>JALIZH010029342.1:0-36349 GCA_030522465.1 Rhipicephalus appendiculatus | reverse complement strand
GATTGTTCAACTGAAACATTCACTATTCAGAGGTTCACTCAACGGAAATATTTTTGCATAGAATACATAGGAAACCCGCCGGGGATTTTCCAAAAAGTATGTTATTCTGAAATATTCGTTAAACTAACGTTCGTACAAGTGGGAGTTCACTTTAGCTACATTCGTTTCAAGGAATTTTCAGTTTTTAATAGTCATGGTATGTTCCGAAATACCTGTTTATAATTGAGGTCCAGGTGGCATGCTGATGACATAATTACCAGATAACTTTCGTAGGGGGAGACGCCAGATTAATTTTGACGACCTGAGATTTATTAACGCACCGATAAATCTGAGTACCTGAGTGTTAATGCATTTATAATCCTTGTAAATGGGTTTGCTGCGCTGGGTATCCAAACCCACGCATTAAAACTCTGAAGCGCACTTCTAGCATCCACGCTAGCTGGTCCTCAGAAACACCGATGTACGCACGTGGTGTTAGAAGGTTAATTTTAAAGCGTAGCCTTTCTGACTGAAGCTATAAGCAACGCTAATACAGTGTTGGATACGCTAACTGCACGGTTGTAGGAAGGAACGACCATCACCAATTTTTGCGCATTGGTATAAGCCATCACAAAGTAGTACTAGAGACATTCTTTTGCTTCAGAGCATTTTACATCAGTTTTCCTTACAATCGGGCCTAGCGCCTCTATTCTGTCACTCGAGATTTTCGCATACTGTAAACTTTGTAACGCGATTGTTTCTCCGAGTGGCATTACCATTGAAATGCCATTAATTCACGAACGTCAGCGCAATAACATGAGCAACATATAAATCTTGTCGTTAAGCCTTTGAAATACCAGAGCATAAAAAAAGAAACAACAGCGACATAAATTCCTAAGAATATCTGGGAATAGGAACGAGAATATGTCAAGAAACATTCATTGGAACAGCAACTAAACATTCTTTAGGCAGCTCACCGCCTTTTGTTGCTTGAATAGTGTGACTTGCTAAATAGTGTGACAAACAGACAGACAGAGCGAAATTTCTGCGTTCAAGTATCCCAAGAAAGACTATCGTCTTGAAAAACGGCACCAGGTAGATCGTCGCCGTCGATCACTTCACGAAGTGGATCGAAGCTGAAGCAGTACGCGATACGGCTGGTGAACATCGATTCATTTGCTACGAACCAAACTGATGTAGCGGCATAGCACTCCCAAGCGCTTGCTCACGTACTGCAGAACTTCATGTCAGGAGAAATCGAAACAGCTATGACATCGCACAGCATAGACCACGCCACTACATCTGTGAACCGCTTTAACTCAACTAACCACAGACCAATCTCTCTAACTGGTATCGGCCGCAAACTGCTTGAGCACATTATTTCATCGGCCGTCATGAATTACTTAAGGGAAGACAACGTCTTTTTTGCTAACCAACATGGTTTCCCACGCGGTCGACCTTGCGAAACACAATTATTTGAGTGAATTACTGACATTCATACTGCTGTATATGATAGATGTCAGATCCATGCCGTTTTTTAGATAAAAAAAAAAAGCCTTTCATTAAGTCCATCACGCCAGGCTAATGAAAAAGCTTACGAGCCTTAACTTAAACATTCACGCAATGAATTGGACATTGGAATTCCTAACTAACCGGTACCAATCCGCTGTAGTTAGTGACAAACGCTTCCCATTAGCGCATGTCAAATCGGGGAGCGCCTCGGGGATCTGTGCTGGGACCGATTCTATTTCTAATTTACATTAATCATTTAGCTAATTTTATGACTTCCACGGTAAGGATAGTCGCGGACGACTGCGTCATATATAGAAAGGTGACTAACAGTAAAATACGAATAACTTGCACAGTGATCTTAATATGTTAAGTAGGGTAAGGCGGGGCGAAATGAGACGCGGGGTAAAACGCGACATTTGGACTTTGCCGACCGCTATGGCTAATAAAAAAAATACTTTTATTTGTTTCTCTATTTCAGCAATAGGTGTTGGTAGTTGTTTGTTGTTTTATGTGTAGAAGTTGATGATTGCTCACAGCGTTCGCGCGAGAAAAATTAAGTGGCTGGTGTCAGTGTGTTCTTGACCCGTCAAAAAGGGGCGAAATTCTGATCGGCCAAATTTTCGGATCCATGCATGAAGCTACTCCGGCGTCAGTACAACAACGTAAGTATTTTATTTTGTTACATTACATTACTAGCTACATACCACAAAAAGTTTCGTTCATTTGGTGACCGGGGACAAAGCGGAAAATTTTTTTTTAATTCGAGCATGTGAGCGGTGTAAAACGCGACACAAAGGCATCGAGTTGCCTTAAAGAGTGTCTCATTAGGTGAACCATTTACTTACACTCTGTATAAATTATATTTATTTGTTTAGGGGGGGTTCGGACGTACAAGAGAACATGTTGAACTTCCTGGGAGGAAAATGCCTTGAAAATGCACTCATTGCTGTTCAGGACAGGACTCCCTCCATTCGCGCTGCATCGGGGTTGTTCTGCCATCACAAGAATGCTCTCAAGAGGCGCATGAAAAAATTGAAAGAATGTCCAAGTCAAACCGTTCACAAACATGCCTTGGGAACGAGTTTTATTGACATTTCTCCAACGCCAAAATTTAGAAGAAAAAAAGCCGGCAGATCCCACGCACTGTGGGAATCGATGTAATGCGAAGCAGCCAGGAAGAAGCAAATCATGCTTTACATAATTTGAATGTCATGTTTTACATGTTACGACCGGTCATTTGTGTTCGTCATACAGTCACGTCGCGATATACCAATTTTGGTGTATGTCAAGCTAGCGAACTGGACGGAAGCGCACCATGAGCGTGGCATGTAAAGGGCATTGTAGATGACATGCATGCCAAGATTTTCATGTTACCACCTGCCACTTATGTTCCTTATATAGTAATGTCACTCAATACCAAATTTGGTGTATATCAAGCTAACGAAACGGCCGCGAGCGCGCCATGAGCGTGGAATGCAAGTCATGTCGCTCATGACATGTCATGATTTATACATATTACCACTAGTCATTTATGTTCGTGATACAGTCATGTCCCTCAATACCAAATTTGGTGTATCTAGAGCTAACGAAACGGCCGCGAGCACGCCATGAGCGTGGCATGCAAGTCATGTCGCTAATGACAAGTCATGATTTCCATATTACCACTAGTCATTTATGTTCGTCATACAGTAATGTCACTCAGTACCAAATTTGGTGTATATCAAGCTAACGAAACGGCCGCGAGCGCGCTATGAGCGTGGAATGCAAGTCATGTCACTCATGACATATCAGGATTTCCATATTACCACTAGTAATTTATATTCGCCGTACAGTCATGTCACTCAATACCAAATTTGGTGTATATCAAGCTAACAAAACGGCCGCGAGCGCGCCATGAACATGGAATGCAAGTCATGTCGCTCATGACATATCATGATTTCCATATTACGACTAGTCATTTATGTTCGTCATACAGTCATCTCACTCAATACCAAATTTGGTGTATCTCAAGCTAACGAAACGGCCGCGAGCGCGCCATGAACATGGAATGCAAGTCATGTCGCTCATGACATGTCATGATTTCCATATTACGACTAGTCATTTATGTTCGTCATACAGTCATCTCACTCAATACCAAATTTGGTGTATCTCAAGCTAACGAAACGGCCGCGAGCACGCCATGAGCGTGGCATGCAAAGTCATGTCGCACATGACAAGTCATGATTTCCATATTACCACTTGTCATTTATGTTCGTCATACAGTCATGTCACTCAATACCAAATTTGGTGTATATCATGCTAACGAAACGGCCGCGAGCGCGCTATGAGCGTGGATTGCAAGTCATGTCACTCATGACATGTCATGATTTCCATATTACCACTAGTCATTTATGTTCGTCATACAGTCATGTCACTCAATACCAAATTTGGTGTATATCAAGCTAACGAAACGGCCGCGAGCGCGCTATGAGCGTGGAATGCAGGTCATGTCGCTCATAAAGTCATGATTTTGATATTACCACTTGTCATTTATGTTCGTCATACAGCCATGTCACTCAATCCCAAATTTGGTGTATATCAAGCTAACGAAACGGCCGCGAGCGCGCCATGAGCGTGGCATGTAAATCGTACTTTTCATGACAAGTTAGTCATGATTTTCATGATATAACCAGCCATTTATGTTCGTCGTATAGTCATATTATGTCATACCGAATTTGGTACAAATCCCATTAACGATACGGCCAGGAGAGCAGAAAGTCGTAGGCGGCTAGATAGATAGATAGATAGATAGATAGATAGATAGATAGATAGATAGATAGATAGATAGATAGATAGATAGATAGATAGATAGATAGATAGATAGATAGATACGCTCAAAGTCGCCGAAGTTCGCTAAGAAATGCTTCGCATTTAAAACATGGTTGATCCATCCGTCATAGGAATCGGTATAACACGAAAGTGAAACGTTTAACGTGGATACATCCGCGTTCACGCTTGGTGGTACATCTGTATCCCGACGACTGACGTCCATGATCAATGATTAAACAAACCCTTGTAATCATAGATGCTTTCTGTAACTGTACGGTGAGAGCGGAATCAGTGAAAGCGCTGTGACAGCCAGAAGGGGGTCACTGATTGTACGCCGAACTTCGGCTACGGTCGCCTACTCGCGGCATGTTAGAGTTATTGAGCAACGCTGCCCGACCAGAGGGAAACGCAACGCGCGTCTTGGCTTGCCCGGTGGCCGGCTGCGATTTTTCGCGGGGCGAGCTAGGAACGCGGGGTTACGGCCACGCGAAGCAGTCGCGCGTCGCAGAGATATCTTTGGTATGGGCGGATGCTAGGAGCGAGGACGATGCTAGGGGCAAGGTCGCTACCTGGCAGTGTTTTAATGCGTCCACAAAATTGCACTTCTCCCATTCGAAACGCGCCGAATGTGACGGATGCGTAGAAACAACGTTTGGATGGAGCTAATCGTGAATTTCAGCGTCATAATGCATTATTCCACTTTAAGAAGAACACTGTAAGATGACAGTGGTACATATGAAAGGCTTGTTTTTAAAGCCTACAGAGTATGTGACTGTGGCCCAGTGGATAGCGTGCCCGGCATCTCTTGTCGTGGAGCCTGAGGTCGTAGGTTCGACTCCCGTTGACGGAACATTTTTTCTTTGTCTTCTGATCATGTGCATTTTTTCGACGTCATTTCCGTTACGGAAATACGTCACTCATATCTGGTGGACCCCGGCATAAAACACTTTCGTGTTAAAAAGAACAAACGCTGAAAAATCCAAATCTCGCACAGTGTTCAGTTCATCGCCTCAAAAAAACCCGGCTGACAAAGTTGAAAGTCACAAAACGCCCGTGCAGTTCTGCATGAAAACGGCAAAAAGAGGCGAAGAAGATGCGTAAGAACATGTATCTAGCCTCCAATCGTTGAATAATTCAATGAAGTACTAGCGTTCGACAAAAGACAACATTAACACAATGAAAGACTGGCGGTAAGACAACATTAGCACAATGAAAGACTGGCGGTGTTTGATATGCAAGGAGTTTAGGAGCAACACAGCGCCGGACTCTCTTTGGATTCAATGCGTAGAGTACAAGGACTGGTCTCCTGAAGATTGCATGAGGGCTCACGGAGTGGAATTCCAAGCGCTTCTGCTGCAAAAAGTGAAGGGATGAAATTTTTTCACACTGTCTTGTTTTGCCCCAAGCAGCGTCTCCTTTTGCCCTGCAGGTTAGGGCAAAATGAGAAATATCATGCATTTTTTCATTTCTTTTTAAAATAACCTTTTCACGTGTGGCGACACGGTCATATTTATGTAGCACATACATTGTGCCCATAGGAAAGTTTCTACATTGACATTTAATGGTAACGAGTGAAATAATAAAAAAACTAGTCACAATTTTCAATTTTTTGTTGCATTTTGCCCCTAAATTGCATTTTGCCCCTAACTAAATGATGCCAGGACTGGCAGATGGAAGTCAACGTGAAATAAACAAAGGTTGTTTCATTCACAACGAAACTAAACCCAACAGCTAATCACTACACATTGAATAAGAAACCAGATGAAAATGCATCCACAGTTACGTATATGGAAGTTCATTTAACGAGTGACTTTTCATGGAACCTACACATTAACACTATCGCTAGCAACGCTTATAAGACACTCGGATTCATCAGACGTAACTTACATTTCGACAATGCTGCTACCAAACTTTTAGCTTACAATACACAAGTCCGCTCTAAACTTGACTGTGCTTCCCAAATATAGAGCCCTCAGCAGGCTTACCTCATAAATAAAATACTCTTTTCAAAACAAAAGTACCTGTTTCATAACGAAGAATTACTCTCGAGCTTCTAGAATAAATGAAATAATAATGTCTGTGTTTTTGCCGTCTTTGAAGTCACGGAGACTGTTCCCACTTCTGTCTCTCTATCATAATGATTCGCAACTGTCTGCACTTATTAAACCTGCCCATAAAATATTCGCTCGTCAGGACCACGAATTCAAATGAGAACCCTTATTTGCCCGAACAAACCTGTTGTTATATTCGCCATTACTTCTTGCTGTTATTCACTGTAATCAATTACCTCACGATTTTGTCTGTATAAAAAACCACGTTCAATTTACCCACAAATTAAAGTTTCATCTTGGTGTTTGAGTGCCCCGGCATAACTGCCTCAGATTACGTGTGCCTATAGTGATTTATCTATCTGGCTGTATAACTCGGTCACTTGACTACTGTTTAGGAGATAAATCTTCAACCTGCTTTGTTCTTGTGGTACGCTTTCCATTTTAGTGCAGTTTGTCCTTATAATGACTTTTCAATGTTTTTTTACTATTCATAGGATGTTATTCATTTTTTCAGACCCTGTATTACTTTATTTTTCGTGTTGATTTTATGTTTGTATGCTACTACCTCCTAACGTAATGCCTTTGGGCCTTTAGGGTACATGAATTAATCACGCGAAATGCCGCGGCCTCGTTGAGCGGGTAAACTGCACTCTTCCTGATGTGCCGGAGTTGAAAATAAAGAAAGCACACACCAACTTGGACTGTTTTCTACCCAATCCAAGCACGCAATGGCAAGAACCGTCGTTCGCTTCTTTCCTACAAGACAGGGGACCTTGTTTTGATCAGACGCATAGTATGCCTTCCTGGACAGGCTACGAAATTTTTGCCACGGTTCAAAGGCCCTTAACACGTCGTATGTCGATTAGAAAGCGTCATTTACCACCTTGAAGACTTGCCCGAAAACATACCTCCTGGGACTCACCACGTCTTTCGGGAATCCAACAGTACGTCGAATTATTAACACGACCACTGCTTTACATTGTGAACGCAATGGGCGGCTCTAACGGAGACACGGTGGGTGACGCAGAAGGTGCTTGGGACAATATGCAGGCATATATATATATATATATATATATATATATATATATATATATATATATATATATATATATATATATATATATATATATCCAGTTTGCTGAATAAATATTCGTCGGGATGCAGCCCCCCCCTTCTCTACCTCTAAATATGCCAAAATTAGTTTTCTCGTGATCTGCAGCGTTGCTGAACAGGACCGTATGATATGCAAACTAGTTTGCTTAGGTGTTCTTTCAGCTAATGTCATTGCAGCTCATACCTGCCTCAATGCTAGAACACTTCCAGACATGGAATAGCAATGCGTCTCCTCTCATATGATCGTTCAAATCTCGTTTGGAATGTGTGTTACTAACATCCAACACACAACCTGTTGTCTTGCTAATGTCTCTTGGAATCGCTATAAATTTACCATGCAGCCATTAGTGTATGCCATTGCTCTTGTGGAACACATTGCTTACTCCGTAAGGCAAGTTATTGCAGGTAAGGTTTACTTTGTCATCTACCTAATTGCCATGGATATTCCCGCACAATTACGGCTGCAAAAGACTTGTAGTTAGGTCGTTATTAAAGCAAATGGCACTTTGACAGCTTTGCTAGTTGTAGCTGGAGGAATTGGCTCATTAATATTTCTTTTGCGTAGAGCGTTATACTCTTCTGTGTGGAGCGAAATTCATCTATTTTTTTATACTCAGTGCGAATAGTGTGCATGCGAGTGTCTTTCTTTTTGCTAACGCTGGTGATGTCCTTATGCAATATTTCGAGCAAAGATATTCAATTACTGTCTACACTTAGAACACAACGGGAGCCGCTTGTATAATATTACGTCTTACTGTGAAGGCATAAACATTATATATGTCTGTGGTAGCCATACAGATGAATATGTATTTCGTGGCATAACATAGTATGGTTTATATTCCGTACGTTTTTGTTCCGTTGATCCAGATGGTGTAGTTTGGTGTAAGAGTCCAACTCAGAATTCCTCCACTTTCACTTTTATTGAGGTTGTCAAAGTAGGACTCGGCCACTTTTTCTAGACTTAGCGTTTCAGCATGCACTAACATAAAAAAGGGGGAAAAATGATACATTTTCTGCGTGTGCTCCATTAAGAACATCATTATGTTGATATAAAATAATGTCTTAGCTACGGTGACGCAGTTTCACATGCGCGACTATTATTTTCTCTGGCTGTCCTTGTTTCGGGGATATGTGACTCTGCAATGACTGATAATTGTTTTTTAAACAATCGTAGCTCGTTACAGCTGTTAACGAAGAAGGCAAAAAAATCCGCAATAGCTAGCGGCATTAACGTGCGAACATATTATTCATATTTTTCAAATAGAGGCTACTCTTACAAATAAACTAAATCGTAAGTGGGCCATAACGTCAAAATTTATTGAGTAAATAACATAAATATGTTAATTGATCCGGTCACCAATGTAACATAGGCACTAGTAAGGAATAAGCAACTGGCAGTGTCTAAAAACTGAAATTTCTGTTGCATAACGAAATACCGCGTGTTCAAAGTTAAGCTTTATGGTTTTATTAAAATTCAGCACTGGGAAGAACACAGAAAGCACCTTTGCAGATAACTTATATATTCAGGGGGACACGAAGTGAGACAATAATTATCGATGTCAGGTGCCCAATTTACTCAGATTCAATAATTAACTTTTTAGTAACTGCAGCAAGAAAGCATGTTTGTATTGAAAAGTTTGAGGCAGTCGCATTTATACACAGTTCCACTTGGAAGAATTCTTCTAGCATGTCTGTGCTCCGAGATAACCCGCTGCAAAGTTTAATTGTGGTTTACGTGATTACGCATGCAAGACAGTCAGCAGTGGCGCAAACTCCTCCCCGGTGTGCCGTGGCAGTTGCGTGCGTCGTTTAGTCTGACAACGGGTCGAAGGCGCAGGCAAAGATGATAACGGTTACCCTTTTGCTACTGGCATGCATGCATTGCGCTGATCCACAGCGCCCTGCATGCATAATCATGAAAACCATAATTAAACTTTGCAGCGGGCTATCTCGGAGCACAGACATGCTAGAAAAATTGTTCCAAGTGGAACTGTGTATAAACGCGACTGCCTCCAACTATTCCATACAAACATGCTTGCTTGCTGCAGTCAATAAAAAGTTATTTAATGAATCTGAGTTAATTGGGTGCCTCACAGCGATAATTATTGTATCACTTTGTGTCCCCCCTGGATATATAAGTTATCTGCAAAGGTGATTTCCATGTTCTTCCCAGTGCTGAATTTTAAGAAAACCATAAAGCTTTACTTTGAACACCCTGTATATGTCCCAAAGTCAATTCGCTGCGCCTGCGCACACTTGGTCCTCACTACACTGTCAGTACAGCTTCCCGTTAACCACGTAGCTGGCTCTAGAACTTTGAATGTCCCATGAAGTCGTATATCAAGTACCTAAAACGTTCACTTCACTCTCATCTGGCGCAATCGCGAAGGGCTAACGCACTTGTCGTGCACTCACCCATCTTACGTGAAACTGCAATCTGTCTACCAAATTTTCTCTTTGATGGACAGTATTAGGCTCGCCTAACACAGAAATACATTCACAAAAGCCAGAGTATAAATAGACAGATTCATGTGAACGGCCACCTTCGACCACCTTTTATTGCCTCTAAACCTCCCTGTCACACACCTTCCGAAGTGCCCAACGTAGCTGCGCGTGCACGAGAAAAAAAACCTAAAAGAGAAGTTAGTCACGTTTACGCCTCGAACACTATCGGACATCATGCTTGTGCATAACTGTTCGACAATAGCGTCCACATTACTGATGCCTTCTTACATTACCTTATCTGCCAATTTAGCTTGCCTCTTTCCACACTCTCACCATATTCACACGCGCATTTTATTTTTATGCCTTACGATTTCACCCGAAAAGACTTTTAGCGGTGCTCGGCGCATAACGAGCCGGATGTTTGAGAAGCATCACGATTGTTTGCGATTATACTGTTAAAATCGCGCGCTGGACGCAATAGTCTAGATTATTCGAAAACTTACGCAGCCACCAACAATAGCGCCGAATCTTCGATAGCACATGCATAAGATGTCGACTCGCTCTACCGCTTGGCAGATAATCGCCGGCCGAAGCTGTGTTCGCTGCTGTGAGGGTACATTGTGTATTGCTTATAGTGTGACTTTTCGTTTTTCGGGCACAAGGTCGCCCAAATAAAAAGCTTTGTCTTCAACCAGCCGACTAAGTTTTTCTTCAACGTCACAAGCACATGACAATATGTACGCTTACTGCAAGGCTTAGACATCTAACCCTTATTTAACTTACATCAATTTTCTACGCTCAACGTTTCTAACGGCATGCTTTACGGCATCAGCATTACCTGATATTTCTCGTTACTCCCTTCAGCCTGTAAAAACATAACAAAAAAATGGGGGGACCCTTAATCTTCGCCTTTAAGAGTTGAACGCGATAGCGATATCCTGCCCCAAGCGCATACTTTAATCACTTAGTGCATAATATGTAATATGTAGCATACTTTAAACCACGAGCAATTATGAGCGGGAAATGTTTTCGAACTTCTTATGTACCCACTACCTGGTCTTAAAAGAGTCCTGACACAAAAATTTTCGCCCCGCGTTTTTTTGCTGCAATGTGTTGCTGGGGGCCTGTTAGTCATAACACGGCACATCGTTTGCTGCAGCGCGCGACAGATAATTAGTTACAAGCTCCTCATTACCGACACAGCCTCAATTTCGGTTTGACAGAGCTCCAAAAACGACAAGCCGCCGGGTGCAACTATCACCACCTAGCGAGTGAAACGCTCGGTTACGGAGCACACAGAACAGTGACGCACTTCCGCGCGGTCTGCATCGTCTGCTTGCATTCGCTTGTCACCCATGCTGCGTGATGTCGTCGCCGTTATCGTCCTCGCTGTCGTCGTCGGGCTCATCGTCGTCTGATGGCGACAATTTTCTTGCGACGGGGATGGAAGGAATTTACGATGGGGCGAATCACTTCAGGTTTGACCCGCTGGCGAGGAGTGCTTCGTCGGGAAGCGGCAACGATACCAGTGACGACGACCACGATGAACCTCGCGTCGGCAATGTACTATGGTAAGACCCGACACATTCGTGCACAAATGTTCTGCAGGGCAATTCATTTAGCCAAAGTACGTTCGCTTTTTCTACGTTCAATATCCGATTGAATCACATGATAACATTGTGATGCCCTTCAAGTTGTTGGTGCCGAAGAAAGCTAGGTAACACCAGAGCACCAGACGTGAGCGATGCACAGGGTGGAGTCGGAAGACCCATGTACGCCAAGTCCGGCACCTGTGTGGTAAAGCAATGCGCCTCGAAATGGAGCCCGCAAACCCGACTGTTCTGCACGGGGGGACCAGTCCTGATACTCCTGACGTCCACAAGCGCACACGAACTCGATCCACTTCTGCCGCCGAGGTTCGTCGCGGGAAAACGTATGCAGCGATACGCCTGATCCCGACTTCGACGTGCAGAAGGATTTCGGCATTGTGGCCTGTCACTGCAGCCCAGGCAGCACAGGGAAATCAAGAAGTCCTTGGGAGCAGGAAACGGGAAAGCTGTAGTGTCGCCAAACACAAAACTTTCAACGCGTGCGCCGCGGCAGCGCCTCCTCTTGGCCGCGGCCACACACTCGCGAGCAGCCGCCGAGCAGTCACGAACAGCGCAGTGGCGAGCCACCGGGCGAGCGCGCCAAAACAGAAATGGCGGCTACGACGTCATCATAACCTGTTGTATCGGGAAGTAGGGGGGGGTCACCTCGGGTCACCTCCGAGGGTGTCAATGCCGCCAGGTGCGGCCTAGAATGCTGGGTCGCGCACGCGAACTTCAAAATTCATATAAAATACCTTCCAAGATTTATTCGCTGTCGATATTTTGCAGATGGTACACGCATGCACACGGGAATCGATCCAGCAGGCTATCTCGGCCGCGAAATTTTGTGTCAGTACTCCTTTAAGGGACTACGCGCAGTAACGTGTATGCCTTTTGTAAAGGGTGGCCCGCTTTGAACCACGATGTCATTGTGATATTCACATGTTCTGGCGCCCGATGGCAATGTACGCTTGTACCACGCAATATTACTGCGATATTACATGTTGTATTGTGACGACCGTATACACGACGCGTGTGTTTGTAAATCAGGCGAGTTATTTTCACTACATTACCAAGGAGAGGAAGCTATTTTAATATTAGTTCCAAGCAGAAGTGTGGTTGTGGGGTAGAACAGGTGCTTGCCACGCAGATGGCCTGGGTTTGATCCTCACTCAGACTCGGAAATTTGTATTATTTATTTTATTTGCACCCTTCTCGATTTTTCGGTCACGGACAAGATGATGATTTTTCGCTCACAACCAACGACGCCGCCGCCGACGCCGGAATTTCTGCGAAACGAGCTCTTTAAAGCTATCGCGTTAATAATTTGTGGGGTAGCACGTCCCGATACCACGATATGATTGTATGAGACACCGTAGTGAAGGATTTCTCAAATTTTGTCCATGTGGTGTCCTTTTACGTGCACTTACATCGCATTGTACAGGGGCCCCTGGCATTTCGCCTCTAATGAAATGCGACCGCCGCGGCCGGGATAATACCCGAGACCTTTAGGTGACCAGCCGAGCACCATAATCACTGCTCCATCGCGGCAGCCGCACCCTGTACAAAGAGTTGATGTACTTACGTTTCCATAGTTTATGCAGTTCATCATGCACAGTATACGAGTGATGTTGTCTTCCCACTCGGGCATCAATGCACAACATGGTATTGGACCCTATGTCACTTTCAAGTGCGTCCTCATCTCACTTTTACTTTTCCTCAAACTACTGAATCTTTGAAATTTCATGCCAAATAAACAAATCCGACCTGCTCAAGCATAAAATTCGTATCGAGAGTGAAAACACTATTGAAAGCTTTCATTTAGTTTTCCTCTATTTTAGTTTACCTTTAAGGAAAAAAGTGCCCCAGCCTAATTTATTACAATTTGATAACAATGGCATCCACAAAGAGTCGTTTTTATCTACTCGCCTTAACTTGTGTTGGTGGCAGTGTATCTTCCGCCCTTTTTTATTTTAGCACAATTGGCTTTTCTAAAAAATATTTTGATTGGAACCCCTAGGTTATTTATGTTTTGGTTATTTATATTTATGCCATCACATAGGATGTATAAGGAAATTGCGGCGACGGGATAGTCTCTAGCTGACTTAAGCCAAGTTCAGTTATGCTGACGCCCGTATCTCTGTGAACTATTCGGCAGGGACGTAGACAGACACTTTTCGCGGAGATTTAAGTCCTCTTTTGTGCATGTTCCCACGTGTGTTTGTATGTGTAGGTACACATATCAATATCAAAAATTTAGAAATTTCAGAAAAGTTTGATCCACCCTGCACCCCCCAGGCTATGCCAGTGCTATCCCGTTTAATCAGTGGAAATTTAGAATGTCTCATTCAGAGTTTCATGCTGCATCGGTAAATTTGCATTATCGGTGATACCTTTGGGGGGCTATAATTGCCTCATGCCTACCATCAAGATTCTATTGACTACAAAGTGTTTTTTTAACTTCAACGAGGATGTTTCAATATGACTGCAGGTTTGGAGACAGAAGCCATGCGCCTGGCCTCGATAGTTTCTTCGGTTGTGGACTTTTTCCTTCTAGATGACATTCCCTTTGTTCCGTAGCTGCAGATCCTTAAAGGAGCACTGACACAAAAATTTTGCACCTTGATTTTTCTTATATAGGTAGCTTCTGACCCAGTTATCACGGCTGGAATCTTCGTTTGCGCGAGTGCACGACGGTTATTTATTTAGAGACGTTTTTAGAGCGCCCAGTCGCAGTTTCGCTTTCAAAGAACACCTAGCTAGGCAGGAGCAGTGCCGGCAGCAAGGTAAACGCAGCTGGCCACGTGGCCACGCAAAACTGTGACGTGGTGCCACGCGCGAGAGAGCGCGCGAGCGGGTGCCGCACTGACAGCCAGCACAGCCAGCACACGCACAGCCGCAGGCACGGAGGAAGAAATCGTAGGCAGCGCAAGCCCAATGCGCGTGCCAGCAACCAGCCAAATAAACTCGTGACGTAGGTTTGTTTACATTGCCACTGCGTTGTTGTCGGCGCCGCGAGGGGCTCCGTATCTCACGCAGTCACGCGGCATGCACTTTAAAATTGATTGTAACTACGTTCTAGGCTATATCTGCCCTTAATATTTCGTAGATGTGTTTGTCTCCACATAAATTTTTCTCGCTCATTATCTCGCCTTCGAAATTTTGTGTTAGTGCTCGTTTAATACGCAATGCTGCAATACAACTCAATGCAACCGTGCAAAATATTGTCGATTTTGGGGTAATTGTAGAAAATTGGGGAACTTATTCTTCTTGGCTCTTCACCGTGGATGCTAGGTTACCAAGAAAAATAGCCAGGTTGCTCAGTAGGCACATACGTTTAAGCGCTTTGTATTACAGCATGTAAGGTTGTCCTGTTTATGTAAAAATAGCACCATCTGCCTTGTAAATTTCACTAGACTGTGTAGCAACCTCAATAGCGCAGAATTCATGTATTGTACCCAAGGTAACTCTCACCGTCACTATGTCGTACCTTAGCAAAACGTACGGAAATAATAAAGAACGCATCAGTTCAGTGACGATTGCAGTAAAATAGACATACCTATTAAGCACTTTTAATTGGAGGTAAGAAAGGGAAAATAGACAACCACTCGTTTGTAGCATGAAGCCACACGGAAATCCGTACGGATTTCTCAGAATTGCTACGATGCTTCGTGCTACAAAAGGGGGGTTTTCTATTTCCCCTTTCTTAACCCTTCCACCACCTTGCGGGACTCCGCAGAACTCATTTGCATCAATTGGAGGTGTTCTTGGGAACAGTTCACACAATCATTCTGCGAAGTCCGACTGCGCGGTCATACTTACTGCAACATTCCCTTCTTCCTCCTCACCTTCCTCGTATGTTGCACAACGAAAGCTTGTTCTAGGACATGTTTTTAACAAATGCTTATTGCAAATGGTTGAAAAATGCAATACTTTCTGCGGATGGCGCAAAATATTAGCATGAAACTCCGGCCAGACTGTTTTTAAAAGGCTGTTTAACCGAGTTCTTCTAAGGGCTGCCGGAATATGTTACCGAATAGTGGGATCGGGATACTACACAAATTTATCCCACTAATGTAATCTGCTCTCAGTACGAACAATTAAAGGACTGATCGTAAAATGGGAAACACAACTCACCTTGTTTGGAATTTGTTAAAAAAGCCTGCAACAGAGAATTTATAAAAGAAACCTTTAAAACGGGATCTTACATAACAATATATTGCGTATCCGGGCTGCTTCTCAGCCGCAGAGCGTATCCCCCATCGCGGCCACCTGCACCCATGTGTGTTCTTTAAAAGTTTGTACAAGTATCCTAGCAAAACTCTAACTTGTTAGTGTAGTACAAAGAGGTCAGAGTAAAACAATTACTGTGGGCAATAAATAGTGTCCCGGCTCCCTTTTAGCCGTTCAGTATTCATTAGTAGCAAATGCAATGTTGTATTTTCTCTTAAGCGAATAGAAAAATGTTAGCAATGCTGTTAGAACTTCTCTAAATCAATAAATTTCATTGAAAGTTGGACAAATAGTTAATAAGCTGCAAGCTAAGCAACAGGATATAAAGGTGAAGTCATTATGATTTACATCCAACAGCAGCACAGAACTAAATTGAGGCTTACACTTTTTCTACAGAGGAGCACGAGCATCGCCAATAATTTCATTAGCTCGAGGTTTCCTACTTCTGATGATTGTAGATTCAATTTTTTTTTAGAAAATTTCTCTTACCATCCACAAAAGCTGAACGCCAGAAGCTTTTCCGTTCATGGTAACTCTGGTAATCCTACACAAAAACAAACATTTTTTATCCGTAGAAAAATACTTCTTTTGTTTCGACGGAAATAGCAACTAGAAGTTAATTCTAAGGTATATGTATAACCAGCCGATAATTTATGAAACATTCGCATATTAACTACGGGGGGCCTTCAAGGCCATTATCGGCACAATATAAAAGCAAAATTTATGTTTCTATGCCGTAGAACAATTATACTAACTTCATTATCAACATAAGGGCATCATAGGAAATGTGTACAAAAAGGGGCCGTTTTGATCCGAGTAGATTGGAGCTATTAATCTTGTCTTCATTTGTTACAATTGCGTAAGAACATTTGAAGTATCAGTGTTTTAAAGTGGCCTATCACGGTGTCCCAGATAATTCGAACCATACCAATTTGACTTCTGATGAATGAATTGGATGTATTAGTAAGTGCAGCGAGAGATGGAGGTTGAGACGGCGCTGTCACATTATGGAACATGTTGTTTTAGTGGTCTTGTAATATTGCACGAATATTCTGCGCGCCTAACCTCGGGGGTTTCCGCGCCTGCCCTCCCAAGGTTGATAAACTGCCTTGTCATCACAGACTCTAGGTGGTGGCGCCGACCCTTCCATTGCCAGTGACCCCTCGCTCCGCAGCCAACCAGTGATCCCTCTCTCCGCAGCGCGCTGCTTTAACCACTCAGCCACGCACCATGCATGCAACGGCATAATTACGGCAAGCTATTTATAGACACCATTTACCACTAGCGGTCTGCAGATCTCGGAGGAGCTTGAGCGTGTTTTCTGTCACGCAACGCCCCTACATTTCCTTTCCACTTGAAAACTGCCCTTGAGATGCTCACGAAAAAAGGGGCCCCTTTCCGTACCCACTAGTGAGGCGGAAAGAAAAATCACCTCATCTCCACGAAGTGAATGATGATGAGTGGGCTAAGCAGGAGGATCTTTCGGTGTTATCATAAATCACCCGTGGCATTAGCCACTAACGCATGTAAATAAGTGACAAAGCGGTGTACAGTTATATAAAATGTTTATTGGTCATAAATGGTATGCCGTGTTGAGTTGTCCATTTCTTTTTTGCCTTCATTATTACTCCGTTGTGGTCCGTGAAGTGTAGAGCCAATGGTTCTTTGATCGGATCTAGCCTGAAGTTGGCAAAGACGAGGTCTACGCACGTTCTCCTGGTGGTTGTTGGTTGTTTCCACTCATACGAAATGCATCGTAGAGCGTATCGAGACGTCATATTCTGCACAAGCCCTTTTTGCCGTTTTGCCGCCGCTTGCCGTGCTCTCGTCGCCAGGGTAGCAGCTTGTCGGCGTTGCCGTTGAGCCGCCGCGTCCCGCGCCCTCAACTCCGAGTCTGCTGGGTGTTTTTGTCGTTTTGCCGCCGCTTCCCGCGCTTTACGTTCGTTTTCATCCATGGCGGAAAGAGAATGTTCCATGGTCGTCATCGTCATCGGGTACCTTGCACGTGCTAACGCGCTTATTTTAGATGCGAAGCATCTTGTCCTCGGGGCTGTGTCTGTCCCTCCCACCTCCCGCGTCCCGCGTCCCGTGTCCGGTCCCTTTCATGAAGTAGGAAGGCAGCCACTATGCGAACCAGAACCGTGTAGTACAATAAGGCCATCAACCACCACCACAGTCACCATAGTCATGGCCGAGACCACAGAGTGGCTGCTTAGCAATGGCTATAGGCAGGTGGTGGGTGCAAGCAAAGAATAACGCGCACTACCGATGGTGTCTGTCGCCCTCGTTGACTCCATTCCTTGATCTTGCTTGCATGTGCTTGCGGCGGCTTCGTCCGTCCCTCCTTCTTGCGTCCCGCGTCCCACATAGAGATGCAATATTTCCGGAAATTTTGAGCAATCGAAAAAAAAAACCTGTTTTTTCATGCTTCTTTCCGAAATTTTGGAAAAAATAGAAAAGAACAAATTTTCGTTAGCATATGACAATAGCTTATTGCCAAATGTGAAAAGCCATAACTCTCTACGTAAATAACAAAAGTAAAATGCTTTCTGCCCTTTCACAAACGAATACAGGGTTTAACATATCGAAGTCAGGCAGAAGCATCACCGTGAACGCATTCAGTTCTGTGTGAATGGGTGCGGCTTCCTAGAATTGCCAAGCAGTTTGAACAAGGTACACGGTAATGTCTCTTCTGTGGCTATTCCGTCGTGGCTTCTACTATGGAAACACTTGATCACGATGGTAAAAGGATGAAGTTCTACGTCTTAGTCAGAGTCAGTATCACTGGCTTCACCTGTAGCTTTCTTCATCATGTTGATATGTGCGTGCACAAAAACAAGCTTTTCCACTGTTCGACTACGCAGCCTGTTCCTACGCAGAGTATGAATGTAGGCGAAGTCGGACCAGTTCCGCTCACAAGCAGCCGATGATGGTTGAATCTGTAAAATGTTTCGCGCCAGAGGCATCACTGTTTTACTGGTGCAGATTCCCTCCCACCATGTTGAAGGAGGCATGTGGTTAGCAGAAGCCCATATTCCGGACCTTGACCATATGCCTGCATTGGTCCTGTATTCCCCCCACATCGGAGTACACTTTCCCAACTTCGAGGTTCATGTGCGTACTGGGCTCCGAGATCCAGTCAAACGCTAACAAGATTTCTTCGTCAGTCAGATTTTCCCCCTTGTATCTTGGGTCAAGTAGGTTTGCTGCACAGTGCACGGGATGAACACTAAATTCTTCGCGCGTCTTTAGGGCTTTTTCGGCGAGATCCCGTTCACTCTGCGAAAGAACAGAGCACTGCAGATTCGAGTGAATCTCCTCCGCTAGATTGTGAAACAAATTTATGACGTCGGACAACAGGGCTCCGTCACTTTCTGCAGCTTTGATAGCCATCGCAATGGGTTCCAGCAAAGTATGGCATGATTTCAATGCGACCCAGAACTCTTCTTCGTCCAGAACGACGAGCCTAAGAGTCTTGCCGGACTTCAAGTTTTCCATTATATAGCTATTTCCTGCAAGACCTCCTTGTTTTTCAAAAGGCTTTCGAAGGACAGACAGACTGCACTCCATTTTGTCTTGCTTGGAAGCTTCAGACTGCAGCTCATACTTTTGCCGTACTTCAATTGCTGCCTTTTCTTGAATGTGGCCAACACCACGTGTGTTTTCTTCACGTATTTGATTATATCTTTCGCCTGCTTGTGCACATCGATGATTGTGCCAAGAGTAAGGAGATTATTCATCAACAGGTTCAGAGAGTGTGCGGCGCAACCAATCGCTGTAACATGAGGAAACCGCTCAATAACGAGAGCCCATGCCGCTTCCATATTGCTGGCATTGTCGGTTACCTGCGCCTTTACCTTTGAGCCACCTACCGATTCCATAACAGCACAGATTTCTTCTGTCATATAAGCCGCAGTATGCCTGCTGGTCCCGGTGTTGATTGACTTGAAAAAAAAATTGTCACAGTTTCACCGCAAGGGTGAAGCAATGAATGCGATAGCAACAAATTGTACTGTTATACGAAGTGAGGCTGGCAGCTAACTCTTTTTGGATCCGATCTCACACAACTCTAGAAAACGCTGGTTTAAGAGCATGCGGCCGCTCCAGGGAAACACTGCTCACCACATTCTCTTCGCGTTGAGAGCGCAGCACGTAGAAGGGTACATCGGCCCCCCCGCTGTCGGCCGCCGAGAAGGGGAGATAACGCGCGCGCCCGCGACGACCGCGCTCGTAAAATCAAAGGTCTCTCGAGGACCCCCCTCTCCCCCCCCCGCGTCTTTTCACGCTCACGAACGACGGGCGGGGCCGGTTATATATATACATATACGGGGGATGACAGCGGCGACGCCGATGGCGAAAACCAGCCGAGAGTGACCATATAATTGCTATCGCAATAAAACAATGGCGATGGTGGGCAGAGTACAAAGTTTAACTGACTTTCCTTCGACGTTAGTCCAGCCGTCAGTGACAAGGGTGATGCATGAAGCCTTTTCAATAGAATTATTCATGGATACGGTAGCCGCCTCGTACTCAGCGCCGAGCAGTGGACCAGCCAAGCTGTGCCGGCTTGGGGGCTTGTAGGATGGTCTGAGTGCTTTAAATGCTGCCTGCCAATAGTCATTGGTAACCAAGGAAAAAGGTGAGTTGGAAGCATATATCGCCTTTGCCAACGCTTAGCGGCGTTCCTCTGCGCTGGGAGTGTCATCGTATCGACGAACTGAGTAACCCTTCCCGTCGCTGATGCTGCGCTGCTTGCTCTGCTGCTTACTGGGCCGTTATTTTCGCTTGAGCTCGGACTGCTACATGAAGGGCTGCGAGAGCGACTTCGTGGTGTCTCTTCCTGTCTCGGGTATTTCACACACTGAGCAATGTACTTGGAAAGGCGAGTCGCATTGGGAAAAGCATAGCTGCTGTTGCAGTACTTACAGACAGCGGGTCCCCGTTTCCCGCCAACGGTCTCCCCGACCGTGAAGTGAACCCACACGTTGGAAATTGGCCGTACCATTCCAGAATCTGCTTCCACACGGCTTTATGTGCGGACTTCCGCCACAGGTTGCAGAAGTGTGCGAGGGAAAGTCAAAATTGAGCAATAACTGGCACCAAATCGTCAGAAACCACACCCGAACGTCGAGGCTACGCGGATGCTGGAGCTGGCATTATGAGATGAAGAAGCCGAGTGGTGAGCCGTCGTTTGGTGTTTCGGTATCATGTGGGATGTTTCGGTTTCGCGTTCTGCGCTTCGGTTTCACGTTAAACGCTGGGTGTTGCCTGAGCTTTGTTTCTGTACCCTTTTCCCCGCGGAAATTTTGGCCAATTTTTCCAACTGCTCCGAAAAAAAACGTGGAAAAACGTCTTTTTTTTCTGGAATTTTCCCGTTTTTTTCCGCACTTCGCATCTCTAGTCCCACAGCCCCGTTTTCTTCTCTCCTAGACTTCTGCCCTTTCTCTCCTCTAGGAATCCTCTACTCTACGGAGCGGCGCCCACGTCCCGTTGACTCCATTCCTTTATCTTGGTTGCATGTGCTTGCGGGGGCTTTGTCCGTCCCTCCTTCCCGCGTCCCACACCCCCACAGCGCATGCGCGTCCCCTCCCACTCTCTCTCCACATCTAAAAGGCTCGGCCTTGAGGTGCTTCGCCCCTAAAAAAAAAGAACACCGCGCACACCTTGCGTCAGACGCTACCGCGTGGCAGGAGACACAGAGGGGTTATTCCGCGCGCCGCACTTTCAAAGAAGAAAATATATGAGAGCGTCGGGTTCTGCGTTGGCGACACTTGCAGCGTGTTGCTCAAACACAAAGTCGTAACAACTGTGACAGCTGTTAGTTCACGCTTGTCCTGTGAACACCTGCGCGTCCTTTTCGACCGTACTACTTTGTGTTTCAGCGGGAAGGTGCAAGTGTCGAGCTGCTCGTCGATCTTCGTGTCACATTCCAATTTCTTGCTGTCACATTCATCGCTTCGCATTTGCGGCGAAACTGAGTTTTCATGTTTGAGTTTCTTATTTCTGTGTTCTTCCTTTTTCGGAACTTATCGCATTCTTATGTGCCTGGAGGTGGGGAAAAGTGAGAGAGAAAAAAATCATTGGCTATTCCTCTTTGTAAAAATGGCTGACCATCGATGTTCCTATATGATAATTCATAGAGCTTTTACTCCCTATTCAGTAATTAAAAAACCGTGCGCTCAGGCCGTTACGCTATCGCTTATGAAGGACGGTGGTGCTCCATTGCCATGTGGCACTGTAAAAATGCTAACGAACCCTAAAGAAGACACCTATTGAGTCGCGGCGGCTCATTTCGCCACTGCCCTCGAGCTCCGCTCTTTGGCTAGAATAACGGTTGATAGCGCTGCAATATGTTCGCGCATAAGCGTAGTCACGTTGGTTTATATTGCTCAGATTCATATATTCACGTTGTTTTATATTGATAAGTTTTATATTGCTTTAAACGCCAGGAAAATCCCCGCGTAGCATGTACGTTGCCACAAAAGACTGGATTCATCGTTTTGAAATGCCCTACACCGTAAGGAAACACGCTTGGCCCTAATATCAATATCAAAAATTTTACATAATAAATCTTAGTTAATGAACTAATTTAGCACATTATACAAGGCACCCTAACCAGCGCCGGATGACAAGACACCACATGTCGCTGGTTTTATTAATACGTGGTTTACCAGCCTTTTTTTTTGTAATTTTTTTTTCAAACCTTGGTTCTCGTTGTGTGAACAACCCTGTAGGCCTATATACGCGTGTGTACAACAAAGGACTGCAGCCACCGTAATTTAAAAAGTCAGATGAAACGTTTCAGCTTGAATGTACACTCCGATTCTCGATTTTGATAAAAAGCCCACATGCTTTCGAGAGTGGGATCAACTTGCGAATTTCTAATAAACACTTACAACTTCTTCGCTGGTTTTTCGTAATGGAGCTTCGCTTACAAGAGGAAAGACAACACTCCAACTGTATTTCGCTACTGCAAACTCTACGGATTAACTGCTAGTTCCATTATTGGGTCCTTTTATTCACGAAGGCATTTGCGTTATTTGACTGCTTCCTATATTTATGAACGTATCATTACAGATGTTTCTCTTCAGCTTGATCGATGTTACATTATTCTTCTTGCGAGTCATCTCATCTTCAAAAATAAATGATGACCTCTGCTATGTTCAGCATGAATATTTACACTGATATTTTCGTATAAGCAAAACAAATATACGTGATACTGAGTTCACTTTTCATTAGCTAAATGCCAAGATCAGCTTGTTTTTCTAAACTAAACTTTAGACCTTTTCCACGGAGACGGAGCATCTCTTATCGGGGGGAGTGTGGCGCGGCAATACAGTTCACTGCCTGGGCAGTTCATTTCTGAGGAGTCACGCATATTTACCACAACCCAGAGGGTAATACGGTGGTACACAGCTAACCTTCGTTGAAAAGGTGTATGTATACTCGGTTGATGCAGCACTAAAGGGTACATGCAAAATTCAGTGTCAATTTCGTCGAAGGGGTTTAATCTCAAGTGAAATGTTATTTTAGTTGGAAACATGTGGGTTTAGGCACGTTGTTTCCGCTGCATAGGTTATAGGCTAAATATCAGTATACATGGTTTATAGCAAAGTTCGAAGTTTATTTTCGCGCCTAGCGAACCTGTGAAAGTGACCTCAGAGGTGGTATTTGTGTAGCATTCGTAACAACGAATGATAACTCGATTTTTGTAGTCTGACCGAATACGACTTTTGAAGGCCCTGGTGCATAGCGTTATATGCTAAAAGTTCAGATTTAGAAAGCTTCGACAGCGATTATCAAAAGCCAACCATTACCATATTCTTGTTTCCCCAGCTATGCTTGCGGCGCATGTTGATTTAAACTTCGGAGTTTGAGGGACTTTTCCTTTCTCGCCGGACGGAATCATGATACGAAATGAGCAGAGGAACAACTAAATATTGTGAAATGCCATAAACAAGCTTTGTGTCCTGTTAACTAAACTTGGTGGTTAAGATTCGCTGTCTAGCTTTTTTTTTTTTGTTTCTACAAAGGTATGCCTTACATAGATCGCAATAAAGCTCTCCTACAGAGGCCATAATTGTTAAGCAAAATCGAGACTGTATATTGTATTGCGCATCTTATCGACGGGACACAAGAAAGATACACACGCAACAAAGCGCTATGTTGTGTGTGTATCTTATTTATGTCCCGTCGATTAGTTGCGCTATACAGTCTACAGTCTTGATTTACCAGCACGCGCAGTGTTCAACCTTACCATGCAAAATCAAGAGTCGGCCAGGACCATAAGAATGCAAAGAAGACTGTTTTGTACGAATTGGTCCCGCACTTCCAGATTTGCATTGACAATGGCAAGATGGTTTAAGGACTACAATGTTTTGATGGCACATGTATCATACGTGGTCCGGGAGCAGTCTTAGTGCACACGAAAAAACATCAAAACCATTCATTACAGCGTTTCAGCTAGGCATCAGCAAAAAAGAGGAGCGGCGTTACGCGAAGCACTCCTAGCACACATTATTCCGAGTACACTGGAGCAGCGGCCGCTAATCTTTTCGTTAATGAGGATTAATTATGTAGCCATAGTTATAGTGCTAACTGGACAAGTATTCCCCAGATTATAAAAATGTCAATGAGGCATATGTAGGCATGTTTAAAGGACCTCTAACTGCGCTATTTTCCACAACGTACTAAACGCATGCTCATTTTTTCCGGCTGAAAAGAAAGCCCCGAAATATGAAACATAACATGTGACTACGCACCCACCCGCGAAAGAAAGCAATGCCTTCAAGTAAGCTCACTGCAAGCCACCGCTTTGCCTTTTGTCCGTTGCTAGAGATAAACGTTTCGCACTTTGGCAACGTTACAGGTCGGGTGCCAACATAGTTCGCAATCCTGCACGGATTCATTGCGCTCGAGTGTACGTCCCTATCTTTATCCAGACCTCACGGCTCACCGTTTTAATCGATAACGCGGTGGAGAGAGAGAGAGAGTGAGAGATACAGAAACGAAGCGGAAAGGCAGGGAGGTTAACCAAGGTTTGGCTGGGTTGGCTACCCTACACTTGGGGTGGGGGAAAGGCGGAACAATCGGAAGGATAGAGAAGAAAGTTGATAAAGAAAGAAACGGATGAACGGTTAGCTTGAACCTACACAACGCGAACTCGTGGTGTTCACAGGTGCTCGTGAAGTCCGTGCGTCTTCAAGAAGCACAACAGGGCTTTCGTGGCCTTATGCATGTACGGAACCGTGGGCCAAGCTACCAGGATCTTCGTTTCTGCCAGTGGTATTGAATGTAGACGACGGAGCTTGGCTTCCACACGACGTCGTTGAGTCTAGTGGGATGGGCAGTGGCATAGAATATGCTCAAGCATCTCCTCACAGGCACATATGTATCAGGCCGCACTGCTGGGCATTTCCATGAGACAGAAATCGCGGGCTTTTTTTTATCAAGCGGGAAAAATGAGCTCGATATTAGTACGTTGTTGATATTAGCGCAGCTACATATCATTTGCAAGCAGCTCTGTATGCAGATGACACTGCCTTACTTATAGCACGTCGCTCTCTTCAGGAAACCGAAGCACTCGCCAATGAAGAACTGCAAGTAACTTCTCAATGGTTTAAAGGAAACAATATATTACTTAATACAAAAAAAAACCAAGTACGTTGTTTTCGCCTCTAACGGAAAAGTGATACCTGAAACACATGGTCTGTACATCGGGGAAACTCGCATTGACAAGGTAGGCGCATATACTTAGCTTGGCGTCACATTAGACCATTCATGCCACTGGACATCTCACATAGTAATTTGTGTAGAAAACTAAGCTTTGGGTGCTTTACATTATTTAAGGCTATATAAACTATTTTAACGTACACATACTCTATGTTTTATACTTTAACGTTTGCCATTCTTACCTAACTTATAGCATCGAATCATGGAGCTACACATGTGCCTCATATTGCTCGGTCGTTACCATTTTGCAAAAAAGAGCTGTACGAACCATTTTGTGTGTGTGTGTGTGTGTGTGTGTTTGTGTGTGTGTGTGTGTGTGTGTGTGCGCGTGCGTGAGTGCGTGTGTGCGTGTGTGTGTGTGTGTGTGTGTGTGTGTGTGTGTGTGTGTGTGTGTGTGTGTGTGTGTGTGTGTGTGTATGTGTGTGCGTGCGTGCGTGTGTGCGTAATTGTTAGGCTTGCACGCGGTTTTGTTGAATGCATTTTTTTTTATTGCATGGTGTGTGATGGTTAGCAGCCGCCGTCGCAAACTGTGTTTTCCGCAACCAGCTGCGAGAATGTAATGCTCCCCAATGCTATCTACGCATTTGGAGTGGTAGAGAGGGAAAGCATGCGGCTGATGCATGGTAGGGAGCAACCATGGTGCATAGTATCGCACGTGGTATATGCAGTAGTGCACACGACAAGCACTGCGCGATGTTCCGTACTTTGCGCCGTACGGGCCATGAGTCAAGCGATGACAGCAGACATCGTTTTCACTTGACTTCGCGTCAGCAATACCAGTAGTCAAGTTATGGCTTGAGTAGTGACCAGCAGTTCGCGGGATCAAATCGCGGCCGCGGCGGCCGAATTCCGCTGGAGGAGAAATTATAGAGGCCCGTGCGCGTAAACTTGAGCGCACGTTAATGAAACACAGGTGGTCAAAATTTCGGGAGCCTTCCACTACGGTGTCTCTCATAATGATATTGAGGTTTTGGGACGTAAAAGCTAGGCATTCTTGGAAGGGTAACGGTAGTGCACAAGTACTAAAGGAAGGCACACAGACATACATACGGATGCGCTTCCTTCTGGCATATATATATATATATATATATATATATATATATATATATATATATATATATATATATATATATATATATATATATATAATCACTTTGAATTCAACAACGACCATTTCATATAAGTAAATGGGACATCTGTGGGGACAAAAATGGCCCCAATTACGCGAATATTTTCATGGGTGTCCTGGAGAAAGTATTTTTAAGCAGTCAAGCACTAACACCACTTTTTTACAAACGATACATCGACGACATCTTCCTAATTTGGGAGCACGGGGAGCTCGCATTACTTTCATTTATAGCAGCGTTCAACAACGCCCACAATTCCATATCAGTCTCCCATTCATACTCAGTCGAACGCGCAGATTTCCTTGACATTACCGTATATTCATGGAACGGTAGATTAACTGCCACACTTTTCAAGAAGCCTACAGACAGGCACCAATATCGGCATTTTCAAAGCAGTCACCTAAAGCACTGGAAAACTAGCATTCCGTATAGTCAGGCACTCCGCTTCAAACGCGCATATACACTTGAGTCCGACTACCACAAGAACTGCACTTCCCTGCGAGAATCTTTAATAAAACAGGAGTACCCTGCTCGTTTAGTAGACGACGCTTTCGCAATGGCGCATGATGTCGCACGGAAAACTATATTAGAGGCACGAAAAAAAACTTCCACGCCTCACGAAACCAACCTTCCGCCTTCCGCCACACATTCAGCCTCCGTTCCGAGAATAGGTTGTATTCTACAAAAACATCATAATATTCTCATGCAAAGCCAATGCCTCCGCACAATTTTTCCAAATCCACCAAAGGTAGTCTACAGAAGCTCTAAAAATTTGCATGACATAGTCACATCTTAAGTGACTAAACCGGAATATTCGGGCTGCCATAGATAGATAGATAAAAAACTTTATTGAAGTCCTGAAGGAGTCCACCACCCTTTTATAGGGGGAGGATCGCGGGCCGCTCCCACGTGGGGACGGGGAGGCCTAGCCTCACCGCCGCGTCGTGGGCCTTCTGGACAGCCTTCAGTTGTTGTAGGAGGACCGGGCTCTTGAGCATGGAGTGAAAGTCAGTTTCAGTGAATTCTTGATGTTTTCCCTGTAAAGAGGGGCACCTCCAGAGAATGTGGCTAAAATCACTGCGATCGTGGCAATCCGGACAGAGCGCTGAAATGTCGGAGTAACGACTGTAAGTAAAGAGACTGGGGTATGTTCCCGTTTGAAGCATGCGAATGGAGATTGCCTGTGGCCTAGACAACTTTTCGTGTGGCGATGGAAAGGACCTACGGCCCATTTGATAGTGCTTTGTGACCTCATTGGATGTAGTCAAAATGTCCCTAAAATGGAGGCTGGGGGCTGATTCCTCTGCCTGAGCCGCGCAAGTCCCGGCGCGGTAAGTGAAACCCTCGCGCCTTGTAGTGGGCTAGCTCGTTGACATTGGAAAGGCCCCCGACCTGCGAGCCAAGGTGAGCAGGGAACCAAGTAATAGTGTGGTGGGTGAGTTCCTTGTGAGCGAGAGTTCTAAAAACTTCCTTGCACACGGAACCAGACGCGAAGGCCCTAGCAGCGGATCTAGAGTCAGTATAGATATCAATTCTCTGCGGATCAAGCAGAGCTAGGGCGATGGCCATCTGCTCCGCTTTGTGAGAAGAAGAGGTTCTAACCGACGCTGAGGATATAATCCGACCCTTAGTATCCACGGATACTACTGCAAAGTGAGCGGAAGCGCCGTACTGGGCGGCATCGACAAAACAAGAAACAGAGGAGTGGGCGTGAGCGTAAGCTAAAAGAGAGGAGGCTCGAGCAACACGCCTGCCCACGTTGTACTGTGGGTGCATATTTCGTGGAAGGGGAGACACTTTGATGCAAGAGCGCATACTATCGGCAAGATGCGTGTTTTGAACTTCGAGCGTCAGGGCGTTGAGTCCAGTGTCAAACAGTATCTTTCTCCCCGCTGATGTAACTGAAAGCCTGGCAACCTGTGCCGTTTTGCTGAGCCTCGATGACTTCTTCAAGCGTGTTATGAACTCCAAGTTTCATAAGGCTTTCTGTGCTTGTGCTCATAGGAATGCCAAGGACTCTTTTGATGCTCTTCCGTATGAGAGTGTTCAATTTATTTCTCTCATGGAGTTGCCACTTGTGCATGGATGCGACATAGGTTATGTGGCTCATCAAAAATGCATGGAACAGTCTGAGGAGGTTGTCCTCCCGAAGACCACCCCGACTGTTGGAAATTCGAGAGATTAATCGGATGACCCCTTCCGCCTTGGAAGTCAGACGGTCGATCGTGCGGCCGTTCTGTCCATTGGCTTCGATGATCATGCCCAGAACGCGTATGAAGTCCACCCTCGGAATCTGCTGCCCTGATGCCGTGTGCAGCCTAATGTCGATGTCGGCCAGTGGTTTCCAGTGTTTGGGTTTGGGTCCCCTTCTCGTGGGTCGATATAAGAGAAGTTCAGACTTTGACGGTGAGAGCTGGAGGCCCATTTCCTTTATGTAGACTTCAACACAGTCGACGGCCTCTTGAAGAGAGCTCTCCACGCAGCCCTCCGAGCCACCAACACTCCATATGGTGATGTCGTCCGCGTAGATAGCGAACTTGATGCCTTCTTGGTTTGAGAGCTCGGCAGCAAGACCGCACATGGCAATGTTGAAGAGTAGCGGGGAGATGACTGAGCCCTGCGGGGTGCCGAAGGCACCTAGATCATAGGGCTCAGACTTGAGATCCCCTAGCTGGATAGTGGCTCTTCTATCCCTGAGGAACGAGCTGGTGAACTTGTGAAAGTTGGCTCCTAAGTTGAGGCGAGAGATGGAGTCAAGTATATGGGAGTGCGAGACATTGTCAAAGGCCTTTGCAAGATCGAGTCCGAGAATTGCCCTAACGTCTTTCGTCTCTTGATCTATAATGTGATGTTTCAGCATTTTCATGACGTCCTGAGTAGATAGGTATGGCCTGAAACCTATCATGTTGTAAGGGAAGAGGTTTGTTTTCTCTATGTGCTTCGATATCCGATCGTTGATGACGTGCTCGACGACCTTGCCTATACAAGACGTCAGTGAAATAGGTCGCAAATTGCTAAGACTGGGACTCGGGCCAGGTTTAGGGATGAGAATGACCGACGCCATTTTCCAATGCTCAGGGAAAACCCCCGACTCCCAAATACGATTGATTTCATTGGTGAGGATGGTGACAGAGTCGTCGTCTAGGTTGCGAAGTGTCTTGTTTGTGATGCCGTCAGGGCCCGGAGCGGATTTCCCGTTAAGATTGGTTAACGCGGTCCGGACCTCTGCTTCCTGGAATGGCTTGTCCAACATCACTTTCAGCTCGCAGCACCACCTAAGGTTTCAGACTCAAGATAAAGGGCAACTTTTGCTGTGACACATATAACGTAATCTATCTTCTGGAATGATCTGTCTGTAAGAAGAAATACATAGGCCAAACCGAAACCAGCTTCCGTCTACGTTTTAACAAACATAAAGCGCACGCCACTTCCCTTCCTAACCTACCTTTATCAAAACACGTTGCACTTCCCGGTCATTCCTTCAGCAAGATAAAGGCTACAATTCTAGAATTGGGTTTCAGCTCTCATCGTGACAGAGATGTTTGGGAATCATATCTCATCCACAAATTCCACACCATTACTTTTGGGCTAAACGAAAGTCCCGGCACCTTAACGTTCTTGCGGCCTTAAAATGTCGTGCGCGTTGATGTCCTTTATTTAATCTTGTACGTATGTGGCTTTTAATAGCAGTTCTAGTTCCTGCTTTACACGTGTTGATTTTCATTATGATCTTTATGTTGTTTTACATATCCCTCCTGGCTTTTACCATATTTATTATTTTTTGCCGCAGTTGCAACATGCGCTGTCAATTATTGTTTGCTAGCTTCTCTTTTAACTGCGTCTGCGTGATTGCGATGATCCTTATGATGACATTTTTTGCACGTGTATCGATTGTATCAATGTGCAATCCATGTGACCTACTGACATATAAGTAGTAACCGTTGCAGTGTTGCGTTTCTTTCTGACGAAGGCCGGGCCCACTGCCGAAACATCATAATAAAAAAAATCTTTTCGCTTGTGAGTCAAACCCCCCCTTTTCTTATATATATATATATATATATATATATATATATATATATATATATATATATATATATATATATATATATATATATATATATATATATATATATGAAGAAGAAGGTGTCCTTGGATCCAGTAGAAACAATATGATGAAGTAGAGTACGGGCAGCACGAAAACTTTTTATTTTTCCAACGTTTCAGCCGGGGACCGGCCTTCATCAGGGAAAGAACGATTCAGAAATGCGCTCTTCTTAAGTAGACATGGCCTACTGACAGAAATGCGCTCTTCTTAAGTAGACATGGCCCCTAGCACGTGATACTGTTAGCTCACGTGCTAGGGGCCGGCACCAGCACCGGCACCAGCACCGGCCACCGGCACCAGCATGGAGGTCAAGATCCATTGCCATATATACGGGGTGGCCAGTGAACGGTTGTGCGGCGCGAGCAGTCGGTTTTGTCAACCAAGAAACTCGCTAGCAGACGCTGCCTGCGTCGGCCTCGCGGGGCGAGAGAGGGGGAGGGGGAGCGTAGGAGAGGAGGGAGAGGGGGGACGCGCATGCGCAGTGGGAGTGTGGACGCCGTGGGCAGGGATGCCTAGAGGAGAGAGGGGGGAGCGTAGAAGGAGAGAGGAGGGAAGGCGCATGCGCAGTGTGGGTGTGGTTGCCGCGGGGAGGGATGCCTAGAGGAGAGAGAGAGAGGGGGGGAGAGGCGGTTTTTATTTTTATTTTTTTGAAAGGGTTTGCGCATGCGCAGTAAGGGTGGTCACGCCGCACACCACCACCGGATTAAGCTTCGCCATAAGATTCTTCACATCTAAAAAAGCGGCCGCAGAAGCCCTACGGCCATGGCAAGCAAATCATGCTTTTCGTGACTAGTTATTCATGGTTTTCTTGATATGACCAGTCCTTCATGTTCGTCATACAGTGATAATATGCCATGCCAATTTTGGTAAAAATCCCATCAACGATACGGCCAGGACAGCACAAAGTCGTAGGCGGCTAGATAGATAGATAGATAGATAGATAGATAGATAGATAGATAGATAGATAGATAGATAGATAGATAGATAGATACGCTCAAAGTCGGTGAAGATCGCTAAGAAATGGTTCGCATTTAAAAACCTTTTTTTGGATTTGCAATTCCATTTTGGGGATTTTTGGAAGCACTGATTTAAATCGCATGTTGTGTGGGACTCACCTCTTGTAGTAGTTTAATAATAATATATGGGGTTTTACTTCTCGAAACAATGATTTGGTTATTAGGGGTACCGTCGCGAAGGATTGCGGCAGTTTTGACCATCTGGTGTTTTTTAACGTTTGTGGCTTCATGTATCTGTTATTTTATTCCCTTTGAAAATGACCTCTTGAATAAAAATAAAATAATGAAGCTTTCCTTCAGTAAATGACGGTTATTATTTTTTGCAAGGTAAGATGCCATTGTGCTGCAGAAGCGATAATGCAAAAGTTGAGCGCCCCCGGCTGCTGTTTTCTGAAATAATTTATGCGTACGAGTCTTCCGCCTTCAATACTGTATATGAGAAGTGCATGATGTACAGAAGTCCAACATTGTAGTAATTTCTACTGCTTAAGATTTGCTGTTTGTGGCAAAAGTTATCTGCACTTACGTTACAATTACAATGCACTTACGTTACGTTACAAGTTCTCAATGAGCGAAGAAATGTTTTCACACATTCCGGTCAATGGGGCAGAACGAATAGTGCCCATTCTCTTCGATCGTTCTGCCAGTTCGGCTTCATGATCCATTGCACTGCGTATTTGTTATCGCAGATTTTCAAAGGACAGCCAAACGTAACGATCTAAATTTGCTTATGCAGTTCCTTTTTGGTGTCCTAAGCCTTGGTCGATGGCTGATCTTGAAGGCGTTAGCATACATTAAAGGGGTTCTGAACCACTTTGCCAAGAAATCGTCGATTGTACTCACTATAGGAGATTATGGCATTACGAAACGATCGCCGCAAGGATTTTCTCGAATCCGCCAAGAGCGGGTGGAGTCACAGGGATTATCTCACGCTTTAATCTATTTCTCTATACATTTCTACCTATGAGCGCGCTGGTAGCTACACGATAACAAAAGCGAAAGAAGCTACGACGTCATCGCGCTTCATGACCCTTGAGGGCACGCCATAAAACGCAATCGCTCTCTCCCCGTGTTAGTCCGTGGCGTTATTGTGTTGCTACTACGTAATTTTAGCTTACTATAGGGGACGGCGGCCGGCATGTAGCCGCATGCCACGGGAAAAAAAAATCACAGCATATCCACGAGGTGAATGATGGTGAGGTGGGCGAAGCTCCAGAGGTTATCGTTGATACCGTTAATCCTCCAAGACGTTCGCCCGATAAAATCATCATGCAAACACGTGAGGTACGGTGAAGAAAACTTTTATTGAGATTTCAAGTTACCTTTATATATTACGCACTTGTGGTCGGAGAAGTGCACAGCTAGGGGGTTCGAGTACCGGTTTAAGGGGAATGTTAGCAAACACGATGTCTATGCACGACGCCCGCACTGTAGTAGGTGCAAGGTGGTCTAGGGAGATGCACCTGAGCGAGTATCTGATGACCATGTGCTGAACGAGCCAATCGTTGGTGGAGCGGTCCGATATGTCGACATTAAAGCCACCCACGAGCACGAACGGTCTGTTTCTGTATTTGGTGCGCACCGTCTCGGGATCCGCCAGGCGCCGCGCTCGCTTCGCCGCCGCTTCTCGGGCTCGCACCGCGGAATCCTGGCGACGAGAACGAGCCGCCGCGGCCCTCCGCGCCCGCCGTTCCACTTCGTCCATGCCCCACCAACGATTCGACACGTACGGCGACGATCCAGGAGACTGAGAGAGGCACTCGTTCCCGGCGCACCCAAGCACAGCCCGCGCAGCGAGCCAATCGGAGAGTAGCGGTACAGCGCCATCTAGAATATCATCACTCAACTGCAGTTTGTATGTACTTCTATGAGACAGCGCCATCTATTATACTGTTCGGGAGATACTGCCGGTTACGCCTGACGCGTGACAAGGTTAGACTAAGAGGAGCTTCGCCCCTAAAAGAGCGCCAGATCGAAACGCCACTCTGCGTTTATGTCATCTACCTGCCAATAGCTGCTATGAGGTGTGTTGAGCAAATTCTCCGGTACGACGGCCATCCGAAGAGGGAAGGTACGGGACTCTGTATGAAGAGAGTGCGTTCGTGGAAGGGAGTGTTCCCGCTCCGCATGTTAACTCTCCTTGCATCGCACGACTGGAATATTTGGACGAGCTGTTCACAGGAGTGCCTCCTTGCGAATGTATGTGTCTTCTTTGTTTTTTTGCCAAACGCGATGGAGTGATGCTTTGAGTGGGCAGGACCCCTTTAAAAGCGAATGCAACGCAACCACGTTCGATTGCCCCCCCCCCCCCCCCCCCCTTTCTGGGGTCATGTGTCACATCTAAGCTAAAGCGCCAATATCTAGGCGAGGCTTAGCTTGTGGGCTCAGGAAGTCAAGCTCCGCGGTTCCTTCGGGCTCTGGAACCACTAGTAATGATATCATGATATCCCCCCAAAACACAAACAGGTCGTTTCAGTTGGAATATATTACTTCTCTTTTATATATACTGCAAAAATTTCGAAAAACATCACCCCGTATAACGGGCCCTTTAGGTAGTAATTAAACCACTGGTTACATGGCTTGCTCAAAGTTTCATCTTTTCAGCCTTCCTCCATTTCGCTTTTAACGCTAGAGTAAGCGAGAAGGGCTAATGGAAAATGCGTCACTCTCTATTCTAAAATGTGTCATGTCACTGACGCTGTGTTGACGGCCTTCTAACACTACGGGAGCCGTGGTGGGACACCGCGCCTTCATTTCGGCTTTTACCCGGTTCTTCCCCATTAAACCCCTACATCTTCCAAGTTTTTCTGCTTGGTGTTTTCGTGTGGCTTTGTTGGTTGTAGTGACGATAGTGTTTAAAGATGGAGTTCACACTACAAGCCTGGCCTTCATTATATAGAGGCGTCACGTATAGAGGCGTCACGTGCAGCGAAAAGTAGTCGTAATATATGTAATATTACGTGCCAGAAGCGTAAAATCACGCCAGGAGTGGCACCATGTGAATAGCGTAAGAGCTGCCCACTTTCAAGCTGCCCAGGCAACAAAAGCACTCTTCATCATCATTTACCACATTAAAAATTCATCATCATCATCCGCTACATAATGATAATGATTGATGATACTGCCACGCATTTGTTGTTCCGATTTTGCTGTATCTGGTTTACGCCCACAAGGCCTGTCAGCAATGCTCGGCGCAGATTGCGCATCAGTGTTCGAGAAGCTTCACGATTGTACTAGATCATTTTGTTAAGACTGCGTGCAAGGCGCGAGCATTCAAGCTTATTCCAGAGCTTGCGCGACCACCAGTGATAAGACTGGAAATTTCGACGCATGATGTATAAAAGACGGCGCATACCAACGATGATGAGTTTTTCGACCACCGACGCTGTGTGAGCCGATATCAGTGTACAGCGTGCATTGCTTGCTGTAATTTGAGTTCCGGTTTCGCGGCCACAAGTTTGGCCAAATAAAGAGTTTCACCTTGAAAACGCCGACTGCTGCCTTCGTCAACGTCACGACCACGTGACAATACATCTTCATCATCAACCACATAAAATAATTAAGGCAGCTTCTCACTAGTGGTGCCAAGCAGGGAGAAAGAGAGAAATTGGGTGACCTTTCTTGTTTCCCTTTATTTTAGAGCGCAGCTCTTTGGCGCCCGTTCCTGCGTTGAGCGGAATCGGTGTCGCCGCTGCCGTAGACGTCGGTGGTGAAATCGATAGACATGAAAAAAATTACACCATCTCCCGCTAAAGGCAACCATGTGTAGATGCAAAGCAGCGGGCGCTAACACTTACACTGGCGGCGGCGTTGACGCTGGCGCTCATCGCGGCGTTGCGCAGGAGAGAAACCTGGGGAGGCGCAATCACGCAATGATAGACCGGTGTTTCCTGCTGGAACATGCCAATCGCTGCTAATGGGCAATGAGAGACAGAAGACTCCGACTGGACACAGAGACCCGCAGTCCGCTTTTAGTTAACGCGCACGCTGAGGAATTTTTATTGTTCAACAACGCACAGGAGAAATCTCCCACCGGCACTACCTTGCAGGTCAAGATCCAGTGCCATATATACGGGGTGGCCAGTGAACGGTTGTGCAGCGCGAGCAGTCGGTTTTTTCAACCAAGAAACTCGCTAGCAGACGCTGCCTGCGTCGGCATCGCGAGGCGAGAGAGGGGGGAGCGTAGGACAGGAGAGAGAGGGAGGGGACGCACATGCGCAGTGAGAGTGTGGTCGCCACGGGGAGGGATGCCTAGAGGAGAGAGAGGGGGAGAGGAGGTTTTTATCTTCATTTTTTTTAAGGGTTTGCGCATGCGCAGTAAGGGTGGTCAGCCGCACACCACCACCGGATAGAACTTTGCCATAAGACGCTTCGCATCTAAAAAATGTGAATGATCTACCCAGGATCGAATGGGATTTGAGCCCGGGCCGTCTCGGTGGCACTCGAATATACAACCACAGAGCGATGCTGGTGCTTGAAACTCCTTTACCCTATACAAGCGTCATGTCAGGCAATGAGTCGAGTTAACCCATGTAATACAGCGTGGTAGAGGAGTAAAAAATAACCAGTCCTCACACATTGTTATTTGCGCAATTAGTTTGCGTATTAATGCTTCCAATCCACTGCAAAGTGCTCAGCC
>JALIZH010029341.1:0-90910 GCA_030522465.1 Rhipicephalus appendiculatus | reverse complement strand
GCACTAGTAAATACACGGTTGGCAGTGTAAGTGGTATGGTAACAAAGAACGTTATACGAAAAGTCAGAGAGGCGGAGAGGATTTACTGCATGACAGCGATGGATAAAAAACCGGCTCTGAGTAACTACCAAAAGGGCAAAAACGAAATAAGGAGGGATCCATTATATGATAATTCAAGGCGAAGCACTTTGCTGTCCAAAATGACAGTCGACCACATCTGCCGGCCTGTGTCCCACTTGAGATCAAGAATGTCCCCCCCCCCCCCCCCCCGCCCTCCCAAAAAATTTTCTGGCTACTCCCCTGGTCAGCACGTCAGGGTGCTTTCGTAAACGCCGTTCGTTTAGCATTCGACCGAGTACGTGATGCGCTCCTTGGTGCAAATCGGCGTCCTGTGTCCACGAGAATTCACTTGGCGGCATATGGCTCCGAGCTTGTTTGCCGCGCTGCATACAACACGTACGCCTAAGCGTCCCGCGTTCTTTTTGATGCGATGCGAGACGTCGTGAAGATAAGGAATAAGCCTAGTCTGCGGGCGTCACACCTGTACCAAGAAGTACGTCACGTCCTTCGTCGAATGCCAAAGGAACGTCGTTTCCTTTCTTAACCTTTTCGTACGTGGCGCTTCACCCACCCCTCGGTAGGAATATGTGGACGCGTAGAATGCTCCGTGTAATCTTTACATATTGTCCTAGAGAGTACTTTTATACCACCATCACTTGTCCTTCTTTCCCATTTGTGTTGTGTCTGGGTTGCCATGCAATTCATATTGCTTAGGTAATGTGTCGTAGGCAAGACAAGACATTGGACAAGACACTCTGTTTTGGAGCGAGAGGCCGAAGTTGCGAAATCGGTGTTGCATGACAATGACTCGTGTTACACGATAGTGAGATATGTGCGCAGTTCCTCGTTGAGCCGTCATATAAATGATTATGGATTGACATCTTTATGAAACGTTTCTGTTATTGGGAAAGAGGCCAAAGACAACAAAACCAAGCTGCCTGAAAGCAGCCTAACCGGAGGCAGAACTAGTTGGATTAGCAAGTCCAACTGTCTGTGACCTAATATTTGTAAACTCATTGGTGTCATTATTTTAAGGAAGCTAATTCAAGAATCCAAGGCGTGGTTGTGTCAAGATGAAACCAAGGGTGTCATTCCTGGATACATGAAAAAGATTGAAGAAAGCAAAGCTGAACGGAATCCCTCGTTTACCGGTAAGCTCTACTTTCTCTTACGCTTTCATTCAAAGTGCGAAACTTCTTATTATTCATATCCTGCTGTCATAAGATGCGCTCGAGTTTAACTTAAAAACATGGCTGATCCATCCGTCATAAGAACCGGCATAACACGAAATGTGAAGCATGTCTTCACAGAGCTAGTTAAGCTTTTATGGTGCATTGATTTATGAGAACTTGTACAACGTCAATTGGTGCTTGGCAGCTGTAGCACCGTTTGACGTGGATGCACCCACGTTGACAGTTATAGTGGTACATCTCCATCCCGACGACTAACGCCCATGATAAGCATTTAACCGTTGCGGTAGCTGAAGTTGTTTGCACATACATGGACATATATTATTGTGAACCCCGTGCAAAGATGGCATCAAGAAGCACTTAAAAGTCACAGCTTCGCCACCAGGGCGAAGCTGTGACCAATGCGATAGCAACTAACTGGAATGTCACGCGAAGAACGGCATGCAGCTTGAAACTTGCAGCACACTGCTCAGGCATGAAAAACGCACGAAAACTACACACATAGTACGACTGCGAACTAACAACTGTCACCGCGCGACACTTTAAGTGCGCTGCTCAAACACAAATAAGGACGCGCGAAACAAACGCACAAGTATACAAAGAACGTGCGCGAACTAACAATTGTCACACATGTTACTTTTTTGTGTTTGATCAGCGCACCCCTTTCGCAAACGCGGCCGCTGCTGCAACCGTACGCACCTTCGTGCGCTCTGTAACTTCGTCGGAATCTTTCCGGTGAAAGCACAAGACGTACTGTCGGTCGAAAAAGTTTGCGGCATGTGCAGCGCGTCGCTGAGCGACGAAAAATTGCATTGCTGTGTCACCTACCGCGACGCGGCGTGGTGTTGAGGCTGTTGGGCGCGTCCTCGGAGATTAGCAACGGCACGTATAGAAAACACGCAATAGCCGGATCTAATCGCAGAGGCCGCGGCTGATAACCTCAGCACCACGCCGCGTGACAGTAGGTGACGCATCATTGTCGTTTTGCGTCACTCCTCCAGGTCCTGCAGAACCCGGAAACTTTTGCGGCCGACTGTAGGAACCGCCCCCATACCGAGATAAGCACGCGTGCACGGGCAAAGTGTAGGTGGTAAAGGTAGGAGGAGCGCGTATCGCAACGATCGCGGCGACGATATTTAAAGCGCGCCCTTCGCGCCATCTCGCTGGAGATTACGAGAACACGCATAACTGCTTCCGAGCTGTGCGTACCGCCAGCGATAAGTGGTGCATGTAAATAGCTCGCCGTTAGTACGCGGTAGAACGCGCGCTCCGTGGTCGAGTTTAGTTCCGCGCGCTGTGGAGCGAGGGGTCAGGGTTTATGGGTTCGGGTGCCGGCGGCGAAACTTTTTCTTCTACTTTTTTCCTTTGTTAGATGTGAGTGTACATTTTACAACGTCATATCCTTGACGGAATTACGTCAGAGAAGACTTCGTGGACACCGGCATAAACATTTTCGTGTTAAAATAATGCAAATATTTAGATGCTGTAGCTATTTTATTGTGACAGAAAACGCGCCTGCTCAATTTTTATGAAGCTTCTCGAAAAATATGAATATTCGAATGGCTTCGCTTCTGACAATATTCGATACGTATTTGATAAGGCTCAGAAAATTGATATTCGTGCCTGCTTAGTTTTTGTTAAGCAGATATATGTCGGAGAGAGAGAGAGAGAAAAGCAAAGGAACAGACATATTTAAAGGTAGTGTTTTCTACAGGTGGGAGAATACATTACAATTGTGTCACTTCTACAAACTAAGGCGAATAAGGAGAAATAGACTGCGGTCAGTGGGTGCAAGCGCCCATAGAGGATAGATAAAACGGGCTTCGAAAGAGTAAGCAACACGCTTCGTTTTCCGCCGCGGTGGCGGCGGAAAACGCCGCGGTGGCGCGGTGCGTATGGTGGCGCGGTGGGTATTTCCGCCGCGGTGGCGCAGTGGGTATGGTGCTGGACTGCTGACCTAAGGTCGCGGACTTGATCCCGGCCCCTAAGGTCACATTTCGATGAAAGGGAAATGCTAAATGACCATCTACTGTGCGATGTCAGGGCTCGTTAAAGAACACCAGATGGTGGAAAATTCCGGAGCCCTCCAGAATCTCATGGTTGTTTTGGGACGTGACACCACAGATATTATCGTTAACACGCTTTGTTTCTCTGGCTGGTGCATGCTTATTTATTGAGATGGAACCTACGTTTTTAAGCATCCCAACCAAAGCGTATTCATCGGTAGGGCCTAGCACCTGAACCAAAATAGCAAGTTCTTCACCATGCTTATGTGAACGACCGTTCCTGAAGCTACCATGGTTCAGAGAAATAAGGCAATTTTCCACCAACGCTTCCCGGTGGAAGGTCAATAGTGCCGATATGGAGAAGTTCTATAACGCCTTACTACTAACTTAGCACGGTGGTGCGCGAATAAACGATGCACTTAGAAAGGTACACGAAACACAGCGCAAACTATCAACTGAAACTTTATTGAAACAACAACATATATGGGCGGTTAGAAGAACACGTGTAAGCACCCATGAGAACACAAAGATTATCTCAATGACACGCTTCCAGATAGCCTAACTCCGCGGCAAGTAACGTGACCGAGGGTTTCGCGACACATGAATCACCTGCTTTGTCGATTAAATAGGCTTCTTCAATTTCACGCGCAACCCTATCCTTGAACCTAGATTTCACTTTCGTATCAGAAAACAAGGGTGCGCAGCCGCAATCTCTACAGTGCAACGAAAGGTTAGAACAAGGCTGTCCCTTTAGCGAAGCTTTGTGATCCAATAACCTGTTCCCTAAAGACGATTGTATACAGGTTTTAGACCTGAAGTTGTGTTTCAATGGGTGTCATACCTGTTGGATGTATGATCCGAGAAGCGTGAAGCCTGTCCTCGACTTTCGGTCAGGGCACTCGAAGGTTGTAAAAAGCGCTGTCGCAACGTCATGTTTGAAGGCGGCGCTCAAGAAATCCTGTCAGCACAAGATGGAGGAAAGCCTCGACAGGCAGCTGGGCAGGCTCCAGTTGTCGAGGTTTCCTGAGGCTCATTTGGCGAGGCTGGCGGAAAGGGTTCTTCAGGACTTCAAAGCGCAGGCAAGGAGCTCTGAGCATGATAGGGGCTTGAAGGAGCTGCCTTTTGCCAGCATTCCATACCTACATGGTGTCTCACATCGTTTAAAGAAAGTGGGAGCAAGGTATGGATGTAATGTTTTATTTTCGGCTGGCAACCGGTTAGGCAGCATATGCGCGACTGTGGAGAGGAAAGTCGAGGGGAATGAGCAGGACAGGGGTGTCTGTAAGGTCAAGCACAGGGCCAAGGAGGTCGATTGCGCCACTGGGGTGGTGTACGACGTACCGCTTACGTGTGGGAAGCGTTATATTGGACAACCCGGACGTTGTCTAAATAACAGGTTATTGGATCACAAAGCTTCGCTAAAGGGACAGCCTTGTTCTAACATTTCGTTGCACTGTAGAGATTGCGGCTGCGCACCCTTGTTTTCTGATACGAAAGTGAAATCTAGGTTCAAGGAAGGGTTGCGCGTGAAATTGAAGAAGCCTATTTAATCGACAAAGCAGGTGATTCATGTGTCGCGAAACCCTCGGTCACGTTACTTGCCGCGGAGTTAGGCTATCTGGAAGCGTGTCATTGAGATAATCTTTGTGTTCTCATGGGTGCTTACACGTGTTCTTCTAACCGCCCATTTATATGTTGTTGTTTCAATAAAGTTTCAGTTGATAGTTTGCGCTGTGTTTCGTGTACCTTTCTAAGTGAATCGTTTATTCGCGCACCACCGTGCTAAGATGAGTTACCAACTCGCCCAGCAATGCGTACTACTAACTATATCGGCGCTCCTATATCGGTGCTCCCACGTTTAAACGCACATATATACCCCATAGAATGGACAGTGGGACGACCATCCGCTGTAGCTCAGTTGGTGGAGCATCGGACGCGTTATTCGAAGGTCGCCGAATCGGTCCCTGCCAGCGGCATGTTATCTTTTCGTCCAGTTCACTATTCTTCATGTGTGAGTATCGATTACGACAAATAAGATCCCCTACACTTTTCATGGCTTTGTTGTGTGTTAGTTATCATGAGTGTTGTGCGTTACAAAGAAAAACGAGCCCTTCAAATATTCCCAAATTCCCCTTGTTTGTTTATACCGTGAGCTGACATTCTTTCCTCAGAAATTCATGCTGCTGTTCAGCATTTTACCGCTTTCGTAATTAAAGCTACATCCAATTGCATATTCGAAGTGGTGTGATATGCAGAATCCGTGTCCCTTGGAATATAATAAATAGTACCGTAAAGCTCCGCACAATCAGAGCAAAGCGTTGGGAGGCTGAATAATTAACCACTAGATAAAATCTCAATTTGAAACAGGCAAAATCGCAAACCTGGAGAACGCGCGTAAAGGCTAGAAGAGAGAGTTGGCAGAAATTCATATTACGTATAAATTTTATATATCGAAGAATAATGTCCGGAACAGGGTTATTATGGTGTTCGAACAGCTTGGCTTCGTCGTGGTTTTAATATACACTTTATGCGCTTTTAGCGAGTGTTTTTTGGGCCACTGTAAAGCCATGTTGCATTTACCACCGGCAATTCATCGTACCATTGCAAACGCACTATCACTTGTATGGCGTTCCATGGACATACCTCGCTCTTGCGCCACTAACCCCCATTAGTTATCATGTCAGCTGCTGTTCTGTAGTGTGCCAAATGAGGCGGAGCAACATTTCCGGTGCATTGTCAACTCATTCAAAGGTTGCACTTCGTCAAACCTTAGGTGTGATTACGTGAGCGTCACTTGTTAGGGATAGCAGATCAAATGGAAAAAACATTTCTCATAGGTGTCCTGAAAGATCTGTCTTTGTTTACGTTGTTACATACGATGTAACAGGAAGGTGCAGCAATGACGAGGATGATGTTTACGGAAGTGTAAAAAAATTACCGACCATTACGATACTACCTAATCCTCACTCTTAGCGCATCGGTTTAGGTGTCCTTATTGTTCAGGAAGAAATGGCTGAGACTTTCGCGTGTGTTAGTACACGGTTTACTTTAATAAGAGAGGGCCCTCAGTAGCCTGACTGCCGCGGACAGTTTCGTGCAGCCCATTTCACATCAACCTCCGCACTCGGAGTGTCGCACGACTGCCTCACTAAGCGGGAGACCGCGGAAGGCATCGCGCGGACGCGTTCCACAACAGCTGCCGGAGACAGGTCATCCGTTTATGCAGCGCTTTATTTCCATATAAGGTATCGGTGGACGCCCTCGCCCCACAACTTAGTGATCATGTCATCGGCGACCGTACGACCGCGCGTCCTACTGTGGCGCCGCCGATGCAACCGCAGAACCTGTCGTCTCACCACTGTCGTTCCCTGCGCAAGGATTCAAAGATGAGTGACTCGTGTCCTGATTCTAAGGTCACAGCTCTTAAGAAGCATGTGATTCTATACCTACATGGTGTATCACACAATTTCAAGGAGATTGGTGAAAGAGCAGGAGTTCTAGTTTCTTTTTTTTTTTTTGTGCGCAATAAGTTGTTGCATTGATGCGCCAGATCCAGTCCGGTAGGAAGGCCCGCAAAGAGTTGTAAAATTATGACCAGAAAACATTTCTTGAATGCGCGAGGGGCGTCATATACAGCATGCCATTGTCCTTGGGCAAAGTTGCGTCGGGCAGACAGGCAGGTTCCTGAATGTGTTAGATGTGAAGCATCTTATGGCGAAGCTTAATCCGGTGGTGGTGTGCGGCGTGGTCTCCCTTAGTGCGCAGGCGCAAACCCTTTAAAAAAATAAAAAAAAAACCTCTCCTCCCCCCTCTCTCTCCTCTAGGCATCCCTCCCCGCGGCAACCACACCCTCACTGCGCATGCGCCTCCCCTCCTCTCTCCCCTCCTATGCTCCCCCCCCTCTAGCATCAGGATCTTCAAGATCTTCAGGATCTTCAAGATAGCATCAAGATCTTCATTGAGACGGCGGTGATAGATAATGGAAGCTGCGTCAGCAGGCCATCTATAGCCGTAACAGAAAAAGAACTAGCTCACTTAAGTTTACCTGCACGTGGTGTTCCTGGTTTTGTTGCTTTTTCGGCTTGTTTGTTTTATCGCCCTCGTGCTTAGACAGATGTGATTGTGATCACGTGTTTCAGGTATGTACTTGCGTGTTCCTTTAATAAAAGCATAGTTGGAAGTCGGCGCTTTTCCTTGTCGTTTATTTTTCTGCAGTGGACCTATTTGCGCTGAAGCTTTAAAAATTAAAAAAAAAAGAAAAAAGATGCGAACCGCCGTTACCGGGACTCGAACGCCTCCTCGGGCGGTGTCTGCACATTTATAAGTCCGTGCCTGCGGAATTATTGTTTTACAGCGAAAGCTGTATATGGCTAGGAGAAACGAAAAACCGCTCGGCATCTGTGTCACGAGCGGTCTCCATTGGCTGTGCTATCAGTTACGTCGTTCTGAGCGTCGTACCCAAGCTCGCGCGCCCTTGGCGCTCGAGCTTGGGTACGACGCTTGCAAGGTCAAACGCTTGCAGCCACGGCGCGCCCTCTGGCGCGCCGAAGAAACGGCTTTGCGGGCAGAACAGCGTCGACATGATTGCGGGAGTGCGTTCGCCGGGGCGAACGCCCGCTTTGGGCGAGAGTGTCTCCAGCGGCACTTTGGCTTCGGCTGCGACGTCTGTGACCGCCTGTGGTTCGACCACAACCTGGCAACGATAATTGTGGAAGGCTTCAGTGCAGCGTCGGGTTGAACCCACTGCTAAACACTGTGGCCGCACATTTCAGCTTCGCTGGTTAACCATTTGTACGGAGTGCTTGGGCGGTGATTTTTTTTATCTGTTTGTCGTAGCGTTGTCATGCTTGGGAACGGCCAACGATATGCATGACCTTTTTTTAGCCGCCATTTTAAGTGTGAGAACTTCAGGCGGCTACTATTCGGTCGTGTTCAGATTCGTATATTAGGTATATTATTGCATTACTTGACTGCGTGTTAACTACAGAATACAGAATCCCATATCATGGTGCATTGGTCATTGGAGGCTCTTCTACGGTATCCAAGCGCCGTAAATCATGTGTGAATAGTTGATGGTTCTTGTGTCTGTGCAGAACGCCACCTCGTGGGCAATGTAACCTCCTTCCTTATGGGTGGCACCATAAGCATGGTGCGCACGCTGCTGTGGCAGCTCCTGAATTTCGCGGAAAACCCAGATACAATTCAGGAACGGGTGCAACGTGAAATCGACGAGGTGATCGGAAACGAGCGCCTGCCAACATGGGAGGACCGGAAGCTGATGCCGTACACGATGGCCTGCGTCTTGGAAGCGGAACGGCGGAATACTACTGCCCCGCTCGGCGTTTCAAAAGAGTAAGCATGTTGTAACATCATTTATTGTGAGGTAGGAATATAAAAAAGTCTCAGCCCGCACCTTAAAGGGGAACTCCGGTGCATTTTCGACCATACCGAGATAACGCCGTTTTCAAATAGTATTAACAGTCCTGCAACAGCTAGGGCGGTTCATTTTGCCGAGTCACTCGTCAATAATTTTAAATAAGCAATGAAAAACGAGTCAAAACCGAAACCCAAACGGGGAGCTGCTCCGTGCTCCATGCTGGGTACGCGATGACGTCATGGCGTCACCAAATCCGCTACACGCCACCACAGCGTAAACGTAAACATTGCTCACGTGCCTCTTCTTTCGTGGAAAAAGCAAACTGCCGATGTCTTCCGACGTGGAAACAAGCTGTGCCAGCTCGTCTGAACTGACCAGCGAGGAGTCCAGCGATGAGGAGTGCAGCTACATGATCGCGGAAGCGTCGCCTCGAAGAAAAAATGCCCCCACCTCCCCGAAGGGAATCGTGAGGAAATGCGAATGCATTTCGCGCGCGCTTCACTCCATTTATATATGGTGGTGTGGTTCGAAGAAGGAAAAGGCGCCTAATTTCTGCAGCCCGGTCGAGAGCACGGCGAAGCGCCGTTTTTTATCTTTTTTTTGTGTTTTTTCTTTTTTTTTTCTTTTTTTATTTTTTTTTTCATATATAGCTCCGCCGAGCTCCCGCGATGCGAGCGCCCTCACGCGTCATAGCGCACTCCTCCTCTCCACTCACTCTCCGCTACTCCGCCCGCACCACCTGCTGCGGTTGCTAGGGGCGAGGATAAGCGCGCGCGCCCGCAGCTGTTGCTATGGGAGAGGGAGTGAGGGCGGAGAGATAACACCTGCCGGCGAGCGGACACCTCCTCAACCTATCCTCCTCCCCGCGGACAACGCCGGACAACGCCAACGCTGGATGCCTGACATAGCCCGACTAAGAAATGCATTCGCATTTAAAAGCGCGCGCCGCGAGCAAGCGTCCGTCTGGGGGGGGACGAGAAAGAAGTACGCCGATACGTCACGTACACAGGGTGGCCCGCATTTGAAGGTATGATTCCGGAATCGGTTACCAATTCTAAAACTCGTTTCCTGAAAAACTAAATTACTTGCGGCTGTATAATTTGGCACATATCATCAGGGCACCGAAGAGAACTTATGTTTAAAGTTTTATTTAAATCGGTGAGTATGGAAAAATCGCCGGAGTTCCCCTTTAAGAACGTAGCAGGCAATGCCAACTAGAAAAGAAAAATGAACAAGGCAGAGGCAAATGAAATTTATCACGCGAAGGATGTTGAGAGCAAGGGGACTGCAGCACCAGCGAAACCTAAAAAAAAATGCCCCCCACCTCCCCGAAGCGAATCGTGAGGAAATGCGAATGCATTTCGCGCGCGCTTCACTCCATTTATATATACGTGCGAGCGAGCGGACGGGAGAGTGGGGCGCAGGGAGGAGAGAGAGTGAACGGCGAGAGAAGGAGCGGCGAAGCACTGCACCTACCCTCTCCTACACTCTCTCCACACACGCGGGACCTCCGCCGAGCTTCCGCGATGCGAGCGCCCTCACACACCAGAGCGCGCTCCTCCTCTCCACTCACTCTCCGCTACTCCGCCCGCACCACCTGCTCCGGTTGCTAGGGGCGAGGATAAGCGCCCGCGCCCGCAGCTAGTTGCTATAGGAGAGGGAGTGAGAGCGGAGAGATAACACCTGCCGGCGCGCGGACACCTCCTCAACCTATCCTCCTCCTCCGCGGACGCCGCCGGATGCGCCTGACATAGCCCGACTAAGAAAAACTGGCAGATCCGACGCACTGTGGGAATCGATGTAATGCGAAGCAGCCAGGAAGGAGCAAATCCTGCTTTACATAGTTTGCATGTCATGTTTGACATGTTAGGACTTGTCATTTATGTTCGCCATACAGTCACGTCGCGCAATACCAATTTTGGAGTATATCAAGCTAGCGAACTGGACGCAAGCGCACCATGAGCGTGGCATGTAAATGGGGTTGTACATGACAAGCAGGCCAAGATTTTCATGTTACCACCTGCCACTTATGTTCGTTATACAGTCATGTCACTCAGTACCAAATTTGGTGTATATCAAGCTAACGAAACGGCCGCGAGCGCGCCATGAGCGTGGAATGCAAGTCATGTCGCTCATGACATGTCATGATTTCCATATTACCACTTGTCATTTATGTTCGTCATACAGTCACGTCACTCAATCCCAAATTTGGTGTATATCAAGCTAACGAATCGGCCACGAGCGCGTTATGAGCGTGGAATGCAAGTCATGTCGCACATGACAAGTCATGATTTCCATATTACCACTTGTCATTTATGTTCGTCATACAGTCACGTCACTCAATACCAAGTTTGGTGTATATCAAGCTAACGAAACGGCCGCGAGCGCGCCATGAGCGTGGAATGCAAGTCATGTCGCTCATGACAAATCATTATTTTCATATTACCACTTGTCAATTATGTTCGTCGTACAGTCACGTTACTCATCCCAAATTTGATGTATATCAAGCTAACGAAATGGCCTCGAGCGCGCCATGAGCGTGGAATGCAAGTCATGTCGCTCATGGCATATCATGATTTCCATATTACCACTTGTCATTTATGTTCGTCATACAGTCATGTCACTCAATACCAAATTTGGTGTATATCAAGCTAACGAAACGGCCGCGAGCACGCCATGAGCGTGGCATGCAAATCATGTCGCACATGACAAGTCATGATTTTCATATTACCACTTGTTATTTATGTTCGTCATACAGTCACGTCACTCAATACCAAGTTTGGTGCATATCAAGCTAACGAAACGGCAGCGAGTGCGCCATGAGCGTGGCATGCAAGTCATGTCGCACATGACAAGTCATTATTTGCATATTGCCACCTGTCATTTATGTTCGTCATACAGTCACGTCACTCAATCCCAAATTTGGTGTATATCAAGCTAACGAAACGGCCGCGAGCGCACCATGAGCGTGGCATGTAAATCATACTTTTCATGACAAGTCAGTCATGATTTTCATGATATGACCAGCCATTTACGTTCGTCATAGAGTCATGTTATGCCATACCAAATTGGGTATAAATCCCATTAACGATACGGCCGGGAGAGCACAAAGTCGTAGGCGGCTAGATAGATAGATAGCCAGGTAGCTAGATAGATACGCTCAAAGTCGCCGAAGTTCGCTAAGAAATGCTTCGCATTTAAAATGCATTCGCATTTAAAATCATGCTGTAACTGTGGATTTCAAGTACAGTTCAATGTGTTAGAGGAAGCTGTTATCAGTAGAGGCCGGATTTTTAGGCACTAAAAAATCGCGTTTTAGGCGCCAAAAACAGGCAGGAAAAACACAGTTTTAGGCCCCCAAAATCGTAAATATAGGCACAATAAATTTTTACAAAAACTCAAATTTTCGAATAAGGACGTGCGCGACCTGGTCTATGACAGGAAAGCAAACAAATGTTATATCTTATGATTGTACAAAGGCGGTAATGATTTAACATAGCCATGCAATGGTCCCTTTTCGGGCACGGTTTCCAGAACACGGTCTCTCCTTTTATTGTCCAGATTGGTAAGTGTCCACCATCGAATAAACACGCTCCTGGGTCTGCTTCTTTTCGGCATGGCTGGGAAGGGCAGCACAGGATTCAATAGCCAGACCGCTAAAAGGCCAGAAGGGTCTGTTAGCCTCGTATTGGCCGGGTCTAATAGCGTAAGGTCAATTTCTCCTCTTTGTGTGAACACCATAAAGGGCCCCTTACCAGGCTTGAGCGTTTCGAGCTAGAAGTGTAATGCATGCACTGCGCTAATGATCACGTCTGCCAAGATTTGCAACGCTACGCGCCCCGGAAGGAGGTGAAATGTCAGACTGAATGCCTCGTGCCCTTTATCTCACGGGCGCGCGCACCAATCTGGGGGAGGTGAAGTTCAACAAGGAATGGTCCTGTGTATGTCACAGTAGTACATGAAACTGCGAGAACTATTCGAGGCTACATGTGTAATTTGTGCAATCTGTTGCTTGAATAGAAGAATGAAAGTTAATAGAAATATTAAAACATGCAAACGGAATGTGTACGCGTTTTTCTTTATTTTTTTCTTGGAATCGAGAGCGATGCGAGACTTACCTGCCTATATTTCTTTTGTGCTCGTGTTCTCGCCGTTCCCGCGTCGTGCCGGCGCCAGCCCCTGACAACGCTTAGCATGTTTTTGGTGAATCGTCCCTTACAGCAGTTCCAGCTGTGCGACGCGCTGTGTCGTGATAAGGATACAGGATCCATGCCAGCCTCTCCAAACGCATTGACGTATCCAGAAACAGGCAGTACACTATAGCGAACGCCGAAACGATAAAACACCGCTTGGGCTCAACACCTGGCTTGGGCATGTCATGTTAAAATAGTGTAATCTTGCGTGCGCATGGCGTGTTGATGCGTCAACGTCGTGTGATCTTCCGACTCCCGAGTTTCTCTGATACCGAAGAGGGCAGGGAAGGCATTTGGCTTGCGAGTGGCAAAGGTTTCAAGCTCACCTACCGGCATCATGCTTTCGCGGCTCGTAATGAACAAATTAAAAATTTCTTGTGGTACAAAGCTCTTCATTGGGCGCGCGAACACTTCCAGTATCTGACTGACATTTCTCATGTGACCTGGTGAAGCGCCTTTTAAGAGTAAATTACAAACGAAACAAAAGCCATGAGCACATTAGATTTTTTTTTACCTACTTTCTACTTTCCCCTGACGGCACTCCATGGTTTCGCATTCGCTCTCCATATTCCTGCTGCTGCGCGCAGGCACCTGCTGTTTTCTGCCCCCCACCACGCCCAAGTCTACAGGGAGGTGCTTCAATTCCATGGGAACAATGGACTGGAAAACCGGCGGTAAAAGCCGCCCGCCACGTCCTCGGCCATAGACGCCACTCTCCTCTTCCCCTCTCCTCTTCTCGCCTTTATTTTCCTCTCCCCATTCCACTGTACACGCTGGGACGTGCTCCCATTTACGGTTGCAGAAATAGTGTCTTTTCCTCTCCCCTACTCCAACCGCTCGCGCCACGTCAGTGTGGTGGGGTAAGGTGGCCGGCGCGTCCCATTTCACTGCGGCTACCGGTTGCTTTCCGGATGTTTGTTCAACTAGGGAACTAGGTTGTTGCACGCCATAAACTTCCGAAACGTTAATTTTGCCCGGTAACATGAATTACGGTCTCAAAGTGTACTCGAAAGCAAAATCTGAGGCTAAATAGCGTTCATATAGGCACCAATTTTGAAAATAGGTATTTATGGGCACTTATAGACATTTAGGCACAAACCCCAAAAATAGGCATTTATAGGCACTATAAAAACACTATAAAAGCCCTCCTTTACCCCTAATTCATGCTCATATATCAAAGTGGCGCGATAGGAACGCAAGGAAAAAAATAGGCATTTGCCTATAATCCGGTCTCTAGTTATCAGCTCGCAACCGGTGATTCTTGTGGCGTCGTCGAGTGCCGCCACCGTTATCTGTCGCTGATGTGCGCCTCCTCGTGCGCTGGTATCGTAGAGCCACCGCTCGGCCCACCTGGTAACTCGCAAAGAAAAAAAGGGGAGGGCGTGGATTCACCCCGCTGCCGGCGATAAGAAGGCAGCGATGAGTTGACTCACGTTATTACGTCCACGCATATGACGCTTACCTCATCCTCCAGGCCACTGACTCGAATCTCACCTCGCCGTCATGTTTGGACTTTCCCGCCCTCAACGGCAACAGATTTTAAACACACACACACGCACACACACACACACGCGCGCGCGCACACAAACACACACACACACTAACCCCAAACACTGAACTTAGGGAAATACGCCGCCGATGAATTTCGACCTGCTCCTTTCCAGAGAACCTAATCGGTTTATCGCTTGCGCTAACCTGCCGAACTCATGAGGTTTTACCCTTGTTCTTTTTTTTTATTGCGATAGCAATTATATGGACACTGTCGGCTGGTTTTCGCCGTCGGCGTCACCGCCGCCGGTGTCCGCCGCCGTCATTTGCCGTATCTGTATCTGTATATATATAACCGGCCCCGCCCGTCGTTCCTGAGCGTGAAAAGACGCGAGGGGGGGGGGGGTCCCTCGAGCGACCTTCGATTTTACGAGCGCGGGCGCGCGTTATCTGCCCTTCTCGGCGGCCAACAGCGGGGGGGCCGGTGTACCCTTCTACGTGCTGCGCTCTCAACGCGCAGAGAATTCTCTTAAACAAGCGTTTTCTAGAGTTACGTGAGATCGGATCCAAAAAGAGTTAGCTGCCAGCCTCACTTTGTATAACGTTACAATTTTTTGCTATCGCATTCATTGCTTCACCCTTGCGGTGAAACTGCGACTTTTTTTTTGAACAAATTGGCTTTTTTCCGAAAAATTATTTTGGGATATTTCCCCTCTTCATTTATGTTAGATTGGCTTGAGCCCGTTATACCTCCTGGTGGTGCGGGCCACCCCCATTTTCTTTTTAGTTATTTTTATATATAGGGGGGCCAAAAAAGCACACACACAGGACAATTTGGTGCTAACAACTGGTTGTTATTACCGACGAACTCAAATTTTTATCCAAACAGAACTGCGCAAAGCATTTCTTGTACATGGGCACACATAGCAGAGCACGTGGGATGACATAAAAACGACAAAAACGTGGACAGTAGTGATGCCCGTTTGTCTGGTATGGCATTTGAAATATGACTTACCGAATCATGGCTTTCACAATGTTTGTGCTGTTCAATAAAAATGCTTCAACGATTTTCTTAAATGTTTGGTTAGTTTGTTCAAAAAGGTTGACAGAGTTACCTAAGTGGTGGTGCACTCACACGTGTTGCAACGAAAGGCTGGGTGTGTGCTAGTACGTCCTTTTAAAGTGGTCGTGTGTCTTCCTACCCTTGTATTCATACCTGCCAGTCTATCCTACATACACGTGCCGCATATAATGGGTATCCTATACGCATTCTTATTGATGCAATTAACACACTTGTTGTTGGGCATAATAGTGCACTCTTTAGCACTTCTCTCGTTTTCAAATTTTCACTTCACTGAGAGCAAACACTGCCAGCCTTTTCTTTTTGCCCAAAAGACGACTTTACCATCATGTTTGCATGCAACTTTTTTTAATCTGCGTGAGACGCCGTGTGCATGAGGAATCGTAGACACCTTTAAAAATTATTCATTTTGCCTGATTGTTGCCCTCCTTCGTTGGCTGATCCTTCTTGAGATTAGCACAGCGAAAGCTGTTATGAGATCACAACAAGGGTGCAGTAGTTATACGCCGCCGTCGCCGGTGCCCATAACCATAATCGCACGAAAAAAAAAAGCGAATTGAGAAAAAATATCCAGGATGGAACGGAGTTCGAACCTGGGTCCGCTTTGTGCGAGCCCAGTATTCTACCACTGAGCCATGCCTGTTTTTTTTCTTTATTGACTGAGCCATGCCTGTGCTCGAAACTCGTGCGCACAAAAAAAAAAAAAAAAAAAAAAAAAAAAAAAAAAAAAAAAAAAAAAAAGCCGCCGGACCTGTGCGGAACGCGCCTCACAGTCACAGTGAAAAGTGGAAGAGCGGCCTTTCTAGATCCTTTTTAGACGCGAAGCATCTTATGCTCTGGGTTATGTCCGTCCCTTCTTCCCGCATCTGGCCACTTTCATGAAGTAGGGAAGCACCCACTATGCGAACCAGAACGCTGTAGTGCAAAAAGGCCATCAACCACCACTACAGTCACCAGAGTCACGGCCGAGAGCACAGAGAGGCTGCTTAGCAATGGCTAGGCAGGTGGTCTGTCGCCCAGGTTGACTCCATTCCTTGATCTTGCTTGCATGTGTTTGGGGAGGTAGAGGGGGCTTAGTACGTCCCTCCTTCCCGCGCCCCACACCCCCACAGCGCATGCACGTCCCCTTCCTCTCTCCTCTCCTACGCTCAACCCCTTTCTCTCCTCTAGGAATCCTCTGCTCTACTGAGCGGCGCCCGCGTCCCACACCCCCACGGCGCATGCGCGTCCCCTCTCTCTCTCTTCTCTTCTACGCTCACCCCGTTTCTCTCCTTTAGAAATCCTCTACTCTACGAAGCGGCGCCCGCGTCCTACACCCCCCCCAGCGCATGCGCGGCCCCTCCCCCACTCTCTCCCCTCCTAGGCTCACCACCTTTCTCTACTCTTGAAATCCTCTACTCTACGGAGCGGCGCCCGCGTCCCACACCCCCCCAGCGCATGCGCGTCCTGTCCCCACTCTCCTCTCCTACGCTCAGCCCCTTTCTCTCCTCTAGGAATCCTCTACTCTACGCAGCGGCTCCCGCGTCCCACACCGCCACAGCGCATGCGCGTCCCCTCCCCCTCTCTCCTCTCCTACGGTTTCTCCTCTAGGAATCCTCTACGGAGCGGCGCGCACGACAGGTGGTGCGACAGCTCCATACTACGCTGGGGGGCGCCACGGTAGTTCGGCGGTGTGAAAATGATGGAGCGCGCGCGCCTCATTCTCTCTCCTGTGCAGCGGCGCTGCACAGGAATGAGCGGCGACGTTTCTCCCGCTCAAGCGAACCATCTCTCCGCTGCTTCGCATCCACACATGGTTCCCTTTAGCGGGAGATGGGGTAGTTTTTTTAAACACTCTTGGGACAACTACTACAAGAACACTTGCATGGTACCCACTACTCCATAAATCATCATACTTTTTGTGTAGTGGGGAAGCATCCACTATGCCATAATCGTCATTGTCCGGAAAAGCGCGGTACCCGCTACACACTTGTAACGCATTATGTGGGCACTTTGTTGATGTTGTGGCTGACGACGATGAAGAATTATGCCTGAGGCTTTTGTTATGGGTTGGCGCATTGAACGACCCATTCGTTACGCAATTCGCATTGTGTGACGCCTGGTTGTTACTTTCCTGTTCTAAAACGTTTATTAGACATGTTAACGCGATTCCATACCCGCTATGAAGCCTGCGTAGGGTCAGTTTGCAACGCAGTTTCAAGCACCGGCGTAGCTCAGTGGTTGTATGCTGGGCTGCGCCACGCAGAGGGCCGATGGACGATGGTGAAGCCGGCGAAGTTTTGTAGTTAAAGTGCGGTCAGTTGATCTGGAAGAGTCGAGTGATGACGCCGTGGGAGGTGCGCAAGTTTTGAAGAGTGTTTCCCGGAAGAGAAACAGCGGGGGCCACCGACGCAAGGGAACGACACTCATCGGTGGAGCTTGCGTGAGTGTTTCCTGGAAAAGAAACATTCGAGAAAAACGTTTCAACAATTGTGGACTGGATACCTTTGGTGAATATTCAAGACTTTAGGTGTTCCTGTATAGTTATAATGTATCAGGTTGCGTTGATAAGGCGAATTTGTTCGTTCCTGTTGTTTTAAACTCCATCGGAGTTAAATTGTGAGTTGCATTGTGATTCATACCTGCCGATTGTGCATGTTCGTCTGACGGTTGTGTTGCCTCAACTGAGAATATATTTTTGTTTCGGTGTGAACTCTCGGCTCTGACTCGGATTTTGGACCACAACCGGCGTTCGCTGGCGCACTATAAGGACCAACTCTAAATTGACCGCGCTTTCGTGGTGTGTCTCGGGAAACCGATACGTCAGCCCTTGGAATCTGCCCGACGATTGCCTCCCCACTATAACGGGATCAGTGACACGAAGTAAAGGAGGCAACCATGACGGCACGTAGGCTGGCTTGATAGATAGATAGATAGATAGATAGATAGATAGATAGATAGATAGATAGATAGATAGATAGATAGATAGATAGATAGATAGATAGATAGATAGATAGATAGATAGATAGATAGATAGATAGATAGATAGAAACGCTAAAAGTGTCTTTGGTTCGCTAAGAAATGCTTCGCATTTAAAGTAAATTTTTTTCTACACCTTGTTTCAGATGCTCAGAGGATTTGGTTGTCGGGAGGTTTTTCATACCTAAAGGGACAGTTGTCTTTCCGAACATTTGGGCAGTTCACAACGACCCTACTTTCTGGCAGGAACCTGAAAAATTCAAACCGGAGCGCTATTTGAATGAAGATGGGACATTGACTCCACACAAGCCCGAGCATTACATACCATTCTACATTGGTAGGTGAATTTTCATGAGGCCAAATGCAATTGAAAAATGACAAATAAGAGGGGGGGCCGAAAAATTGTTGGTGAAATGGTTACTGACTGCTAAATAGCTTATGCGTTACGTATTCATTCTTGAATGCGGGCCGTGACACAACACCCTCAGAATTCCTAAACAAACGCGAAAACTGAAAGATGGAAGCTTGCGATGTGAAATTCGTATACAGGGGGTGGGTGCCGGAGCCAACACCCGAAGAAGTTATTTAAAGCTATAGCATTCGGAAAGAGCCAGCTAACAGTATGAGACAATCAAATGAGTATTACACTGGGTCTCGTTAATTTAAAGCTGCATAGATTTCAACCAACGCAAAAGGGAACTGTATGTATCCCTTAAAGCTTCAGTCATCTAGAGCAGCCGTACTTCGCAGTACTCACAGCAAGACGAGCCGCAACTGATGCCGTATTTTTTCTACCACGCCATTTTGTTCTAATTTTACGACAAAGCACATGATGCGCGCTGAGGCGAATAGTTATATACCATGTCGCAGGAGATGCCATCAATTTGTCTCGCAGCGTGTTACGTTACCACCGAGCATTGGTTAAATGTACTCGTGTAAAAAGTCTTTTGGGAAAAAAAAACTGCAATGAAAACTGCACATGTGTCGGCACGCTCAGCGTATGAGGTAGCACAGCTGATGGTCCTCCGACCACCATTCACATTATGCCCACATATATGTGGTAATCCTAGTCCGGGTGAATTTTTTTACTATGATTGATATAGTTGTACACTTCGGTTGTATGCAATACACTACCAGATATTCTATTGCCAATCCTGTAACACAGCCCCACCGAGCATTTTCGGGGCATCTGTCTCAATGGCATAATGATCTTCTGTTCCGCATGTATTATGGGTGAGGATCACGCAGAAAGTGGCTCATGCAATCTAATGGAAGCGTCTTGGGAATTTTCCCATAAGCTTTGTACGTCATCTGGGACACTTATCTTAACGAGTTTCCATGCGATAACAAAGGCGGGCGTCTCGAGCACGAAAAGACGGCACTGTAATTCGCCATGAAACATGACACATCAGAGGTACCCGCACGGACTAGTCGATATAACCTGCACCAAGTTAGGCTACCACAGAAGAAAGCGCCAACGCACAACTGCACGGTTGCGTTCAGCTGAACATCATATCCGATCGCTTTCGTAGAACAAAAAAAAGTTTGTGTTTTTACTTTTGTTGTTGAGAGTACCCTGTCGCAGTGGGGGGATATCCCCATTTAAGAAGTTGTCTGTGGGTGCATATCACGCGCATCTCGCTTTACCACTCCCAACTTCACTTTTGATCTCCCCGCTGCTTCATCCACAGCGCAACTTCTCGCTGACCAGGACGACGCCCAGCCTCTCCTCTCTTATGCTGATATCCTGCAACACATTAGGCTGAGTAGACGCACTCTACCCCCCACCTGCTCCAAATTGACAAGGCAACACAGGTCACGTGGCGACGATTCAGTCATTAGCCTTTCCAAATCCTTATGTTTTGTCCAACATAGATCCCTCGGTGTACACTCCGAAATGCAAATTCTGTCCCGAGACGGCCACTTTATTTCACATGGTCTGGGAGCGCCAAAACAATCCCAGTATATCGGCCAACCATAATCCTACAATAGTCGAGTGGGAGGCGACCCTGTCCAGCTCTGACCCAGTGCAGCAACAAGCCCTGGTCGACCGAGCCCGGACGGCGGCAAGAGCCAATGGTCTTCCGGACTAGGAGGCCCACCCACTAGCGACTTATTTGTTCGCAATAAAATGTTTTATTCTCTCTCCCAGCTATGATCGCATCGCTCAAATACATCTTGCTTCTCTTTACAGGCCGCCGCGCTTGTCCCGGAGACAGGTTTGCCACGATGGAAGTATTTCTCATGATCACATTCCTGCTGCAGAAATATCGCGTACTGCCAGATCACCGAGATGACTTCGACATGGACTCTCCTGATTTCATCCTGTCGCCCTTCAGTCCTCCCCAAATTTCGCTTTCTACCGAGAGTCAACCAAAAAATCCTAAGAAAAACGAATCATATCAACATCAATTAATCAAGCAATCACTATAATATATATGCCATACCATGGAGCCCTTAAGGCGAAAGGCCTAAGGCCCGATGCGGTTTCACCAGTGGACGTAGCCAGGGGGTGGCACACCGCTACAAGTAATTGGATGGTTAGCCACTCGTTTGGTAAAGCTAGAGCTGTGAGAATAGCGAAATTTTAAGCACGAGACAACTTTGAGTATTATTGTTTGAGTGACCAAGCTAGTGGAACATTCTAACGGCAAAGTTGTTCTTGGTCGAGCCTTTCCTGCCCGGGATACGTGATAACGCTTGTAGGCATCACAAACGGCAATGCGCCACAGACATTGGGTAAATCTACCACTCACCACTGGTCCACTAGAAATGAAAACAATAGTTAGCCCAACAAACGGGCTATCTGCCACGGAAATCTGTGCGGCCTATCAGAAAACTATCATCATCATTAACGAGTGTGTGCCACAGAAATTGGGTAAATCCTACAACACGCCCTTACCGGAAAACAACAGCGTTTCCAATGCCTCCCAGTGCGTTTCAGCGCACTGGGTGGCACTGGAAACGCTGTACACTGCGTCCCAGTGTACAAAGGTACGCTGAGATGCACTGGCACATACTGTACAGTGTGGCCAGTGCCGCCCAGTGGGCTGAAAGACACTGGGAAATACTGTAGAGTGTGGTCCAGTGTCTTACAGCGCACTGGGAGGTTACTGTCCGCGCACTGGGAACACTGGCGGCACACTGGAAGAAACGGCGCGCTGGGTGGACTTCATATAAGATCTGATAGTGGATCGCACAATTTCGAGCGTAATATAATCGGAAAATTTCAAAATATTATTCTGCGTCCCACACATATCAAGCGTTAGTTTTAGTTAGGCGACAGACGTACGTATACGCTTGCACGCATGTACTTTGTCTCAAGTGTGTGATCGAGTGTCGTGAATGTAGTTGATGTAACCGCATTGAAACAACTGATCATTTGCAACAAAATATGACATTAATATAAGTCTGATAATCAAGATCAACCTACTTTAGAAGTCAGTCATTCCATATGGGTTCACGATTATGAAACGGCGCCACGAAAAAAAGATAAAAGTCACAGTTTCGCCACTAGGGCGAAGCAATGAATGGGATAGCAAGAAATTAGAATGTCACACGAATAACGACAGGCAGCTCGATACTTGCAGCGCGCCGCTGCAGCGCAAAGAAGGACACTCGAAAAGAACACATAGGTATACACAGGACAAGCGTGAACTAACAACTCTCATAGCTGTTACGTCTTTGTACTTGAGGAACGCGCTGCAAGTGTCCACAATGCAGAAGCCGACGCTGTTTTATATTTCTTTTTCTTTTAAACTGCGGAAATTGGGATGAACCATCTGCGCCTCCTGCCACGCGGTGGCGTCGGACGCCAAGTGTGCCCAGTGTTATTTTATTCTTCTACATCAGGAGTGGCTACAGAAAGGGGCCAATTTATCGTGCGCCTCTCAAGGGCAGTTTTCAAATTGAAAGAAAATATAGGAGCGTTGCGTGATAGAAAACACGTTCAAGCTCCTCCGAGATCTGTATAGCGCTAGCGGTAAGTGGTGTGTATAAATAGCTTGCCGTTATTATGCCGGCGCATGCATGGTGCATGGCTGAGTGGTCTAACGCAGCGCGCTGCGGAGCGACGGGTCGCTGGTTCGAATTCATGGTCGAGTCCTGGGAATTGTTTTCTTCTGAGATTTTAGATGTGAAGCATCTTATGGCGAAGCTTAATCCGGTGGTGGTGCTGGTGGTGGTGTGCCGCGTGACCACCCTTACTGCGCATGCGCAAACCCTTTCAAAAAAATAAAAACCTCCTCTCCCCCCTCTCTCTCTTCTAGGCATCCCTCCCCGCGGCAACCACACCCTTACAGCGCATGCGCCTCCCCACCTCTCTCCCCTCCTACGCAACCCCCTCTCTCCTCTAGGCATCCCCGCCCCCCGGCGTCCACACTCCCACTGCGCATGCTCGTCCCCCCTCTCTCTCCTCTCCTACGCTCCCCCCTTTCTCGCCTCGCGATGCCGACGCAGGCAGCGTCTGCTAGCGAGTTTCTTGGATGAAAAAAAAGAAAAATTCCCCACCTCCCGCTGAAGGGAACCATGTGTGGATGCGAAGCAGCGGGGAGATAATTAGCTCGAGCGGGAGGAACGTCGCCGCTCTCAATCCCTTCAGCGGTCCGGGCGCTCATCGCGGCGCTGCACAGGAGAGAGAATGAAACGCGCGCGCTCCGTCATTTTCATACCCGGTACTACCGCGGTGCCCCCCAGCGGGGTATGCAGCTGTCGCACCACCTGTCGTGAGCCGCTCCGTAGAGGATTCCTAGAGGAGAGAACGGGGGGGAACCGTAGGAGAGGAGAGAGAGAGAGGACGCGTATGCGGTATGGGGATGTCGGACGCGGGCGCCGCTCCGTAGAGTAGAGGATTCCTACAGCAGAGAAAGAGAGTAAGCGTAGGAGAGAGGGGGGGAGAGGACGCGCGTGTGCTGTGGGACGCGGGCGCCGCTCCGTAGAGTAGACGAATCCTAGAGTAGAGAAAGGGGGTGAGCGTAGGAGAGGGGGGAGGGGCCGCTCCGTATAGTAAAGGATTCCTAGAGGAGAGAAAGGGGGTGAGCTTAGGAGAGGGGGAGGGGACGCGCATGCGCTGTGGGGGGTGTAGGACGCGAGACGTAGGGCGCTGCTTCGTAGAGTAGAGTATTCCTAGAGGAGAGAAAGGGGGTGAGCGCAGGAGAGAGAGAGGAGACGCACATGCGCTGTGGTGGTGTGGGACGCGGGAAGGAGAGACGGACAGTCTTCTGTCTCTCATTGCCCATTAGCAGCGATTGGCATGTTCCAGTAGGAAACACCGCTCCATGACTGCGTGCTTTGCGCCTCCCCAGTTTTCTCTCCTGCGCAACGCGGCGATGAGCGCCAGCGTCAACGCCACCGCCAGTGTAAGCGTTAACGCCCGCTGCTTCACCGTTCCATGACTGCGTGCTTTGCGCCTCCCCAGTTTTCTCTCCTGCGCAACGCTGCGATGAGCGCCAGCGTCAACGCCGCCGCCAGTGTAAGCGTTAACGCCCGCTGCTTCACATCTACACATGGTTCCCTTTAGCGGGAGATGGTGTAATTTTTTTTGTACATATATATATCTGACGAAGGCTGGAGGGGGGCGTTCGGTACATCGACCAGGAAGGCCGTGCCACGGCCGAAACGTTAGTAAAAGTATTTCCCTTTTCGATGTGTGCGACCTCCAAGTTTATTCTATATATATATATATATATATATATATATATATATATATATATATATATATATATATATATATATATATATATACATACATACATTGTCACGCGCGTTTCTTATTTCACTTTTACTGTATTCGGTTTACGCCCACAAAGACTGTGAACAAACAGTGCCTGAAGTGTTCGAGAAGGTTCACGATTCTAGTAGATCATTTTGTTAAGATTGCGCGCAAGACGCGAACACCCAAGACTATTCGAGAGCTTACGCGACGACCAGAGATAAGACTAGAATGTTCGACGCGTGATCTATAAAAGCCGTCGCGTTCCAACGATGATCAGTTGATCGACGGCCGACGCTCTGTTCGCCGCTATCAGTGCCAGCGTGTATTGCTGTAATCTTACTTTCCGTTTACCGGCCACAAGTTCGGCCTAATAAACAGTTTCATCTTAGACACGGCGCCTGCTGCCTTCGTCGACGTCACGACCACGTGACATCTGGTGGAGGTGCTTCCTGGTCGATGTACCGAACGCCCCCCCTCCAGCCGTGAGCCAAGCCCACATCGGGAAGAAGACATCGGCGCCAACCTCGATCAGCGAGCTAGCCGCAGGCAGAAGGGACTTCAGCCAGAGTACGGGCTACTTCCCGAGACAACCAGGCAGCCCAAAACCACGACAGCAACCGCAGATACGATGGCAGCCCCTGTACCGCCCGCAACGGTCGTCATGCACCAACCCCGAGAGCCGCCGACTTTCCGCGGTTCACCATGCGAGGACCCAGAAAGCTGGCTGGAGGAATACGAGCGGGTCGCCACGTTCAACCACTGGGACTCCGACGATAAGCCGCGCCGGGCCTACTTTTACCTAGAAGACTCAGCAAGGACCTGGTTCGAGAACCGGGAGTCTGCCCTTCAAACCTGGGATCTCTTCCGCGGCACATTCCTGGACACGCTCAGGAGCATCGCCCGCAAGGAAAGAGCCGCGACATTGCTGGAGACGCGGGTGCAACTCCCGAACGAAAATGTCACCATCTTCGTGGAAGAAATGAAACACCTGTTCCGGCACGCTGACCCCGACATGCCCGATGAGAAGAAGGTCCGTTTGCCGATGCGAGGGGTCAAGCCAGAACTATTCGCTGGATTGATGAAAAACCCACCGAAGACCGTTCAGGAATTCCACTCGGAAGCGACTACGATCGAAAAGACGCTAGAAATGCGCACATGGCAGTTCGATCGCAGGTCGACGCCAGGCTACGGAGACATTCAATCGCTTTGCGCCGACGAACTTCGCCGAATCATGCCGTCGTGCCAGCCACAAGTTTCCTCCCTTGCAGACATCGTCAGTGAGGAAATCCAACAATCGTTCGGCATCCCCGAGGCAACGCAGCCGCAACCCCAAGCCATGAGCTAAGCTGCTGCTGTCCGCCGTGCCGTTCCCCCTCCTCGCCCCCCGTCAAAAAGCCACTCCGCCGCAGTTCCGCCGCCAGACGCCACCACCGCCGACGTCATACCGCCCACCAGCCGGCCAGCGATACACGCCGAGAAAGACCGACGTTTGGCGTGCGCCCGACCACCGCCCACTATGGTATCACTGCGGAGAAGCCGGCCACACGTATCGCCGCTGCCAATACCGTGAGATGGGACTGCGTGGCTTCGCCGTGAACGCACCGCGTCCGCGGCGAGGTGAACGACCACGGGACATCGCCGAGTACCTGGCAGGAGCGCAATGGACGCCGCGAAGTCCTTCTCGATCTCCGTCCCCAGGCCGCTACACCTCACCGCACCGCCGGCAGTACACCGGCCCAAACCGGGGCCGGTCGCCTAGCCCGCATCCGGGAAACTAAGGGCAGCAACCGATGGAGGTGCGGTTGCTGTACGACGAAATGCCGAAGATCCTCCGCGGCCGCCGACGACGACAACGCGACGAAACCTGCAGAACACGACGCGAAGCAGACGAAGCTCTGCTGACGAAACGTCGTGGGCCGACGAAGACGTGACGACACAACATGGAAGCAGAGCAACATTTCGACGCAGCCGTGATCCGACGCCGCGACCCAACCGCAACGCACGACGACGAACCAGCGACCTCGACGTAATATTCGACGGCCACAACGTCACCGCTCTCGTCGACACTGGAGCCGACTATTCCGTCGTCAGTGGGCCTTTCGCGACGAAGTTGAAGAAAGTTAAAACTGCTTGGCAAGGCCCTGAAATCCGGACCGCTGGGGGTCATCTAATAACGCCGGCCGGTGTTTGCACAGCAAGAGTCACCATCAATAACTGGACGTATCCCGCCAGCTTTCTAATTCTGCAGTACTGCTCCAGGGATTTGATACTGGGGATGGACTTCCTAAGTCAACACGGCGCCGTCATCGACCTGAGGTCTGAGTCGATTACACTGACTTCAGAAAAAGCGTTGCCGCCCCACACGGCGCCGGAGAATCATGCCTTGAATGTAATAGAAGACCAGGTCACCGTTCCGCCTCTCTCCAGCGTCGTCATTTCCGTCGGCACCGAAATACCCGTTAACCTTGAAGGTGTCGTCGAGGGCAATCAGCACCTGCTTGTGAACCGTCAGATTTGCGCCGCAAGAGGCATCGCCGAGTTGCGCGACGGCAAAGCAAAGGTGCCGCTGAAAAACTTCAGCCACGAATATAGGCACCTCAACATTGGTACGACGGTCGCCTACATCGAGAAATTCGTGGACACCAGCAATGCTTTCGCCCTCTCCGATACTGCCGAACATTCTTCGACGAATCGAGATCCCGAAACATATTTCGACGTCAACCCCAGCCTCCCAAAGCAGAAGCAACACCAGCTCAAAAATCTGCTCCTGCAATTCAAGGACTGCTTCTCATCGTCGTCAAGAATTCGAATGATAACCGAAGAAAGTGCCCGACCAGTCCGTCAGAGCCCGTATCGAATTTCGACGCGAGAACGCGAAGCCGTAAAGAAGCAAGTCGACGAAATGCTACGTGACGACATAATCCAGCCCTCCAAGAGTCCCTGGGCGTCTCCCGTAGTGTTGGTGAAGAAGAAGCACGGGACGCTACGTTTCTGTGTCGACTATCGTCGCCTGAACAAGATCACGAAGAAGGACGTGTACCCCCTCCCACGGATAGACGACGCCCTGGATCGACACAACGCGAAGTACTTTTCGTCGATGGACCTCAAGACAGGCTACTGGCAAATCGAAGTCGACGAGAGAGACCGAGAAAAAACTGCTTTCATAACTCCAGATGGCCTGTTCGAGTTTAAGGTAATGCCTTTTGGTGTTTGCTCGGCCCCCGCGACCTTCCAACGCGTTATGGATACCGTATTGGCCGGCTTGAAGTGGCAGACTTGCCTTGTGTACTTGGACGACGTCGTTGTGTTTTCCTCGAACTTCGACGAACACCGCGCCGCAGGTGTTCGTCGAAGTTCGAGGAAAACACAACGACGACAAGCTGTACTTCATGCAACCAAGACCTCCGGACTTACCCTGAAGCCTCAAAAGTGCCGCTGCGCCTACGAGGAACTCTTGTTCTTGGGCCACGTTATAAGCAAGTCCGGAGTACGCCCCGACCCTCAGAAGACAGCCGCCATCGCTACGTTCCCGCCACCTGCCGACAAGAAGGCCGTGCGTCGATTTCTCGGCCTGTGCGCCTACTACAGGCGGTTCGTCAAAAACTTTGCCCGCATCGCCGAGCCACTCACTAACCTTACCAGGACTGACGTCGAGTTCAAGTGGGAAACACCGCAGGAGGAAGCATTTCAAGAACTAAAACGACGCCTACAAACGCCTCCGTTACTTGAGCATTTCGACGAACATGCCGAAACAGAAGTGCACACCGACGCAAGCAGCGTGGTACTCGGCGCCATCTTTGTGCAGAAGGACGGACGGACTGGAAAGGGCCATCAGTTATGCTAGCCGGTCGCTATCCAAGGCAGAGGCCAACTATTCCACAACAGAAAAGGAGTGCCTCGCCACCATCTGGGCTACGTCAAAGTTTCGCCCCTACCTCTATGGCAGGCCCTTCAAAGTTGTGAGCGACCACCACGCCTTGTGTTGGCTAGCTAACTTGAAGGACCCTTCAGGTCGTCTCGCAAGATGGAGTCAAAGGCTTCAAGAATTCGACATCACCGTCGTTTACAAGTCCGGCCGAAAACATTCTGACGCCGACTGCTTGTCTCGCGCCCCCGTCGACCCGCCGCCGCAGGACGACCACGAGGATGACTTCTTCTTGGGAACCATAAGTACCGACGACTTCGCCGAACGACAGCGAGCCGACCTGGAACTGAGGGGCCTTATGGAGTACCTCGAAGGCAAGCCCACGGCTAGAAGGCCCACGGCATGCAGGCCCACGGCTAGAAAGATTCGAAGTGGACGGCTGTCGCTTGAACAGGCACCGCCATCTTGCCCTGCGGACCCCCCCCTAAAACCTCCTTTGGTAGGGGGGTTTTGCGTAGTACTTTTAGGATGCTAGTTAAGAGCCGGGCCCAAAACTCCCAAAAAGGCTGAAACCCGTTTGCTGTGTAGCAGACGACTCTCGTTTGCCTGGCGCAAAGTAGGACTGCAGCGCCGCAGTGGCGGGAACAGCAGCCGGCCGCCCGCTCCCCGTAGGCGAAGCGGGGAGTTCGGAAACTGAAAAAGTATCTATAAACGTTGGTACAGACTGCCTCCATCACAAGATAAGCGCGGACGGGCACGGGCACAGGCGACTACTGCCCATTAATAATACACAGCGCAAGACGAACAAAGGACGAAAAAAGGAACCACAAAGACAAGCGCTGACTTCCAACTGAGGTTTAATGAAAACATACATGCAATATAAGTCTCCAAGACGCATCACGTGAGTGCCACGACAATCGCATACTAACTTCACCAGGTCAAACAGAAAAGATTTTTGTCGGAACCTAATAAATGCACGATAGACACGCGCGCAGACCAAATACAAAACAAAGGAGTGCACCGGTACTACGCATTCAAAAAGGATAGTTCCTTCTGGGTCAACGCAACCGAAGGTTTGCTGACGCAGTTGCCCTTGGCAATGAACGAGGCCTCTATGATCACCCTGGTTTGATCATTTCCATGTTTAGCCAGGACGGCGGTTTGGACATACGCAGGAGTGCATCCACACTGAGCGCAGTGCAGGGCAAGGAAACCGTCGTTTCTTTTCTGTACCTTCAAATTGTGCTCTTGCAACCTGATATTCATGCAGCGCCCCATCTGCCCAACATACTTAAGACCACAGGAAAGGGGAACACTGTACACGACCTTGTCGGCACATTCAACAAATTGATTCTTATGTCTCTCTTTACATTTGCATGGCGCCAACTTATTAATGGATCATCAACTAGCCCAAACCCAAACCTGACTACTGCGCGTAAGGCAAAAGTGCAAGTTGACGAGCCAACGCATCGCAACGAGTGGGGCGACGAGCGCGCACTTCGCAGCATCTCGCTGGTTTGCTGGTAAAGCAGAGAACACGCTGATATTCCCCCCGAGATCGGCGCCCCACCAGCGGTAAATGGTGTATATAAATAGCACGCCGCTATTATGGTGAAGGACGTGCGTTTTGTGGCCGAGCGGTTTGCGCCGCGCGCTGCGGAGTGACAGGTCGCTCGTTCGATTCCGCGCGTCGGAAAAAAAACATTTTTCTTCGTGGCTCATTATATATATATGAGCCACGAAGAAAAATGTTTATATATATATATATATATATATATATATATATATATATATATAGATAGATAGATAGATATACGGGCACGAAGACGACGCCAACGCCGATGCCGACGACAAAAAGCAGCCGAGAGTGTCCATACGATAGCTATTGTAACAAAAGAAACGTCTAAATGGAAAATCGGGCCATTGGGCACTAAAACAGCAAGCTTATTTTGCCGTGATAGTTGATGATAGTTGGTCTTAGCACCTGGACGCGGCCTCCCTTTCTAAGAGTGCCGCATTCCTGAATTTTCGAACGCCCGCTTTCCCACTTCTGGATGTTCATGCAGCAGAACGTGCAGCGCACGTCACCCAATATATTACTGAAGAATCTCTGGTGCACTTCCTACAAACCTAGGCTATCTTGACAGTATAAAACTCCCATTTTCACCCCGAGGGCGAAGCGTTGAATGCCACAGCAACACATTCAAATATCCTACAAATAAGGCTGGCAGCTCTTTTGAATCCGATCTCGTGTTACAATAACACGCTGGTTTAACCCACTAGGGACCGGTTTCTTTTTTTATGAGTCTTGTGAAAGCAGATGTGATTTTTTATCGTATCTAGATCTGTATATATCGCACTGAAAATTTCATCGTGAACGAGCTCTTAGTTTACTAAATATGACACGTGACCATATGGTCACGCTAGGCCCTTAGGCTACAGTAAATATCACAGAGTGACGAATTTTGTTTCAGGCCTTGACACATCGCGAAAAAAAATTAGGGATTTGTTGGGCACTCATTGTAAAATGACGTGAAGCACGCAATGCACATGTCGACGTCGCATTTATTGCATTGTGTGGTCACCGTGCTGTTGCCGTTAGGCACAGCTTCAACGAAGTGTACTGTTTGGTCAATCAAAATGTGGACCACAAGACAAGCTGTCAACAAGCGTCGACGTTCTTCGACGGCCAGTTCCTTTTGGCTTGGCGAGAAGGGGGGCGCAAAGCCAGCCCAGATATTGACATAATAGGGAGGGGGGGGCGACGGGGGGGGGGGGGGGGGGGGCGCAAAGTCAGCCTGATACATTGAAGTAATAGGGAGGGGGGGCGCTGCGACGAGCCTTCGCCCCCCCCCCCCCCCCCCGAAGGGTAACCCCGCGCACGCTGATGCATACAATAAATTGGCATGCGAGTGTAGTGGAATCACCCTTCAAGGAGCGTAAAACGAAGGAAGGAACTTAACCACAATAGGGAGCCTAAGGGCCTAGCGTGACCATATGGTAACACGTAAAGTAACACGCTCGTTCGCGAGCAAGGCTTTGGTTAATCTACTTCAAATTTTCGCCGGAGATGGCATAGTGAACGTACTTTAGAGGGACATGTGCATCACGCTAGTGAAAAAAATAATACTAAAAAAACTGTTTACCCGAAGGACGTTGCATGCCGACATGCAGAAGTGTAGAACCACTATTTCGCGCCTGTTTTAGCAGTTTCCCAATAAACAAAGAAAAGTTCTGCCACATGGTGTCTGTAAGGAGCAACCTGAGCTATCACAAGGCGTATTGCCGTGATTTCGGTGGGGTTTTTTAAACCTGTATCAACTGAAAGGCTTCGACGGGATTTGCGTGACCATATGGTCACGCTGGTACCTAATGGGTTAAGCGAAAGCGACCGCTCCAGGTAGAGAAACTTTTCACAGAGTGTTTCAGCGTTAAAAGCACAGCACGTAGAATCGTATACGAGTCCTCCGTGATGCCTGCCGAGATTACGCGCGCGCCAGACATCGCGACCGCGCCTTCAATGTCAAAGTTCACAGTTGCTGCTCGAGCGAAACATTTATCCCGCGTTCTTTCCTGCTACTTGAAGACAGGCGGGGCGTTTCCTGTCTGCTTGAGTAGCAATCGACGGAAGACCTGGCACGCGAGCTGATGTTGTATCATGAACCCTGTGTGCCTCGTTTATGGGTCGGTTCTTTTCATCTTTGCTTCAGCGGCGTTCGCCGGCCCCGCTCGCATGCTTTTACCTGCGGGTAAAACATGCGATGCGCGAGGGTAGGCTGATGATTTGGGCTTTATACGGATCATGACAGAAACGGTAAAAGCCCATCGAGAGTGTCCTTATCATTGCTACACGATAACATTGGCGTACCGTCAAGGCAATCTTTGTCACCGGCGTACCGTCAAGGCGACTGCCGTCAAGGCAATCTTTGTCACCGGGCTGCGACAATCCGTATATTTCATGTGTCGCAAAGCGTTAGAGGCCGATCAATTCATGTTGAATTCCAATGACAGATTCAGATCAACTTTTTCTGCTCCGAGTGGAGCAATCGCATTCCAATGGCAGATTGGAAGCGTGAATTGTGTGTTCCAATGGCAGATTGAGAGCAATCGCTGATTGCGGATTGCTCCATGGAGCAAGAATTCTTACTCCGCCAAAATTGGCGGACTGCGCCGGAAGTTCGCGTGACGTATTCTGTGCGCCCGCCTTTCATCCCATCACAGCCGGATGTTGACAGTCGCGGGCAGCCATGGACGACCAGGAAAACTCTTGGCACCCCCTCCCCACCCTCGAGCCCTCTTGCACCCCCCTCGCACGATTTCCGTTTACCGACTGCTCCCGTCGAGGCGCACGCGTTCCAATCGAAGATTTGGCGAGAGCAATCCCGCTCGGATCTACGCGCTCCGCTCGCGATCCGGCCGGGCGCTCGCGATCTACCATTGGAATTCAACATCAGACAAATGAAAACATTTGGCAGACTTTGTCAATAAGTTAACTGATGGTGGGCTTCAGCGTGTGCGTGTATGTATACTGCTGCCCTTTGTTCTTTGTACGTGACCATGAAAGTGCCCTCTCATTTAAAGGGACTAAACCTGCAGCGCATCCCCCCCCCACCGTGGCGGCCCCGTTTGAAGTCACTTATATACAAAATCAAGGGACCAGTACCACTCTCCCAACGTAAAAATACATTTATTATAGTCGGCAATGATTATGTTAGAAAGCGGACCAAGGCTCTAGTCATCGCCGACTCGCCCACTACTCGCGCTATTCAGGCAAAGTCCTTAGATACCGTATCGAACGCCAGGACTGACCGTTGGTATCCTGCGGCGTTGGCGACCACGAGGGATGCAAAAAGAAAAAAAAAGATGAATATTGGCACTAGTAGTGCCAAGCCTGACAAAACAGCGACGCTGGATGGCCTTCATATTTCCTCTTTATGTTTATCTTTATTTCTTCCTCTTTCTCTCTGTCTTATCTCTTTCTTGTCTTTGTTTCTTGCTGTTGCCTGGCTGTCTATTTCTTTCTCTTCCTTTCTCGAGCTTTTTTCTTTTCACTTTGTTCTCGTTCTTTCTCTCTCCTCTTCTCTATTTCTCGCTACCTCTCTTTTCTATCTTTCTTTGTCTATGTTCATGTTTCTTTCTTTTCTCTCTGGCTCTGTTTTTCTTCCTCTTCCTTTGTGTCTGTTTCTTTCAACCTCTTACTATGTCTATTAACGCGATAGCGTTAAAGAGCTTGTTTCGCAGAAATTCCGGCGTCGGCGTCGGTGTCGGCGTCGTTGGTTGTGAGCGAAAAATCATCATCTTGTCCGTGACCGAAAAATCGAGAAAGATGCAAATAAAATAAATAATAAAAATTTTCGGGTCCGAGTGAGGATCGAACCCGGGTCGTCTGCGTAGCAAGCAGGAGTTCTACCACACAGTCATGCCTCTGCTTGGAAAAACTGTGAAAATAACTTCCTCTGCTTGGAAATGCAGTGAAAATAACTTCCATGCTTCGCAAACGCAAGCGTCTTTATATAGGCGTCGCAATATAACATGTAATATCCCAGGAATATTGCATGGTACAAGCGTACATTGCCATTGGGCGTCAGAATATGTGACTATCATAACGATTTCATAGTTTAAAGCCATCCACCCATTACAAACGGCACACACCTCACTGCGCGTATTCCCTTAACACCACGTAGTGGGTGCATAGCAAGTATGCACTAAGTGGTTGAAGTAGGCACTCGGGACATGATATCGCTATCGCGTTCAACTCTTAAAGGCGAAGCTTATGGGTCCCCCCAATTTTTTCCTTCTCTTCCCTTTCATTCTCTCTATTTCTCTTCTGTTTCTCTCTCTCTCTCTGTTTCTCTTTATTTGTTTCTCTCGATCTGTATTGGTCCTGTCGCTCACATGAGTTATGACATCCACGCCGGACAAAGAGGCGCAGCGGTCGACCGCGTGCCGTCCGCATGTAATCGGCGAGCGAAGCAGGAGATGGAGCAGAGGACGAAAACAGCGCGCATAATCCAAGTTATTGCGTTGCACGCGTTAGGTAGGTAGTGGTCGCTAATGATGATGATAGCACTTCTTAACGCGAAATGGAAGAATGGCGAGCTTAAATCGCTCCGCCGTTCAAAACCTGGTTGATCCCTCCGTTATAGGAATAGGTATAACAGTATAACCTCATAATGATATAGTGATTTCGGGACCTGAAACCCCTGGTATCGTCATCATCGTCATCATCTTGACTACCCATTTTAAAATTCCTTATTGTAGCCCATGTTGTAGCGCCATGCGCATCAAGGAGCAGTACCATGTTTGTTTGTTTTTTTAAATCATACTGCTCTGTATCTAGATTTACTGAGTTACACACAGACCTACACCCTTAGCCAAATCGTGCCTAGAATACACGCCTGCAGGCATGAAATCCGGTCAAATTATGGCCGCATCTAGTCAGTTCGTCACGCGGCTCCGCAGCCGTGTCCCAGAGGAAGCGGACCTATTATAAGTGACCTTCAGAATAGCCGTGGCGACGGTTAGACGGGATTTTAAGTCAACGGCCTGCGGTTACGCGTGACGGCCCTGTAGGCGGTCTGTCTGTAGGCGGCCCTAATGCGGTTTCGAGAACAAAAAATTTTGACGCTGTCAGTCATTTTCTCGCCAGTTTGGCGGTTGTAATTATCACTACGGGTAATTAGAAGATGAGCAGTATCACAATCATCCACATCTGCGACAACATGCAGATTACGCACAGCACTGGAATCGAACTCGGGACCGGGTGCGCTGAAAGCAGACACCTTACCCAGTGCACCACAGCGCCACCGCGTGAGGGCTTGTTTTTTCGCGGGGTTATATATCTACCATGTCGTTTGCAAACAGTTGGCGCGACATTGAACTTCTGTTTTTGTGACATATGCGTGTGTTTGAGCGTGCATTAGGTCAGCAAATAGTTTGCGGGGCGTCATGAACTCCAGACAACCGCGGTAAGCACCTTTGGCTCATACTTCGGAAGGCTCATACTTCGGTTAGTAATTCGCCGTGCCGCAAGAAAGATTAACATGTATCCGTGTGTCGTTAGTGCTTCTCCGTGAAGAGCAGTTGTTTCCCTCACCGAAAATTCGCGAATGTATACCAGCGTGACGAGGATATCTTCAGATCTCGAAACCCACGTACGTTTTTCCCATGTGCCTGTGCTGCGAGCAATTTCCGTTATTTATGCCGCGACGTACACGCGCGTCAGTGACAGCAGCCCGTTCTCAGCTGTTCGTGTAACGTTAACCTGCTTTGGCACGTTAACGTTTGAATGGGACATTTTAACGTGCCTACGCCAACATTTGCATTTTGTGCGCGTGAACCATCGCGAGCCGCACGTTGGGGCACCAGCACCTTTTTAGCGGTTCGACGATCATCTGTTTCAGCAATTACCACTAATGCGCGCTATTTTGCGCGATACGGTGGTGTTTACTCATCTTCAGTTTTTAACTGATCTTATATATGGGAACTAGCTACTCTTACCTTTAATCAGCATCACACCACTGTTCGAGTGAATGCCGAAACGTGCGCCAAGATCAAGTATGACGTACAGAAATTTGCCAAGGACAGGTTTCCGTCCAAATAAATAATGGATGCTTTTGCACATCTCTCTTTCGCGAACGTCCGCGTGTAGTTGGGGTCAAGAGATGGTGCAGAACGAACTTGAAAATATTGTTGCTGCATGCCTCAATAAAACAGCTGATCTTTAGAAAATGAGGATATCTTATAACTGGTACATTGCCGCAGCAGTACACAGGTTGGCTTGATCGTAGTTCAACGTTACAAATGCCGTGCTTGAATATGAGAACTGTAGCAGATATTCAAAACTGTGTAAAAAGGTCGGTGGCATATGCTCTCCTGCTGCCTTGTGCACCTGTACTCGATTTTCAAGTTCACCATGCAATTACACAACCATCAATAAAAATTCAACCCACCAATTTTCAATCAATGGGGATCACTTTCTGTCTTACTGCCTTCCGTTTACTCCATTGTACAATGTTTTCCAAAAATCATCTGTTAAACTTGTTTTGTAGAACATGAGCATTGATATTGGTAGGCCAGTATTTCAGGAATCTGTTTTGCATGCACAAGTAGTTTTTTTAATGCGTGACAAATGTCATAACTCGACAACTGATAAAAGAAATGTTGTTTTTCGTCCTTTATTGGAATCAAAACAGTAACACGGCGACTTGCCCAAATGTAGGGAGATGTATGACGTCCTAAATGAAGTGTGCCGTAAGCACTGGAAAGTGTTCCCACCATAGACCTTCTTGTAGGAAAACAGGTGGGCCAATAATTCTTGCTGCTTCGCCAGGAGTGTCTTCCTGAAAAGAATATCAAATAAACAAGTTCGTTAGGCTTTCAACATTCATCAGATTGAGTGTTTTACTGAAAACTCTGGCTCGACTTCTTTTACCGCAATTTTTTTTTCAGACACACAAATTAAAATGCAAAAGGGAGATGTTGCTTGCCGAGTATTGCCTTCCGAGTTTTGCACTTAGTGTGCAAAGCGTAGTGTACACTGTTGTTCTTCTAATATGTAAGAAAATATGACAAAGAAAACAACAGTGCAGGTTAGATAGTCCATGTTTTTACCACGTCTTAAAGCAACGCAAAATAACAATGTATGATGGCTAATGCGTGCTATTTATCATTGTTTAATGAAAAGTGCTCTTTAAGAAAAATAATTCATCTATCCTCAAACTTACTGCAAGTTTTGCCAAATAACTTAAGTAAACATAGGGCTAGATGTGACAAAACAAATATGTTTAACACATGAGGCATACCATAGTGCAGAGTTTTGGTTCGTTACTGTGCATTGTAATCTAAAACTGTGCTAATACCATAGCAGAATTTAACTATTCCTTCTAGTTCTTAACTCCTTCCTGGCTAAACCAATGAAGGTGTACTTAAAACCTGCCTGTAAGCCACGTGCCACCCTCCTTCTGCCGAGTTATAGAATGAGTGTTCTGACAAATTTTTATGCTGATTGCTACTTGATATTACCTTGAATATCCCTTTGCCAGCACTCACTGGATGTGCAATCAACATGACTATTTAAGTCTACATGAATGTATAAATTTACCTAACAGAGGTAGCACACCTCCCGAGATGCATGCAGCCCATCCTGTTTACTGTGTGCCTTGTTAATTACATTTACTTGCTTGTCTCTAGCATGTTCAACCACCCGGCTCGTTTAACCGTGGGATTTCAATATAGAAATCAGTGCATGGATACAGTGTATTAAGTTTAAGATGGACTTTGTTAAGACGACTTTCTTCTCAGTCATTTTCCACTGTTTTGCATATACCAGCTATGCTTCATAGTACAGTTCATTTCATGACAGAGGCGTCTGTTCTAGAGGCATTTGAGTGTTAAATCAATAGTATTGTAGGTATGGTAGGGTGCAGGGGCACATTATGTGTATTGTATCGATGCGGCTGAGATAAGACCATGGAAATGTGCTCTAATTAGTGGTATTCTCGAGGTTCTCATAGTACCAATGACTCTCTCGATTACGATAACTTGTTCTACTGCATAATTAGGCAATGCATAGCCTTTCATGGCGTATTCCAACGTAACAAGAGCTGGTACCAACCGATATTTTGTGAAGCATCCGGACGAGCTGCATTGCTTCTTAGAGAGCCGCTGGTTCTCATAGCTCCACAGCAATGTACGGGCCATCTTGAGCACCATCTGCAAAGTCAAACATGTAAGCGACTCAGTACATCATGCTGAACTGATCAGCTGTGAGGTACATCAGAACTCAAATCGGATGACTGGTATACATTCAGTTTAATGTCTGTCTCAAACACTTTTTTAAGAGTTATGTTTATTGTCCCCTGGCTCCTCAGGAACAAGGACTGAAATTATTCATCATTATTCCGCACACGATACCCAAATTGGCAATGTAGATTAAGTATTTTTTTTAACTACAAGACAACAGCTTTCCCAGCTATTACTTTTTTCTCATTGATACTCCTACTTTGAGGTCTGCTGCCTTTTATGTTAGCATAGAAAGCGCCGTTGCGCTTCTTATGAAAAATTGATGTTATTGTAATGAAGAAGAAGTGGACCCTGAAGAGCTCGGCAGCCGGATCGTCAGCGCTGCGCAAGAGAGGCTCGTGCTGGACGTTGTTGGTGTTGACGCTAGCTAGGCCTACGATCCTATACTGTCTCAGAATACAGTGTCTGTTGACGAGAACGTGTCTCAGCGCTTTATTATAATTGGTGGAGGTTGCTAGGTCTCCTAAAAATCCTGGAGTTGCGCAGCCGGACTCTACCTGCGGCCATGACCACCGAATCTGGCACGAGCCCGCCGCTCCCTGCTGCCCAGGCCACCGCATGCGCCGGCGCGATCCGTCAGCGGGACCCTCCGATGTTCAGCGGCACTGATGACCATGACGTCGACGATTGGCTCTCTACCTATGAACTCGTGAGTGTCCTCAACAAATGGGATGACGCCACGAAACTGGCCACCGTTGGTATTTACCTAACTGGCATTGCTCACTTGTGGCTTCGGAACCACCAGACCGATGTTCCAACCTGGACGGCGTTCAAGACTATGTTCAGTGAAGTCTTCGGTCGTCCTGCTGTTCGGAAGCTTCGCGCGGAACAGCGCCTGCACTCGCGCTCTCAACTACCAGGCGAGACATTTACAAGTTATTTGAGGATGTCATCGACCTGTGCAAACGCGTCGATGCGACCATGGCCGAGGCGGACAGGATAAAGCATATCCTGAAGGGAATCGACGAGGATGCATTCCAGATGCTGATCTCGAAGAGCCCGGGTACTGTCGCTCAAGTTATCGACCTGTGCCAAAGCTACGACGAGCTTCGCCGACAGCGCATTGCCACCCGCCGCCCTGATCCACATCAGGAATCGTTGTCCGGCTTGACTCCCTCGCAGGATCCCGTCCTTCTATCGCAGATTAAAGCTTTTGTGCGCGAAGAAGTTGCTCGTCAGCTCTCGCTCATCCCCAGCCTGCCGGAGCGCACTACGCCGCTCATTCCCGACATACAGCACATCATACAAGACCAGGTGTCCGAGGTTTTTCCACCAGAGTTGGCGCCATCAGTCACCGCACAACTGACGTACGCCGAGGCAGCGGCACGACCACGACCACAGATGTTCCGAGCACCGCCTCCGCTGTCTACTCCTTCTTACGCCATCACGCCACCACGACCTCCAGTCCATCGAGTCACCAATCCCTGGCGCACACCCGACAACCGGCCAATCTGCTTTTCGTGTGGCCTACCCGGACATGTCGCACGGCTGTGCCGCCGCCGACCGCTACATTCACGAGACGAACCACGCGTATCTGACTACGGCCACACCTTCACCTACGCTTCAGACCACGAGTTGCCACTTCCGCGCCGCAGTCTTCGACCAGCTCATGACCACCGTTCTCCTTCTCCCCGTCGTCAATTGCTGTCCCCGATGCGTCGACGTCCACCTGCAACCGACTCGGAAAACTAAATGGCGCAGTTCCCGAGGCAAGAACTGCGTCACCGTCGGAAAGTACAAGCCCTCTTCTTTCGCCGCCAAATGTTATTAATGTCGTTATGGAAGGTGTATCTGTTCTTGCGCTAATTGATACGGGTGCCGCAATATCTGTCATCACCGAAAAACTGTGCCGCTCAATTCGAAAAGTGATGACCCCTTTCTTCGGTCCGTTTCTTCGCACTGCCACAGCACAGCCCGTCCAGCCTGTGGCGGCGTGTACTGCCAGACTTCTCATACAAGGTGTGCCCTACACAGTCGAGTTCATCGTCCTTCCGCACAGTTCCCACGATATTATTTTAGGTTGGGATTTTCTGTCCCGTCACCAAGCAGTCATTGATTGCGCCCGTGCAGAAGTCGCCTTCTCCTCACTTGCCGACGCTCTACCTACCGACGGTCCGGTCGCCTACGCGAAGTTGGTTATCACTGACGACACCCGGATCCCTCCGCACGCTAGTGTCTTGGCATCTGTATCATGTTCCGCTCCCTCCGACGCTCTTGCACTCTTCACGCCTTCCGCTGCCTTCGTTCATCGCCACTTCTCCCCGCTCCCAACCGCTCTACTTACCCTGCAAGGTGGTGCGACCGAAATACCTGTGGGCAATCCGTTCCCATTCCCGATTACGTTGCTTCGAGGTGAATGTATCGGCACCATGGAACCTTGCGAAACCGTCACTACGTTGGGCGTTGCTGATGGTTCACCAGAGGTCAACGCCCTCTTCTGTAGTACCCCTGACTGGCACATCGGCTGGCGACTTTTTCAACCATGTCATCGACGACGGTCTCAACCCGCAGCAACGCCGTGACCTTTTAGGTCTTCTTGACAAATTTCGCCCAGCTTTCGAGAGACACAGCACTTGCCTAGGCCGAACATCGACTGTATGCCACCGGATCGACACTGGTAATCACCCACCACTACGCCAGCGACCATACCGTGTATCGTCAACTGAACGCCGTGTCATTGATGAACAAGTCGGTGACATGCTTAAGCGCGGCGTCGTTCAACCGTCAAACAGTCGACCAAACATCATCAGTTGTTATAGTTAAGAAAAAGGATGGCACGATACGCTTTTGCGTAGATTATCGTCGTCTAAACAAGATAACGCGAAGGGATGTTTATCCCTTGCCCCGGCTCGACGACGCCTTAGACTGTTTACAAGGTGCAGAGTTCTTTTCCTCCCTTGATCTACGGTCTGGTTATTGGCAAGTGCCTATGGATACAGATGACAGGCCAAAAACTGCATTCATCACGCCGGATGGCTTATACGAATTTAATGTGATGCCATTCGGCCTCTGCAATGCGCCGGCAACATTTGAGCGCATGATGGACACTATTCTACGAGGCCTCAAATGGAATACATGCTTATGCTACTTGGATGATGTGGTATTTGCGCCCGACTTCCCCACGCACCTTCGTCGCTTGGAGCAGGTTTTACGATGTCTCGCTGAAGCTGGCCTCCAACTAAACTTAAAGAAGTGTCACTTTGGGGCACGCAAGCTGACCATACTCGGACATGTCGTGTCGAAGGATGGCGTACTCCCTGATCCCGCTACGCTATGTGCTGTTAAAGATTTCCCTAGACCAGCGTGTTTAAAAGAGCTGCGTAGTTTCATTGGGCTTTGCTCATACTTCCGCCGCTTCATTCGCAATTTCGCCTCGATTATGGCCCCTTTGACAGACCTGCTTCAGGGAGACCACAATCTATCCTCCTGGACCCGGGCTTGCGATCATGCGTTTGCGACGCTACGTCAGCTACTCACAACACCACCCATACTGCGCCATTTCGATGCAAGTGCTCCTACAGAAATCCACACGGATGCTAGCGGTGTCGGTCTTGGCGCTGTCCTCGCACAACGAAAGCCCGGCTACCAAGAATATGTTGTTGCGTACGCAAGTCGTACACTCACAAAAGCTGAAACAAATTATTCAGTTACTGAAAAAGAATGCCTCGCGATCGTCTGGGCCATTACAAAATTTCGGCCTTACCTGTACGGTCGACCCTTCGATGTTGTTACCGATCATCACGCACTGTGCTGGTTGTCCTCCCTCAAAGACCCCTCCGGACGCTTAGCACGATGGGCTCTGCGGCTCCAAGAGTACGACATCCGGGTTATCTACCGCTCAGGCCAGAAACATGCCGATGCTGATGCTCTTTCGCGTTCGCCTATTTCCACTGACGTTGCGAGTGTCTCCCTTCTAGACAACTCATTTTCACCATTAGGATCTATCGACATGGCTTTGGAGCAACGCAAAGATGCGTGGATTGCATCTCTGATGGATTACCTATCTGATTCGCTCGCACGCCCGCCATCTCGAACGCTACGCCGACAAGCCTCTCACTTCGCCATCCGTGATGGAATTCTTTATCGCCGCAACTACCAAGCTGACGGCCGCAAATGGCTGCTTGTCATACCGAGGCAACTCCGCGCTAGCATATGTGCCGCTTTCCATGCCGATCCACAGAGCGCACACGCTGGTATGTTTAAAAACTACGCCAGACTACGTCTTCGGTATTATTGGCGTGGCATGTACACGTTCGTGCAATAGTACGTTCGATCTTGTACAGCGTGCCAACGCCGCAAGCCCGATCCTTGTCACTCTTCTGCACCAATGCAGCCGTTGCCGTGCTCAATGCGACCATTTGACCGCGTTGGAATAGACCTTTACAGTCCTCTACCATACACATCCGCCGGAAACCGCTCGGTTATTGTGGCGATAGACCACCTGACGAGATATGCAGAAACGGCCGCTCTACCAGCCGCGACGGCACGTGACGTTGCGTCTTTCCAGCTTCAACGCTTTATTCTACGTCATGGCGCTCCTCGTGAACTCCTAAGCGACCGCGGCCCCGTCTTTCTCGCGTATGTTGTTCAAGAACTTCTCGCTGAATGCCATGTGATTCAGCGCAGTACAACTGCATATCACCCACAAACAAATGGTTTGACCGAGCGTTTCAACCGAACTCTTGGAGACATGCTTTCTATGTATGTCGCCTCTGACCACACAAACTGGGACCTTATTCTTCCCTACGTAACGTACGCCTACAATACGGCACCCCAGGCGACGACAGGCTTTTTTCTCCCTTCTTTTTACTATATGGCCGAGAACCATCGTCTCCGATCGACACCGTTCTTCCTTACCGACCCGACTCATCCGAGGGCACACCAGTTTCCGAAGCTGCTCGATATGCAGAAGAATTTCGGCAACTGGCGCGCTCCCTTACAAGTCAAGAACAGGGGCAACAGAAATTCCGACATGACGACGGACGGTCCCACAACCAGTTTTCCCCCCAACTCTCTTGTTTGGCTGTGGGTGCCTCCTGCTTATGCGCCAGGTATCCCATCGAAGTTTGTCAGCAAGTACCATGGACCCTATCGCGTCCTACGGCAAACTTCGCCCGTCAACTACCTCATCGAGCCCCTCACACCCACGGCGGACCTGCGTCGCCGAGGCCGCGAAACTGTTCACGTGGATCGCCTAAAACCGTACCACGAACCACTTCTTCTTACGAGCCCTTGAAACACCCAATTGGCTGCGTCTTCAGCGAGGGGGAAAGATGTAATGAAGAAGTGGACCCTGAAGAGCTCGGCAGCCGGCAGATCCAGCTTTCGGGGACATTGAATGATCAGCGCTCCTAGCGGCCACTGCTGGAAGCTCTCCCCCCGTTTTCAATGGGACAGAGTCATTTTTCGACGATAAAAAATCGTAGAGGCTCAATTTCCAAAACTTCTTAAAGGGGCACCTTCTAGGAGCTGTACCGCACTTAACAAATGCAGCATCGTTAACATCGGGGCTTCACATTCTGTTCCCACGACGACTAAAGTTTAAACAATGGGGTCCTATGGAAGCGGCCGAAATCACGCCTCGTTTTTCGGGACAAAAACGGGCCGTCTGAAAAAACTAGACGGAATCCTGCAAATTTCCCGGAGATCTGAGTAGTACGGAGACGAAGCTTTCATTTGAGGCCGCAATCATGTTTCTGTGGGAAGAAAAACACGTTCCAAAATGAAGTTTTCTACAACACAGTCGCGTCTTCGACTCGCGTCTTCGACCATTGTATCCCGATAAGACCCATTTTACCGCCTCGCGACCGGTGTGTGTTGTGGCCTAGATGGTTGAGCGCCTGTTCTAGCGACTCACGCGTGGTGAATGCGGCACGGGTTCGAATCGCAGTAATATTTTTCTTTTTTTTTTTTTCTTTTTTTTTTTACAGAATTGCTGTCAGTGGTTACGGTGCTCGGCTGCCGGCCCTAAGGGCACCGGTTTGATCGTGGCCGCGGCTCTAGCATTTTCGAACGAGGCGAAAATCCACTAGTACTTGGATTTTGATGCTGTACGTAGATGTAAATTCACGTTAAAGAACCCCAGGTGGTCGAAATTTCCGGCACACTCTTCTGCCGCGACAGGGAATGGGGGACGCCCGCTAAGCGCTAAGCGCGTGCTGTAGGACATCATTTTTTCCAGTCCAGACCTCATCTACGGCGCGGCTCATAAACATATCGTAGTTTTGGCGTGTAAAGTTCCAGCAATTAATATTACTAGTGCGTCATTGCTGAAGATTTAGTTTCTTGTTTTTTCGCTAAAGCGTTGCAAGCAGAATCTTTGCTACACAGCCGGTTTCGCTTCTAGATATGGAGCAAGTAAAGTTCTCATGTTTTAGTATTTCTTATTACGCAACCCATTATCTAAACAACAAATGAAGGGGAACCAAGGGCCTATTTCAGTTAACCACAGCCTCAATAAGGCAACATATATTGAATCCAAGGAAAGCATGATAGAAGCTATTGATAGTGTAATGAAGCGTTTTAAATAAGCACTATACTATTGGAGACTGAGCAGCAATGGCAGAACCAGCGCAAAGCTTGCGTTGCCGAATTCTCTTCTTTTCTTTCTACATCAGCAGCGTTCTCTGCTTCTGCAAGCAGTGCCGCTTTTAGAGAGTTTTAGAACAGCGTACGCGAAGCTTTGCGTTTGCGTTGCGCATGCGTCGTACGCTAGCCTCTTGCGGGCGCCCTTTAAGTGACGAACGCTAACGCTACGCCCGCAATGCCGGCAAGCTTCGCGTGCGGTGTTCTAAAACTCTCTGTTTACTTCCCTTCCGAAACAGAGCCATCCTGGCGAATTACAGGCAGTATACCACGGCACTGAGATAGTAAGGCTTTAGCAGGTCCATTGCGCAATCTCATGCCTCGACATTGTTGATTACTAGATTAGAAGAAAGCTCAAGTGGCTTGACGCCGGACATCAAGTACGCGGCTTGTTAGACCATACGGGACGGGCCGCGGTACTTCGAAAGAAGTTTCGTTGACCGACCGGGGCTAGCTCAAGGAATTCAGAGCCACACAAGTTGATGATAACCTTGGCCGTTTATCCACACAAGTCAGTCCCGGGAATACGACGCTAAAAGGCTTCGAGACATCTCGATGGTGCATTTGGCGCTGCTTGCCAGCAGTGGAGTGACATCGGGCACTCTGGCGACCCTCTTCAGCGCTCAGCAGCTTGGGAACTGCCGTCGACTCACTCACATAAGCGTGGCAAGGAGGTATTGCGCATAACGTGCAGGAGGGCTCGAGTCCTTATAGGTAGAAGACAGGAGAGAGTCCTTTCGTGGTCTGCGTAGCAGTGTTTTGGGCGTACGTCACGAAGAGAATGACACGGTTCCAGTCTTAGTAACCGGAAGTGACGTACATTGTCAGCACATCACCTGATGTTCGATTAAATATTTCTGTTAAACCATTCGTTTTATAATTGTAAGATGTGGTCGTGTGGTGAAAGACCTTGCATTCCTCTAGAATTTCTTGACGACGACCGAAATACACGTCCTTCGGACGATGCGCGGCTCACGTAGTGCGCCGTGCTGTAGAATGACGTGGTGTGAAATGAGAGGCAACATTGCTGGCCGATGCAGATGGCAATAGTGAAGTATCTGCTTAGCGTGTAATCGATGGCAACAATTATCTGTCGGTTGGCAGCAGGAGTGATGGAAAGAAGTCCATACAAATCAACACCGGCGAAGTCCAAGGGACGGAGAGGGCAAGTCAGTGGTTGTTACGGAGCAGGGAAATGGCAAGGGGGGATTCGTGTGGCGCTGCGCGACGCAACAAATGTAGCGGTGTAAGAAGCGGTACATTCTGCGTTGATAGTAGCAGAGCTGGAGGAAAGTGCAAATCTTCAACCCTTCGGCATGTGCACACTGTGAGTCAGTGTTTAAGGTGGCGCATATGTCTTAACGTAGATGGCGCGGAATAAGAGCGATTTGCGTCCATCATAGAGGTAGTTGTGATGGTCGATCAACTGTCACGACGAATGAAATGGTGTGTTTGATGACTTATTTCTCTAGGGATGGTAGGTGACGTTGCTTCACGCAACAAGACCATAGGGGAAGCAACGCAGGGGCTTTGCGCCACTGCACAGGCATGTCGGTGACGGCTACAGCGGGAACGCGTCGTAGATGGACAAGAAGACCGCCGCTAGAATGTGTATTGATCGGCGGATGCAGGGGGGGGGGGGGGTTACGGAGTTCAACCGTACTTTATGTATGCTTGTGCGTGCTTTGGTAGGTGCATGGCTGGCATAAACAACCAGGGTTGCCGTTGGGTGTGACACGAAAAGGCGCCAGAACTCACGCCAAAAGTAGCCAAAGCAGCCATGACATTTGATCCTATCGCCGAATTTCTCGCCAAACAGAACAGAAGCGCTATTATCAAGTCTTTACTATTGATGAATAAATAAAACTATTTTGAATAAGTAAAACCACAAGTTTAAAAAAAGAGCCATGGAGCCAACTGGAAATTTTCGTCGCCAACGGGGTCCAAAAGTAGCCACTTTGGCGCAAAGTAGCCACCAACGGCAACACTGTAAGCAACAACTAACTCGTCAAATCCGCGTTTACGCTGGGCAAGCACAGCGCCGAACACTACGCCGCTAGTGTCCTTGTCAATTTCATTTTGGGTGCTCTCAGCTTTTTCTTTCATAATAAACTTCTCTCTCTCTCTCATATGGGGCGAGCAAATCAAAATGTCGCAAGATTGGAGGCGAAGTCAGAATTCATCGGAGTTTTCTGGATGCATCGCCACATGTGACTTCGCTCAAAGGTCGCAGCCGCAGCGGAGGTCTGTGAAATGCGCTATAATTGCGGGGAAGCGGCGAATGAAACGTGTAAAATAAAATCAAAGGCATAGAGAGCTGCGAAGGTATTTCATTGCCAGTTTAGGAAACGAAGCAGCAGCACGAAGTGTCGTGGGATCCGGAAGGACGCCATCTCGGAAGAAGACGGTCCAGAATAAGCAGCTTTCGTACGCCAAAGCAACACTTCTTTAAGTTTACCTCAATGCCATTAGAGCTGATACTAGTGACGACAGCTACGTCCTTTTGTAGATGTGTTGAAAGCCGTCTGAAAATATCAGAGTACCATCCAGGTAGTAGAGATTCGTCTGCCACTTGAAGCCGCGAAGGATGCCGATCATGCGTTCAAATGTTGCAAGCGCGTTGCACAGCCCGAATCGCGTCACAATAAATTCATATAAACCATCGAATCTAACGAAGGCTGGTTAGCGGTGGTCAAGTTCAGCCATCGGGCTGCAAGCAGCCGGAGTGCAGGTCCAACGAATAGAGAGAGAGGGAGAGAAAAAACTATGCTCCATGCCAGCAGTCGCGGCGTCGTCTATTAGTGGCTATAGGGATAGATGTCCTTACGTGTGATCTTGTTCAGCAAGCCATACTCTCCGCAAAAACTAGGCAATTGAGCCGTCTTTTTTTTTTTTACAATATCGATCGGTGAGACCCATCGGCAGTTCGAGGTCTGTATGACGCCGTGTTGAGCCGTGTCACTTGTGCGATGTTGCGACGCACTGTGGCTGGCACACGATATGCGCACTTAGGCTAAGGAGCGTGGAGATCAGTGTCGAAGAAATACATCGTCTTAGACTTAATGTTGGGCTTCAATACATGAAAGGATGTTTTGTTAAGAATATAATTCGAATGGCAATGCCTTTCTCTGTAATGTTCGCGAATTAGGTAATACCTCGAAACTTGTGGCATCATAAAAATTCGTTCCAGGTTGCCTTGAGCTAGAACTCCACGACTAAACATTGGGAATTGAAATGTGGGCGATAATTCAATTAGTTAAGATCACAATTAGTAAATTTTCGTTAGATAGTGGACTAAGCCTTTCAATTTTTTGTGTAGTAATTTCAGCCTCTTCTCGTAAACCAGCTGACGAGCTAGAATTGTACAATACCTAACAGCCAACCTTTAAATGTTTTTGAAAGTGTTCGCTGAAACATCGGTATTCTTCTTATTGTTGTACACATGTACCGTACTCCCCTCTAGAATGCCCAAGCGCTTGAGTGCATTTGAGATAAATAAATAAATAAATAGATAAATAAATAAATAAATAAATAAATAAATAAATAAATAAATAAAACCTAAGCACGTGTTACACTCACTAAAAACGCTAAGGCGAATAACGGAAAAGTGGGCTAGTTGGTTAGGTTTCATAGTGCAGTATATGGGGCAGCGCGAGAACAAATACAAGGACGAGAAAACACAGGACATGCGCTGTCTGTGTCTTGTCAGCGCATGTCCTGTCTTTTCTCGTCCTTGTATGCGTGCTAGCGCTGCCCCATATACTTCGCTAAGGCGAAACCTGATTGGCTTCTTGACACACTTTTGGCGTTGTAAAAATACATTATACCGGTTGTTCAAAGTTAAGCTCTATGGTTTTATTAAAATTCAGCACTGGGAAGAACGTGGAAACCACCTTTGCAGATAACTTATACATCCAGGGGCACACGCAATGAGACAATAATTATCGCTTTCAGGTGCCCAATTAACTCATATTCAATAATTAACTTTTTAGTGATTGCAGCAAGAAAGCATGTTTGTATTGAAAAGTTTGAGGCAGTCGCATTTATACACAGTTCCACTTGGAAGAATTCTTCTAGCATGTCTGTGCTCCGAGATATCCCGCTGCAAAGTTTAATTGTGGTTTACCTGATTACGCATGCAAGACAGTCAGTGGTGGCGCAAACTCCTCCCCGGTGGGCCGTGGCAGGTGCGTGCGTCGTTTAGTCTGATAACGGGTCGAAGGCACAGGCAAAGATGATAACGGTTGCCCTTTTGCTACTGGCTGGCGATAGCAAGCAATGACTGTTCGTCACATCGGGGAGGAACATTGCGCTGATCCACAGCGCCCTGCATGCGTAATCAATTAAACTATGCAGCGGGATATCTCGGAGCACAGACATGTTAGAAAAATTCTTCCAAATGGAACTGTGAATAAACGCGACTCCCTGCAACTTTTTTAATATAAACATGCTTGCTTGCTGCAGTCCCTAAAAAGTTAATTATTGAATCTGGGTTAATTGGGCTCCTGACAGTGATAATTATATTCTCACTTTGTGTCCCCCTGGATATATATGTTATCTGTAAAGGTGGTTTTCATGTTCTTCCCAGTGCCGAATTTTAAGAAAAGCATAAAGCTAAACTTTGAACACCCGGTATATATATATATATATATATATATATATATATATATATATATATATATATATATATATATATATATATATATATATATATATATATATATATGTATATATATATATAAATTTGAGACTGTATACGAATCGTCAAATGCTACTTTCGCATTCACGATTCACAAGTGTCTGATCATCATCATGACTATGCAACATGACTACGCTAATTGTACGGTATATGCCACTCCCATGTTTCTCCAATCAACCCGGTCATGTGCAGGCTGCGCCCACGTTAGCGCCGGCAACTTCTGAATCTCACCTGCCAATTTAACTTTATGCCTCCCGTTCGCGCGCTTGCCTTCTGTTAGAATGCAGGCTCTTACTTTCAATTGCCACCAGTTATCTTGTCTTCTCGCTGCATTCCCTTGAGAGATAGTGGTAAATTACCATTCGCTTTTCTCTTGAGAGATAGTGGTAAACTGCCAATCATTAAGGATGACTGCCAGTTGGGCATGTTGGTGAAGGTTCATGGTGAAACAAGCGCGAAATGCACGAAGACGTAGAAAGGACACAGGACGGAGCTTGTTTCACCATGTGCCAATCATTATCTCAGAATACGTGCCAACTGCACACTACAACATACTTATACTTTTGGTTACTTCATTCTCATGGTTCGTATCTGCGGTCACTACCTTCCCTAAACAGACGTATTCCTTTACCACTTCCAGTGTTTTGATAGGCATCGCAAACCACTCTTCTCTTCGGAGACTGCTGAACATTGCTTTATTTTTCTGGATATTAATTTCCTGACCCACCGCTCTGCTTTCCCTGTCTAATTCAGTAATTATGATTTGCAATAGTTTTCCCGAGTTACTAAACATGGCAATATCACAAGCGAATCGCATGTTACTAAGCTACTCTCCTTTAACTGCTATCACATGCTGTCCGCAATCCAACGCTCTGAAAACCTCCTGTTAACACGCGGTGAATAGAATTGGAGAGATGGTAGCTCCCTGCCTTAGACTCTTTATTAGAATTTTATTCCATGCTTTTCTTTTTTTTTTTTTTTTTTTTTTTTTTTTTTTTTTTTTTTTTTTTTTTCATGGGGGACAATGGTGGCTGTGGAGACACTGTAGATATGCCGCCGCGACGGCATAGCGGCTATGGAGGTCGGCTGGTGACCTGAAAGGTGCAGGTTTGATCCCGGTCGCGGTGGTCGCATTTCGATGGAGGCGAAATGGTAGAGGACCGCATGTACTGTGCGATGTCAAAGCACCTTAAAGAACGCCAGATGATCAAAATTTCCGGAGTTCTCCTATACCGCGGGCCTCATCATATCCTGGTCTTGTCACATAATACCCCAGATATTACTATTATTATTCTTATTAATTTTTCGTTCATTAAAAAATCATACAACAGGGCGTTCGAATGATGATGTTTAGGTAGTGTTTTTGTAACCGGTGACCGGAAAATCTGTAGCGCTAGCACACGTGCGTCATCATGTGTGCTATTGCGCCGATTTGTGTGTACCGCGAGCCAAGACCTTCTAGAACGATTACTTTGTACTTTAATAGTCATAATAATTGTTGGGGTCCAACGTCTCAAAACGACCGTATGATGAGAGACGCCGCAGTGGAGGGCTCTCAACATTTCGACCACCGGGAGTTCTTTAATGTGCACCTAAATCTAAGCACACGGGCCTCAAGCATTTTCGCCTCCATCGAAAATGCGCCGCCGCGGCCGTACTTTGTAGTTTGAACCACACGTTTGGTAGCACCATGTTAGTTCGCGGAGGCTGCATTTTGATGGACGCAATATGCAGGAAGCCCATGTGCTCAGATTTAGGTACACGTTAAAGAACCCCACGTGGTCTAACTATCGGGGGTCCTCCACTATGGCATCTCTCACATTCATATCGTGTTCTTTGGACGCAAAACCCCAACAATTATTATAAGAAGTACAGCAGCTTTCTGTGCATCCAGGGAAACCTAAGCAGTAGAAAAAAGCTCGGAAAACACGGGGACGAAAAGTAAGCAGACGCTACAAGCTAAGTACCCTAGAACTAAACATTGCGAAATGCTATCATTCGACTGTCAAGTCATTAAATGTGCGCCAACTGCTTCATGATCTGCCATCGGCCGAGCCTTTCAACATGGTAAAAAATTTGCACAGCTTGCGCTGAGTCGCGTAAGGCTGGGGCAGAGCAGAGCTGGTCGGCACTCGCCTTGGCAATTGACTAGGCACACGTTCATTCACACGTCCATGCACGAAGTGTTCACGCGATCACATTGCGATTCACGAGTATCGGATAGGCATCGATCGGGTTTCATTGGGAATCACTTGGCAATCACAGCACCAAGTACCTTACTTACCTTTATTAGGTAAATTGGCCTAACTTGCAAATTTGAAGCTTGGTCTCGATTAGCTTCCATCCCATGTCAAGGTAAGCTTAATTAGCTAATTAGTCGAGCTACCACTAGTTATATTAACTCTTAATTAGTATTAGGCTAAGCTTGGCGCATCTTACAAAATTCGGCATTACTAGGCACACGAGAATCTCAGCTCGGCTAAATTAGGGCTTTTTGAGGTGTGATTTCATTAGCTTAGTTATGCGCAGTTAATTAGGTTTTACCATGCTCAACATGGCTTAATAAGGCTTGTCTATGGTTACACTGGTTTAACTAGGCACAGTTGTTCTTAATTTTTCTTGACGTGGCCGCGCCGGCAAGATCATGGTTTCCTCTCTACATCGCGAACCGGACAAACGGCGGGCATAACATACTTGCTGTAAAAAAATGCGAACGGAATAAAATAATACGTTTGGCTGCCCTTCCGAATTCCCGGTGCAGTCGGGCACCGTTTTCTTTTTCTGATGCGTGAAACGAGTCGTTGCCATAGGATCGAGGAATGACTAGCCATTTTAACATCGCAGCTCGCCGGTCTTATCTTTGTCGCCGTTAGCAACGAACGCGGCAGGCCACGCCAAGTCGTGAAGCCGTGTGTTCTGAACTTTTTGTTTCTTTCCTTTTCTTTCTTGCCTTGACGCAACTCTTCACTTCGCGCGAGATTCAAAAGATAAAAGTCATGCGGCACGTGGTGGAAGACACGCGAACTAAACGCCGATGTCCGTGAAAGCTGGATCTGATCGTCAGCGCTGCGCAAGAGAGGCTCCTGCTGGACGTTGTTGGTGTTGACGCTAGCTAGGCCTACGATCCTATACTGTCTCAGAATACAGTATCTGTTGACGAGAACGTGTCTCAGCGCTTTATTATAGTTATAAACATACTACGAGTGGTGACACATTCTTCATTCGTTTCATTTTTTTTTTCATTTGTAATATTTCTTTCCTATTAGGTTTTATTCCTCTTACCATCTTCCTTTGCCCAGGGTGCAGCTGTCGGTCTAAACACTGAATAACCTGCCTTTCTTGACATCTAATTTCTTTCTTCCTACGATCCTTCCGCCAAACTTTGGCTGTACAGCAAATTTCAGCCTTCAATATACACACATGAAGTTCAGTAGTAGTAGTGTTGCCAAGTTCTCAAGCAGTGATAACCTTTGCACTACAACCGACCAAATTTTGCCTTTGTCGATGAGGCCACGGAAAATGATTCGCGGTTTCAAGCTCACTCCCGAGCCACTGTTCCAGCAAATGCACATCGATTCAGTAACTTTGAATCTGGTTGCCAGGTATCATGATAATTAAGGAGCTCAAACAAAAGCACGCTAAAGAATGGAGTAGGTCTATATGACGGCACAGGCTTTGCCAATTTGCGACAGAGCCGTCTGGTGGCTTGTCTGCCGTAGTCTGCCGCTTTGCTCGTGCTGTACTAAATTCACTAATCACATCGACCAAAAACAAGCCCGAATGTAGGAAACTATGTTATTTCAGTTAGATTTTCTTTTTTTTGTCTTGGAGACGGAAACAGTGCACAATGCAAAATTGTCATCGAAATGTCTTCTCACTTACTGATATTCTGTGCCTCAATGAATTTTCACAGCTGCATGGTGGCGGAACAAGGACGTCCAAGATAGTTCACTTCTGTATCCGCTGTAACCGCTGGAAAACGGGGGCGCACGGTGATGTCACACGTTAATAATAAGCACAAGTCAACACTGACAATAAACACGAAACAAATCAAGTATGAGAACAGAGTAAAATGAAAACAAACAACGGCTTAGTGCACAAGCGACCAAACGACGGTGCGACAAGCGAGGTCTTTCGCTTGAGTATTTCCTGAAAGCACGTCGCTGCATTCGTGCTTTATCGCAAGCAATCATATCGCACAATATATCCTTAACAAAGCTCACACGCGTGTCGATTAACTGGCCGTACGAAGCATGTAAGTACTGCCCCCTCGCAGTAGCCTTCACACGCGCATCAGGCATCTCGCACCGTTGCTATGAACGCCTAATATTCCTGCTCTTTCTTTTTTCTTGTTGTACTTTTCCCGCCACACATAGTGCAGAAGGACACCTGCAAGCGTCCGAGCGACGATACGAACGAGAACAGAAACCAAAAGGATTACTTATCATCCGGGCTCCCGAATGTGCCGAGCACGCAGCGTGAGCATCTTGCTTGGTTAGTCGCGGCGGCAGGCTCGCTCGCGGCCCGAGTAGCCCGAGACAGTCGCGAAACAAGCGCGCCAGAGAACACCCTACCAAACGCGCTCGCACGCTTAGTCAGCTGAGCCACGTCGCCGCGCCGACGCCAGCCAATGCCAGGCGCGCGCAGCGGCGGCAGCGGATCTCTCCCGTTTCGTTTTTTTGTTCGCGGTTGCGGCCGCCGCGCGGCAGGCGCCAGCGCGCCGGGCGCTCTCAAGTCACGCTGCGCCGGTTTTACACGGCTGTAGGCAGGACTCCCGCTTACCGCGACTGTTCGAGAACAGTCACGCCTATCTTTTTTCGCTGGGCTCCATACAACCAGGATTTTATTCACTACGTAAGAGCGCACTGCCTCTATGCAGTTCGTTATCCAGTACCTTGACTAAGAGTGTACCAGCAAATGGAAAAGTAGTGTATTCTTTGGAGCTATACACGGCTCATTACCGCGCTATGTTTGGCATACCCACTGTAAATTCGGGAGGGGCCCGTGATAAGCAATCAGCTGTTTTTAAGAGCAATAACCAGGAGGGTGTGCCGACATTTCCGGGCCCGCGGCCTCCCTTTCCACTTCGTTTCCGGCAACGGCCACCACTTATCGCCCCACGTTGGGATTTGAATCTATTTGTCACGCAATCGTGTATTCTAGCTTATACTGCTCACGATAGGAGACGCGGCAGCCGTGGGCAATCTGGTGGTTGGCGGAACGCGTCGTGTTTTATACAGGTCTGCTACAATAACTGAGCCTTCTTTGTTTTATTCAGCATTGTTAACGTATTTGGAACCCTGTTAACTTTCAGTAACAATAATGTTTTGTTCGATGTTTACTCTTGTTGCTATACTTGCCTTGTTACTATGCTTAACGAATTTCTGTGCTATAGCACTGTATTAACCTGCCGTTATTCATTCTCTGTAAAAATTGTGTTCTGTTTATGTTTCCCCCCCCACCCTATGTAATGCCCCTTGTGGGCCCTTATGGTACTTGGATAAATAAATAAATAAACACAAAATAAATTTGAAGATTTCATCACTCTCGCTGGTGTTTGCATTAGGCGCAGAACATGCTCGACTGCTCGTGTCGTGATCTTTTTAGAAAAGTCTAAAACAATCGAGAGCAAATCCAAACACCGCGGCGCGACCTGCTCCGAGCGGTGGTGACAAGATGTTTTCTTTTTAATTTTTTTTTGTGGGCCTCCTTTGTGTAGATATGCACCGGATATGCATGCCTTGCGTTTTGTTTCCGCCGGCTGTTTAAATAATATAGAAAAGAAACAACCGACGTCAGGTCACCGCCCTTCATTAAAAACTGGCTTTTATAATGAGTTCTCTATTCGTGGGATATTATGCGCAGCAGTTGGCTCTATATCGAAAGATAATCAGGCCTTTGCGGGATGTGAAACCCTTTTGCCGCAGCACTAGCAAAATTCAATAAGCAGGATGTGAGTTTGTTGACCAAGGGCTTCTGAAGCATGTGGCGTTTAGTGTGAACAATATTTAAGCGACCGCCTGATGACGGCCCATCACTCAGTCGCACAGATTGCTCGCATGAAGTGTTGTTTGAAATTGGCCGTGACGCTGCCGAATTTTCAAGTTCGCTACACTACCCAGCGTGTGTGAGTGTTTTTACATGACTTTTTGTAGTATTGATGTTTTTTCTACCGTACTACACGAAGAACTGCAGTTGTATCACTAAAAAACATTTCCAACGGCAAAAAATTGTGCTTGTTCATAGAGATTCATGTAATTGCCGCGGATGCAGAGGCAAACACTGCAAAATCCGTTTGTTTTGTGAGTTTTCTTTCAGTGCGTTGAAATTCCGTACGCCTCACTTTATACTAACATCAATTTAATATTCATAAATAAATGTAATATTCACGTAATTGGTAATCGAAGTTGCTATGATAAGTGATGTAAGTGTTTTGAGTTTCGAAGTGTAAAGCAACAGAAGGACCAATTTCTAGTTTCATAGCTGACATCATACCGCATTAATTAATGCATGAACCCTCTAAATTTCGCAGACTATATATCGAATATATTGTTGCACGAAGAAAGCAGGCACACGGGTGCACAGTTGGTGTATTCACAATAAATATGGCTGGCACCCAAGCGGCCGCAAGAGACGTCGTTTTTCTCTATTGTAAGGAAGCTGCAGTGTCCTTTTCCCCGCAACATCAGCCCACCCGGCGGGGTTAGCTCCGTCCCGGTGCCGATCATGGATCATAAATTAGGGGGGGGGGGGGGAATAAGGCTTGAGACAGGTGACGTGAACAACATCGCTGGGGACGTGAGGTAGCAAAGACACGTCGGCTGGTGCGATCTCCTTCATCAGTTCGGACAGTTGGCGCAAGATTTTGCACAGACCAGAGTTACGGGAAAGAAGTTTTTGCGCTAAGCCGATACGATGAGATAGCGTCCAGAGGAGGGCAAGGGAACCACGAGGAAATTGTGTTTCTCGGTGCGGATGATCGTAGGGTCGCCTTTGAGAAGTTTGCGACACTGTGAGGCGATGACGAGTGACCTCTTGGTCATGGCCGACGACAATATGTGAAATAAGCAACCCGAGATCCAGTAAATGCCCGTTAATTCGGATTTCATGGTATCCGGAAGACTTGTCAGAACACATGCAATGCCGAATTATCAGAATTATGAAGAAAACGTTAAATGAATGTATATTTCAGTAATTAACTTTTATTTTCTTCAGAAATGTGTACATCCAATAATTACTTTGTGTAAGAGCAATGTAAAAGCCGCAATTTTCGTCATTTGCCACTTCGTGCACAACGTTAACGCGGCTGAAGACCCCCGTTCTTCAATCAGAAACGTGCTATGAACTCATAGCTTACTACGTACCAATAACGAAATTGAGGATGACGATGACGTCTTTCTGGAATCCCGCGGCTATTTCGGTTGTTGCGAACGCCGTTTTCGTTCCTTCCCGTTGCATATTTGAGGCGTTTCGCACGCGGCGCGCAGAAAGAATTGTCAGAATTAATCAGGTTGCGGCCAAATATGTCCGAATTAACGAGAGTTTCATGCCATTAAACAATGCATGCGCTGGCTGGGACCAAACGACACGTCCAAGTGATCCAATTGGACGAGTTTCGAATTTACGAGCTTTTACTGTATTTTCTGCAAACTTTGAAAAAAGTACTGGACAGGGCTTTCCGAAAGAGACAGAGACGTAGGGCTAGGAATTACAGATTTATGCGATGTGTATACGGTAACTTAAGAGGGTGTTGAGGCGAGCTCGTCCTTGTTTTCGCCGTGTGTTGTGTCGTTTTAGCGCTGCGTATTCTTATGTATACTCAGAATCGTTACCGACAGGAGCGCCATACGGTGACTTCAAGGAAAAAACCTCCCCATCTCCCGCTTAAGGGAACCATGTGTGGATGCGAAGCAGCGGGGAGATGGTTAGCTTGAGCGGGAGAAACGTCGCCGCTCTCGTTTCGCGGCAGCGGCCAGGGCGCTCATCGCGGCGCTGCACAGGAGAGAGAATGAGGCGCGCTCCGTCATTTTTATACCGCGGAACTACCGTGGTGCCCCCCAGCGGAGTATGCTGCTGTCGCACCACCTGTCGCGCGCCGCTCCGTAGAGGATTCCTAAGGAGAGAACGGGGGGGGAACCGTAGGAGATGAGAGAGAGGGGACGCGTATGCGCTGTGGGGGGTGTGGGACGCAGGATCAGATTTCTCTACTCTAGAAATCTCTAGAGAGGGGGGAGAGGACGCGCATGCGCTGTGGGGATGTCGGACGCCGCTCCGTAGAGTATAGGATTCCTACAGCAGAGAAAGGGGGTGAGCGTAGGAGAGACGGGGGAGAGGACGCGCATGCGCTGTGGGACGCGGGCGCCGCTCCGTAGAGTAGAGAAAGGGGTGAGCGTAGGAGAGGGAGATAGAGGGAGGGGGACGCGCACCCGCTGTCGGGGTGTGGGACGCGGGGGGCCGCTCCGTGGAGTAGAGGATTCCTAGAGGAGAGAAAGGGGGCGAGCTTAGGAGAGGAGAGAGAGGGGGGGAGGGGACGCGCATGCGCTGTGTGGGTGTAGGACGCGGGACGCGGCCGCCGCTCCGTAGAGTAGAGTATTCCTAGAGGAGATAAAGGGGGGTGAGCGTAGGAGAGAGAGGGGGAGGAGACGCGCATACGCTGTGGTGGTGTGGGACGCGGGAAGGAGGGACTACTGAAAACACGCCGAATGAGACGGACGCGTAGCAGGTACTAATCGCGGAAGCCACAGTAATGATGAATCACTTTACTGCTCCAAGAGGGCTACACCACCACGCTGACGAGGAGCACTGTGGTGAAAGTGGTAGGTATAGAAAGCGCGTTCGTAAAGCTATCAGAGTCTGTGGTCGTGGTGCAATGGATAGCGTGCTCGGCTTCTGTTGGTTGCGGACCGAGAGGTCATACGTTCGATGCCCGTAGACGGAACTTTTTTCTTTGACATCTGATCCGTGTACATTTTTTCAACGTCATTTCCGTGACGGAAATACGTCACTGAAGTCTTGGTTGGCCCCGGCGTAAAACACCTTCATGGTAAAAATTTCGCGCGCTCGAAACGGCGATGATGATGTCCCTCCTACAGTAGGCTTATCGTAATTGTTCGTTTTAAGTGCGGAGCACTTTAGGGGGCCAGGCTGTCGTATGCTGTCGTCGTCCCTTCGCGTAACACAGGCAAAACCACATATACCATAGCTATCTGTAGTGCGCGCTCGCGCCAAGGAGAACTATTTTTCCTCTTGTTCTTCAAGAGCCTTGATAATGATTTTAATGTAGGGAAAAACCACATATAGCTGTAGAATAAAGGTGTCTTCGCCGATGTAGTGGAAAAGAACAAATGTTTAATGACTCGGCAAACAAAATGCGTCCATGCTAGGCAAACGTTCGTTTCGGCCCCTAGCGCGAGCTCTCCTCTCGTGCCCACTCTTCGTTCTCTTCTTTCTTCGATATTTATTTTACACACTCCGGGCCCTGAGGTGAATCGTTCGAGTGGGTACAATCGTTGAACGGGTCGGACAAATTCACCTTAACGGCTCACAAGCGCATAATTAAGAAACACTAGGTTCACTTGCTTAAAAACACTATTTACGCTTGCTTAGCACCACAATTGAATAACTGGCTCGACGAAATCCACTTTTGTAATGATCGGATGACCTGGAGTGATGCACATGATCACACCGACGAGGCGCTCCTGGTGCACTTGCCGCCTTTGCTCGAAACCGAGCACACCTCAAACAGTTTCCGATTTCACGTTTAACCACGTGTACGGCCCTCACCACCAAAACAAGCACGGATTTCGGCTAACGTTGAACAAACACCACGATGAGGTACTTCTCGGTGAGCAGGCACAACGACGCGATGAGTTACCGTTCCGGCAGTAGGACCGGTGTTTTCTTTCCGCGCATGACATGAGCGTCCTCAAGACGTGTTCGCATCTTCAGAGTACGCTTGTCGTCGATGAATGGGTCCTCGTCCTCCAAAGGAAATTTTCCGGCGCGTCCGTCAGATCGGTACTGTCTAATCGCCTTGTCGTGTCGTTTTAGCTCTGGCTTTCTAGGAATATATCGTGCTGGAATCTGAAGTCGTCGCACAGTAGGCTGCTCGGTTATTTGCCAAAGTCGAGCTCAGAGACGCCGAAGGAAGTGCGACTTTATATCGCCGGTCGTGGTGCTGTATTTCCTCGTTGAATTTCCGGAGTACATCATTCTCATAGTCGGTGTTTGTAACTCTATTACAGCTACCAATGCTCTCAATAGGTGAGAATTGTTGCATTGCGCCAGACATGTCTATGTCAACACAGCTCTTGCGAAGTACACAGATGTACGTAACAGCCTCTGTAGAATTCTTTTCGCATGGTATCGGACCTTGAAATGTCCATCTCAGCTTAGTGTTAATGGCTACTAGGCCTTGTTGTTGCTCGTGAGGGAAAACTTCAACAAGAATTTCCACATTTGGTCCGCTTCAATGAGCAAGCATATGCCGTCTTCAGTTTTTAGTTCCAGGGATGTGTACCGCATCAGCGATGTACTTCTTTTCTTCTAACAGCTGGTGCAAAAACATGTTTGTCGCTGGCATTTCAATCAGCTGCTCAGAAATGAATGGTACTTCTATGGATTCTATGTCATGTTTAGAATGATCGAATTGACTCATCACCGTGGCTTTGACAATATTCAGTCGTCTTTTCGGCGCTCCACTCACTCCTCCAAATGCCATAACATTCATTTCAATGGTGCGCAATGTTGGTAGGTTCAATCTCTTCGATACGTCTTCTCTAATGAACGTTCGTTGACTTCCATTGTCAAATACCCCTCGGATAAAGCTCGAGTCGCATTCGCTTAGCAACCATGCACGGAATGTCTGCAGTAGAACCACGTTTTCTTTATATTGCGATGACGACTCATTCGTGGAGTTATGAAAGCTAGGGCTCCTTGCCTCATTCGACCGCTGCTTCTAAATGTAGTCTGGGTTGCAAACTACGCTTGCATGTCTTCCTTTACACTTCGAACAAGTGACACGACGATGGCAGTCTTTAGAGCGATGCCCTTTGACTGTGCACCTGAAGCATCTATCGGCCTTTGCTAGGCGGTTCTTCCTTTCATGCAAGCTAAGGTCGGATGTGCATGACTCTGTAGTGTGTGCTGCAGAACGGCAAAAGAAGCAGGTACCTTTTTCATTCCTTGCGTGGCTGATCAAAGCAGAAGCCGTAGGTAGAGCGTTGTGAAGCGTGCCTTCTCCGTGATCTCGGGCACTAGGATCATAGGCGTCAAAAAAGGCGCTTCTCTCACGAGCCTCCACCTCCATGCGGACGTAATCGAGTAGCTCCTGCAGTTCCGCCTCCGCTGATGCAACTCCCTCGATGTTAGTCATCCTACTTTGTTGCTTGAAGTATTCCACCAAGATATTTCCTGGGACCGCTTTAGTGAGGACTTCGACGAGCATGGCGGCATAGGAGAGCTCCGGGGCATCCGAGCGCCTTGAGTCCTCTGATGTTGATGTGGAACGGTGTCCAATAAGTTACGCAGCGATGCTACGTCGGTGGAAGATCTTACTGGCTTGACCGTTCGCAGGTTCGCCAAGTAATTTTGTTCAATGATCTTCTTGTTCCCAAATCGATTAGTTAACAGTGCGACGGCATCTCCGTAGCACCCCTCCGTGGCTTGAATGCCGTCGATGGCCTTTCGCAGCCTGTCCAGTCAAAAGGTTCTTCAAATAGTGGAAGCCTTCGATGTTCATCAGGCTTGGGTTTTCGTGAACAGCGTGCTTGAACATGTCCCAGAAAGGTTGCCACTGCGTTGTGCTTCCATTGAAGTGGAGCATCTCAAGTTTAGGGAGACGAGAGCCGACGAGCCCGTATCTCACCTGATCTCCAAGGGTACGGCTTCCTGCAGTAGCGATACCTTCGTTCGCGGCATCGTTCGTTGCAGCACTGTCTAAGATCCTTGACGCTGACGTCTTGAGCTCATTCCATGTGGTGACAGAGCAACGACAGCGTAGCAGCAGCGTTGTCTTCGTATTCTGCCATGGAGACATAATCTTCGGTAACTTGATCGTCCGTGAGGTGTCCTTCAAGCTCTAAGTTGAGCGCCCTCAGGCCATCGTTGCACACCTTTAGCCTGTCGTGCACCACACGAAGATCAGATGAAGAGAATTGGCTGGATTCGATGAGTTGGCGTGCCTCGTTTCGCAGACGCGTGTGCAGAGCTCGCTGAGTCGTTCGCTTGCCTTTGATACGCTCCATCTTCGTTGGGGGCGAAGTCCTTCCGTCCGGTCGCTTGGATCGCAGAGTCCCTGATTTCTCGGCACCATAAAATGTAGAATAATGGTGTCTTCGCCGATACAGTGGAAAAGAACAAATGTTTAATTACTCAGAAAACAAAACGCGTCTATGCTAGGCAAACGTTCGTCTCGGCCCCTAGCGCGAGCTCTCCTATCGTGCCCACTCTTCGCTCTCTTCTTTCTTCGATATATATTTTACAATAGCAGAGCTATCTGTAGCATACTGAGCGCGCGCTCGCGCCAACGAAAGTCTGCTTCGTCTTGCTTTTCGAGCGCCTTGACGATATTAAGTGCGGAGCACTTTCAATAAAACGTCGTATAAACGTTGAAAGAAAGAAGAAGCAAATGAGAAAGAGAAAGAAAGAAAGAGAAAAAATATAAGGAGAAATATAAATTAGTAGAAACAAAGAGAAAAGAGACAGAAAAACTGGAAAAGAGAAAAAGAAAGAAAGAGAGGAAGGAAAGAGAGAAAACTGGAGACACGCTAAAAAGGCTGCCCGGTTACCGCACTTTCTTAAGGCTTGGCACCCCTAGGGAGAAGCTGTCTTATTTTTTTCCCGTCTCCCCTTCGTTGGCGCTTAGCTTAGGCCTCTGTTGCACGAACACTGCTGTTTGCTCAATGACGACAAGCCCGTTCCCGCGTGAGCTCTCGCTGGGGCTCAGCGAGAGCTTTCATAATGGACATGGCTGCCTGGGCAGCAGCCATGCCCATAATGAAAGTGCAAACTCACAATGAAACAACGCCCTCCTACATACTTCGCCGAGACAGTCGCTCACCTATTTGTCGCAAAACGGCTGGATTCGTGCACTCTTATGGTTTCACTCTTTCCGCAAGCCCTCCCTCTCCCCTTCCTGGCGCTCATTCTTCGCGTACTACAGCCCTTATGATCTCGCTCAGTTCATCGGAGCAGAGTGGCTGGATTTCTGCGTAGTCTGGCATGCAGCGGCCATTCAATTGTCGTGTGCGCATTTCCAGCGTCTTCGCAATCATCGTTTCTTCCGAGAGAAATTCCTGGACGGTCTTCGGTCGGTTTCTCATCAACCCAGCAAAGAGTTGCTGCTTTACGCCTCGCATGAGGAAGCGGACTTTCTTCTCCTCTGACCTGCCAGGATATGCGCGGCGGAAAATCGAGGTCATTTCATCCGTGACGACTGTGACGTTTTCGTGGGGAGCTGGACGTGCGTTTCATGCAGAATTTCAGTCCTCTCTTGGCGGACAACGCTAGTGAAGGTAGCCATGAACTTCGTTCAGAAAACGTCCCATGATATTAATGTGGACTCTTAGTTCTCGAACCCCGTCCTAGCGGAGTCTTCGAAGGCGAAGTAAGTATACCGCAGCTTGTCTTCATTGATCCAGTGGTTGAAGACGGCGACCCGGTTGTATCCCTTCTAGCCAGTTTTTAGGATACTCCCACGATCATGCCATAGAATTGCGGCGGCTCCCTGGGCTACTGAAGCAGTATTGATGTAGCCTGCACAGGTGCTGTCATCGTGTCAGGTTTGCTTTGTTGCCAGGGCTCTTGTATTGTCGTGTAAGGGTCCGAACTCCAATTGCAAATGTTGCAGCCTGCGGCTAACTCGTTGTTGCAGGAGGGCTTCGGCGTCTTCAAGACGTTGCTGGCTTCGCTTCCGCCTTTTCGCCGGCGTAAAAGAACACGAAGGAACCAGCACCACCACCACATGTCACGTGGCCATGACGTCGAAGAAGACGGCAGTTTGTCTATTAAAGACGTAACTCTTTCTTTGGGCGAACTTGTGCCCGGGAAACGAAAAGTCACACTAGAAGAAATACTCGCTGTACACTGATAGCGGCGAACAGAGCGTCGGCCGTCTACAATCTTATATGCAGTGAGATGCGTTGGCATTTATACATGCGGCATCGAACATTCGAGCCTTATCGCTGGCGATCGCGTAAGCTCTAGAATAAGCTTGACTTTTCGCGTCCTGCGTGTAATCTTAACAGAATGCGTTGGAACATTCGCGAAGCTTCCCGAATATTGCGGTGCGCTCTGCACCAAGCGTTGCTAGCAGTCTGTGCGGTTGACACTTGAACATATCAAAACAGAGCAATAAACACGTTTCTCAGTGGTATCGGTGAGCTCGACGAACCTTAGTTGCACCTTGAATCCGCGCAATTACAGACTCCATCAGCTCACGTCCCCGCCCAAGAGCCAAAACGCTCAGTCTTCTTCACTGCGAAGCTGCATACCTCTCCCGGGAACGGCTTCGTCTCTGTGGACTCAAAAAACAAAACGCTAGGCCCCTACACAAACGAAAGACACTTGCGATCTCGTGCTCCTCTGCGAGCAGATGCGCGCGTTCCTAGCGTTTTCGCCTCGGGCGCTGAAGAAGGGCATTCGGAGAAGTAGAGAGACCAGCCGATCAACGAACTTCGCTGAAGGCGCGTGCACAACTGAAACGCCACAACTAAATTTCGATCTCTGGGTGGTTTAGGGGCTCTTTACCAAGTGCAGACAAACGACATATTTTTCTTTGCAATCACAAACACACATGACAAACGGGCACATGCCTAAAAAGTGGGCTTTAGACCCTTTGTGGTGCTTTAGTTGCGGCTCGCATTGTATCAAACCATTGCGTCAAACGTAACGTAGCATCTTCCTTCATCATAATTTTCTTTCACGGCTCACTTGGCGAAAATTAAAACAAAAATGTTTGCAGGTTAGCATCATCAAAGCATCTGAAACATGCGTATGCCGGTAATTCTAGTACAAGCAGAGAAAGAAGCTCAATGTGCCGTTAAACAGCTTGAGTCGAGAGTTGCCTATTACAATCCGATATATAAAGCAAAAACTTTTATAAGGTAACAAGTAATGTCTCTTCATACGTCATGAATGTATTTCTTTTTGGATGCCGGTATGCCCGTTCCCTCGGCCCCCCCACGGTTTTCTAGTGGTTATGGTTCTCAACTACTGGCATAGCGGCCGCATTTCAATGGAAGCGAAATGCTAGGCGCTGGTGCACTTAAATTTAGGTGTACGCTATCCCTTTGTGCGGCAGTGGAACACATACGTCCCACATTTCCGTCTACAGAAAAAATTTTCTTCCACATCACCCGTGGCAATTAGCGCAACATTAAGTAACTCATGTCTTACCTAAGTCTTCGTAATCTCGAAAAAAATTCTTTTACCCCGCGAAGGGCGGATGTAGTGTTACAATAGCGTTGAATTTCGATAAATTTTTTTAACGCTTCTGAATTTTCCGCTTCTTGAGATACACAGAACCTACCAATCAAAATGCCGGATAATATCCTCTTTTTCTGGTTTTTGAGAGAGGCCATCTTAGCTTCCAGTCATCACGTGTTTTTGTACATTTGCGAAATAACTTGACCGATTAATGAATCGGAACAATCCCCTGCAAAATTATCCCGCTAATCCCGCAGCGCAATTGCGGATATTAATGCGGGGAAAATATTTTTCTTGATATCATATACCTCTTGAAATGTAGGCACATGTTCACGGATAACATCTGTACTCGACAATTTCGACAGCAAACGCAAGGACAGCCAAATAGACAAAAAAAAGTGGTTGATGCATGCGGGGAAGCAAGCTTTACAGGAACATACCACAGCGCTTTGAAGGCTCAAGAGACGCAACTGCAGGCGGCGTTGTCCTGCTGAAATGAGGTCCGCAAAACTTTTCTCTTCACAACTTTAGAAGTGATACGCTGTGACACTTTCTTCGGCCGTTTCATCCCAAAATTCCCGTTGATGCAATCGCGAGATAGTGCCTTCATGAGTCAGTGGGACATATATGTCCCACTTTTTTTCAGTAAACTACTGGCTTGATTTTGAAGAAATTTGTTTCATACTATTTCTTTCTAGTTTATATCAATAAAGCACAGCCGGTTTTTATATCACCATGTCAAAAAATATAGGACGACCTACAAAGGGTTATTGAATCACAGGTGGTCGGAGTTTCCGGAGCCCTCCTATAATCATATCGTGGTCTCTGGGCGCAAAACCCCAACAACGGACTGTGCGCGTTACTTCTGGCACATCTTTGTATGCGTGAGCCTGCGCAACAGGTGATTTCCTCGAAATGTTTGCTCAAATGAATAGCTTCAGTTGAAGCCTGACACTCTTCCATTTCTTATCTTCTTTGCCGTAAAAAACTTAGAGGCAGACTAATGCCCCACAGTAAACGGAGCAGCACTGCTTACCCTTGCCCTACAATCAGAATTGTAGTACGCCCGCTTTACAGTCGCAACACCAGAATTTCTCTGCTAAGTGGTGCGTTGTTTTCCTTTCCCCCTTCTTCTTTCAGTCTAGATCACTATCAAAGGAAATGGACATGCTTTTGACAATTTTATTGACACCACTCCTGGCTGGGCTTCTGTGGATCGCTACATGTTTTCTCAACGAGTACATCCTGCGATGGCGCACTCCTCCTGGAAGCAAGCTGCCACCAATGCCTCCAACGACTAGCATGCGAGGACACGCCGAACTTCTGCGCCACGACTTCTACCGGAAAAAATGCATCGAGTGGGCTAAGGCGTACGGACCAGTCATCAGGTGCGTACAGTACTCAGGCAAGGACATTCTATGCCGACTAGTAGGTTGTTTCGATTGGTGAACTTGCTGCCGGTGGTTGATGCGATGGCCACGAAGGGCCTATACAATTTCCTTCTGAAAAAATGTATTATTATGCGGACGAGACAGAGGTCGCACAACCGGAAAATATAGAAAAACTTGAACGGCTGACATACCTCGAGTAGTATTCCGTAGAATGCAATTAGAAGTATGCCGGGTGCTTCCAGATATATATCCGACTCACTAGATAATAAGGAAGCTTCGATATTCGCTTGCTGCCTTCACCATTACTTTTTGTGTAACGGCAGAATCTAAATATATCTAGAAGATCAGAAGAGTTGACTGTTGGGCGAGTTGGTGCTTTGACACAGAAACCATCGTGAGAGCGCAACTAAACACGACACACAAGAAGAAGAAACAGACGAGGACAGACGCACCTGTCCTCGTCTGTGCGCCTGTCCTCGTATGTTTCCTATTCTTGTGTGTCGTGTTTAGTTGCGCTTTCACGATGGTTTCTATATCTAGAAGAATTATTTGAAAAAGTAATTGGAGAAATTCAGCCTGTTGACTTTCTTGATTAGAGGAGACAGGCAGTCAAGCCAATCAGGAAGACGGTCTTACGATCAGCCCGTTGCCACTGCGAGGTTTCGAAAAGTTACCATTTGTAATTGTTGTAGAGTGATAAAATGCGACCACTTTTACGGGCGAAGCCATAACTCAGTCCTCAAAGGGCGTATTTCCTGCGCTCACTTCCATAATGAACAACCAAGGTTACAATGAACGATCAGTGTACTTCGCTTGAATCCTGGGTGCGCGCACTGCACTCGTCACGCATGTCACACCTAGGGTAAAAGGACGCTAAAGGGAAAATCTATTTTTCGCTCATTAGTAAGTTACAAATTCTGAATACCGGAAACACCACTCTTACCGCGAGAAGTTTCTTTGTAAGCGAGAAAGCGCCCGAAAAGAAAATGGGGGTGGCGACGCCTCCTTTAGGCTCGCGCACCAAACGCTGTGACTTTCTAGATTTTGATGACTTCTACTTGGCCATGCGGAGTTACTAATCGGTAAAAATGCAATACATCGTACTGCGAGGGAGAGCCATAGACATAACATACCAAGTTTCGGAAAATTTCATTGAGCCATGTCACCAAAATACGAAAAAAACCCGTTTTAAATCTGTGACGTTGCGCGTGGAGATTTAGGCGCGAAATTTAAAAAAAATAAAACACTCACCTTGAATTTCTCCTGTACTAGTTAAGCACAGGATGGTGAAAATAACGACATTAGGGTTCTCAGAGCCCTATTTATCAACATTACGGGAAACATTTTGGCGCGCACACAATAGACGAAAACGAAAGGCGAGAAGACAGACGGGCGCAAACTCACAACTCAGTTTATTGAAGGAAGTACACTATTTCCTATTTATCACGCTAAGTCGATTCAGTGTTGCACTTAAGTGTCGCTTTAAACAATGCAGAACATAAGCCATTAGAGTCGTTGTTGGAACCATTGGCGTCATTCTAGTCGTTTCTTTAGCACGGCAGTGCCGCTCTTGGACGGTACCCACCGATACTGTTCTTTTGTATGGAATCCTGTAGGCCCTCACGGGATCTTGCATCGTAACAAAAGTATACGAGCGCGCGAAACTTTTTTCCCAAAAGAATGTCACTGTGCCCCGAGAAAAGCTTCCTGGGATAATCCACTCGCCCAACTTCCTGGGATAATCAGCTCCGCGCAACGCAGCGCCAGTCCGGTTACTTTTGGGAACCCTCTCGCATTATTCAATGCTGCCTACAAGACGGTTGCAAAAGTTGCTGAAAAGGCTCACCTGATTGGCAATCCGAGAGTAGGCTTGAACCGAGTTCGCTCTATTTTTGACGTGGCGAAAAAGAAAGCTTGGGTACAAAAAAAGACTCAGTTTCGCGGCACAAGTGAAGCAATGACTGCGATAGCAACGAATCGGGATGCAACATGAGGATCGACCAGCAGCTCGATACTTGCAGCTTCCGCCGAAACACAAAGAAGGACGTTCGAATAGGACGCACAGGTTTACACAGGAGAAGCGTGAACTAACAACTGTCACAGTTTTTACTCCTTTATGTTTGGGGAACTCGCTGCAAGTGTCGACAACGCAGAACCCCACGCTTCTTAGATAATTCTTCTTCTTTTAAAGTACGGCGCGCAGAATTACCCCTATGCGTCTCTTGCCACGCGGTGGCGTTTGATGCAAGGTGTGCGCGGTGTTCTTTTTTTTTTTCGTTCGACATCACGAGTGGGCACAGAAGCGGCCCCTTTTTCGTGCATGTCTCAAGGGCAGTTTTCAAACTGAAACAAAATGTAGGAGCGTTGGAAACCACGCTCAAGCTCCTGCGAGATCTTCATACCGCCAGCGGTAAATGCTGTCTGTAAATAGCTTGCCGTTATTGTTATATTGGCGCATGCATGGGGTATGGCTGAGTGGTCTAACACAGCGTGCTGCGGAGCGAGGGGTCACTGGTTCGGTTCCCCGGTCGGGCGCCTTGAAATTTTCTTCCTTTGATGTTTTTCTGTGTGCCTTTATATATATATATATATATAAATATATACATATCCGAGGCATGACGGCAACGGCAAATATCAGCCGAGAGTGTCCATATGATTCCTATTGCATATATATATATATATATATATATATATATATATATATATATATATATATATATATATATATATATATATATATATATATATATATATGCTTATCTGAGGCAATGACGGCGGCGGCGACGGCAAAAACCAGCCGAGAATGTCCATATCATTGCTGTCGCAATAAAATTCTTGCAGCGTACGGTAACAAAGCGTACGGATTATTAAATGCGAAGCATTTCTTAGCGAACTTCGGCGAGTTTGAGCGTATCTAACTGTCTATCTAGCTATCTATCTATCTAGCCGCCTACGACTTCGAGCTCTCCTGGCCGTATCCGTTAATGTGCTTTATACCAAAAGTGGTATGGCGTAACATGACAGTATGACAAACATGAATGACTGGTCATATCATGAAAATCGTGACTAACTCGTCATGAAAAGTATGATTTACACGCCATGGCCGTAGTGCTCCTAAGGCCGTTTTCTAACTTGATATACCCAAAAATTGGTACGATGAGACATTTGTGCATGACCAACATAAATGACAGGTGGTAATATGAAAATCATGACATGCATGTCATGTACAACATGATTTACATGCCACGCTCATGATCCTCTGACGGCCGTTTCGCTAGCTTGGATATACTACAGGAAATTTGGTATTGCGTGACGTGACTGTATGACGAACATGAATGAAAAGTGTTAATATGGAACTGATGACATCTCATGTGCAACATGACTTGCATGCTACGCTCATGACACGCTCGCGGCCGTTTCGCTAGCTTGATATACACCAAATTTGGTATTGCGTGACGTGAGTATATGACGAAGATAAATGACAAGTAGTTTTATGGGAATCATGACATGTCATGTGCAACATGATTTGCATGCTATGCTCATGACACGTTCGCGGCCGTTTCGCTAGCTTGATATACACCAAATTTGGTATTGCGTGACGTGACTGTATGGCGAACATAAATGACAAGTGGTAATATGGAAATCATGACTTGTCATGTGCAGCATGACTTGCATGCCACGCTCATGGCACGCTGACGGCCGTTTCGCCAGCTTGATATACAGCAAATTTGGTATTGCGTGACGTGACTGTATGACGAACATAAATGACAAATGTTAATATGGAAATGATGACATTTCCTGTGCAACATGACTTCCATGCCACGCTCATGGCACATTCGCGGACGTTTCGCTAGCGTGATATACACCAAATTTTGTATTGCGTGACGTGACTGTATGACGAGCATAAATGACAAGTGGTAATATGGAAATCATGACATGTCATGTGCAACATGTCTTGCATGCCACGCTCATGGCGCGCTCGCGGCCGTTTCGCTAGCTTGATATACACCAAAATTGGTATTGCGGGACGTTACTGTATAACTAACATAAGTGGCAGGTGGTAACGTGAAAATGTTGGCATGCATGTCATCTACAATGCCATTTAGAGGCCACGCTCATGGTGCGCTTGCATTCAGTTCGCTAGCTTGATATACACCAAAATTGGTATAGCGCTACGTGACTGTATGACGAACATAAATGAGAGGTCCTAAGATGTAAATCATGGCATGCATATTATGTCCAGCACGATTTGCTCCTTGCTGGCTGCTTCGCATTACATCGATTCCCACAGTGCGTGGGAACTGCCGGCTTTTATAACACGTTCGCAATCGTGCCTATAAGGGCAAGGACAAACCAGGATGTATATTTCGCGGTTGTAATGCAGTTCGTACAAGCAGTTCAAGTGTGCGACCAGTCTACATGCGCATAGCTTCTGCAGGCTAGGCTTCCGAAGTAATGCGGTCATTGATTGCATCCTCGTTTAACATAATTAAATAAAGCTGGCTGCTCAGTACTGCATCCGTTTGAGCCTGGTAACTAGCTTTTGACTGTTTGAGTCCAAATTTATGCAAGCCTACTCAAGAGTTGGGTGCACTGTTTATCTATTAACTATCGGCTTTGTTTCAGGCATGTGACTTCTAAACTTTTGCCTGAGAACGCCGAGTTTAAGTCCAGCCGAGCCGCGAATATTTTCAATGTGCTTGTTCTTGCTCCAAGTAATTCTCAGGCAGAGATATACCATCTGACCAGATTGCTTACCTTCTTTGTTATCTTTATTTTACACGTAAATGCCCATAGCTATTTTTCAAGAAATATTTCCCGTCGCATAGGGTCCATAGCAATACAGGGAACCAGATTATTCATCATGGCCTAATAAAGGTAAGTGTAAGCACTTCGCCATAGCTTCGATTAAACATTAGGTACCGTTCGCCGTACCTTAAAGGGATCATGAACCACCCCTCGCGCTTGGCGTGAAAAACACTTTGGAATTAGTAGGACACCTCCCAAAAATGCATAGCCGAAAGCATTTTTTCCAAAAGCTAAAGTAGGACCGTAGATACAGCGATCGCAATATTTGCATGATGCATTCCCCCCTCAACTCGCTTCATTCCGCAGGAGAGGGCAGCGGCGTTCGCGGCGCCTCTCCCACGTCGCTTCGCTTCAATGTTGCGTGATTTCCTTTCCGCTAATAAGGCGGTGCTGACGGCTGCTGCTGGCAACCCATAGGTCCGGTCGGCTGCTTCTCGCTGCGCTGTAGCTGCTGTAGGTATGCGGTCTGGCGCGGTGTCTCCACTCGGAAGAACTGGATGGCGCTTCTAGCACGCGCCGGTGAAGTAACCGCAATCCGCCGTTTTGTCCTGGAAGCGAGCGTGCGACCACTCTTTTGCTGTTCGCGGGACAGCGTTTCTTTTCTTTAGTTTGAAACAATGCCTGCCTGTACCGTTGTAATCTTCTCAAGCTGACTGGGAAGGTCATCAAGGAAGACATTTCATGAAAAGGTACCCCGAAATCGTGTCAAGTTTTGCCGTTTTACTAGGAAATAAGCAGAGAGGTATGATTGGCAATCGCCCAGATTTTTGTTATCTCCCCTACAAAATGAAATTGAAGGGCAAGCTGAGCGTAATCCTTCGCTGTCACCATATGTTGGCAATATAGGTGGCTACATTGCAGGCTTTCTGTGTCTCATTCTGCGGCGGCGGATTGCCTGTGCGAGGTGCCACTGGTGTAGCATCAACAGCATCGGCGCGGCATAAATCGGCAGATACGCTGACGTTTCCTCACGAGCGCAGGTGCCACAATGCATGTGCCCATTACTCGCTACCCTATTGGAAAAGCCAGCGGTGCTATCCCAGTGCCATACATAATTGTTTGACTAGTGTGGCGCAGGGTACTGGGAGGCTGGCACTCTGAACGACGCACGCTTGACGCTGGCGCGCGGCACACCCGTTGTGGGCCGAAATCGGGCGTTTAAATTGCTTTTGAAAATGCTGGTCAGGGCCAGATCGTAATTCTGACTAAAACACAAGCGCTGCGACAAAATAAAAACAATGCGTAAAAAAAATTGATGCAGCGAGGCTCGAACACAGCCCGACGACGCACACTGCAATGTGAAGCTGACACGCTACCCGCTACCCGCTATACTACCCTTCAATGACGGGTAGTGGTGTTTTAACGCGACAGCGTTAAAGAGCTCGTTTCGCAAAAATTCCGGCGTCGGCGTCGTTGGTTGTGAGCGAAAAATCATCATCTTGTCCGTGACAGAAAAATAGAGAAAGATGCAAATAAAATAAAAAATAAAAATTTTCGGGTCCGAGTGAGGATCGAACCCGGCTCGTCTGCGTGGCAAGCAGGTGTTCTACCACACAGCCATGCCTCTGCTTGGAAATGCTGTGAAAATAACTTCATCTGCTTGTAAATACAGTGAAAATAACTTCCATGCTTCGCAAACGCAAGCGTCCTTTATATAGGCGTCGCAATATGACATGTAATATCCCAGGAATATTGCGTGGTACAAGCGTACATTGCCATCGGGCGTCAGAATATGTGACTATCATAACGATTTCATAGTTTAAAGCCAGCCACCCATTACAAACGGCACACACCTTACTGCGCGTATTCCCTTAACACCACGTAGTGGGTGCATAGCAAGTTCGAAAGCATTTTCCACATTTGCCGCGCATAATTGCTCCTGGTTTAAAGCGTACTACCCATTACATAGTATGCACTAAGTGATTGAAGTACGCACTAGGGACCGGATATCGCTATCGCGTTCAACTCTTAAAGGCGAAGCTTAAGGGTCCCCCCAATTTTTTACTCTATACCTGATTCCGGCGGCCTGTCTTTTGATCACCTTGTTTAGAAATGCACATTTCTCTCTCTCGGTGCTCGCGACAACCTAACAGAAGATAGTTAATTCGTTTGTTATGTGTTGCCCAGGATCAGAACGTCTATCTGGCACACTTTGTCGAAAAACATGTTAGCATATCCACAGATGTGAGCTGTATTCAACATCCAAGCAAACTTCCATGCGTGCTCGCTCGAACGTTCGCAGGTGCGCTGAGTTCAGCAGATGACAATTCGCCTCTACGGGAAGTTAGTCATGTGTCTGAAAACTCGCAACGAAGCTTTTCCATATTTCAGCCTGTTTATTTAACTACAACAACTGTTATACAGAGTGTCAACGGGGACAAGCGCATCTGATCCAAACAACGCTCTCGATTGATGTCGGCTATTGGCAAATAAGCTTTTGCAAATTCCAATGACAGAAACGTGACGTCCCATGACAGACGCCCGCCCACCGACGAGATTGAGAACCAGCCTCTGTTTGAAAAGAGGGCACTTGAGAAACAGCAACTTCGCGCTCCGCTTGTAGCATTTACGCGGCGCGCGCTGCCGTAATATTTGGCTGAGCAGTTCATAGCAGTGCCTGCTTTCCGCAGGATGTGTTTTTCCAACAAGCCCGAGGGGTGCTTCATGACCCCTTTCAGCAGAGAGCCGCGATGAAGAAATATATCCCCCCACGGGAGAAAGCGAAGGATAGCGTATATTGAACATTAAACCATCTCGTTTCGATCCCTCAACATGCTCGTGAGTTCAGGCTAACTATTCATCTACCTAATTGTATTCTGAATTCCGATGTACGTTTCCGGCTATTTAAATTACTATTTCCGAAATTAGGTGTTTCACTGGGAGGTGACGTTTAAGGGGAGGTGAGTTTCATGTATGTTCGTGCATGTTTGTATGTGTGCGTGTATATATGCAGAAACCGCTGGACATTAAGGGTATCAGACAAGTTTCCAAGATATCGCAAGCGCGCAAATATGGTGCAGAAAATTAGGTGGGCAGGTGAGATTGAGGATATAACGGATCCCGGGGATAAAATGAGTTTGTGGCGATAACGTGGCCTCATCAAGCACTGGACCATGTTGATCCGCGACGCATGAGAGGGACCTCTACCTTTCTGTGGGCGGAGCCAGGCTGATGATGACGATTTCCTGTATTACTGACACTATATTTCATGATAGGAGGGTTCGGTTGTTGTCCAGGTCGGAGGAATATTGCACGGAGGTGTAGAAGGCGGTTTAAGTGAAGGCCTGCGCTAGTCCCAGTAATTGTGTCACTGCAACGTCGCAGATCAATTGTGGCGTCACAGAATGGGCAAGATTTACTGTGGCTGGCCGCAGTACTGTCGCAGAAACTGCGGTCACGGTTAGAAACTGTGGTAACCGTGACATAAAGCCTCCTAACCCAACCCCCCATCTCACCCGGTTTATACCATGGATGTGTAACCCATAGGTAGGTGCAAGGGCTCGTGTGGTACGCCGGATGTTATCTTCCCGTAGCACCTGTCCATGGCCAACATCGTTAAAATGTGGAAAAGGGGACGGTATAACTTCTTGGTTGGTTGCCAACTGTGCATTGATAAGATACGTCAAGGTTGCGTACGTGTTGCATCTATGGTGGATAGCTTGCGTCGAGTCTGTACGAATATTAAGCCTAGAATAATTAGTAGCTTGCATCAACGGAAGCAGAGCGGCCAGTACATCATGCATAGCGGCCAGCACACCAAAACAGGCCGGCGGAGCGTCACCACTCGCATACGAGCATGTCTGGCCTGGCTCTACTATCGATGGGCATACAGGAGCGGTACGAGCTGTGGTACCACTACGAGCCGTGATGAACGCGGGCGATTTGATCATTCGCCTGGCGTTGTATCACACCGTAAAGGCGAAAAAGAGGTTTGTTGTCAGCTACATCCTCTTCCACCGGGCTGCAGGGATTGTCGCGGTAGGTGGACTTCGAATTGCGTGTCCTCCTGCATGCTTTATTCTCAGTTGTTAAAATGATTATGATTTTGTTGTAAGGAAAGTAGACATCTACGAGTGTAAGCTTCCAGAAATTTTATGGAGGAAATGTGTCCAAAGTATGAAGACATAAGGTCCGTAACAACTCTAATGTTCAGGTGCTGATGTTTCGAGTTGAAATAGAAAAGTATAATATTCATATTGACCGCTTTTAATAATCAAACGCTGTTGATATAATGAACAAAAATAGCGTTCTCCAAAATGTTTTTCATTGTAGACTAATTTAGTGTTCCAAATTTGGGTCCCTTCAACATGAGACTGGGCAATCCTGCAATCTACATTTTATCACACCGAAAGCTGTTATGAGAACACAACAAGGGTCGTTTTTGCGCCGTAGTTGTCCGCCGCCGCCGCCGCCATCTCCGGTGTCCGTAACCACTATCGCTCGAAATACGAAAAAAAAACAGCTAAATAAAAAAATGCCGAGGACAAAATGGGAATCGAACCCCGGCCCTCTACGTGGCAGCCCAGTATTCTATCACTGAGCTACGCCGGTGCTTTACTCTCCGTTGCAAACTGACCCGATGCAGGCTTCATGTCGGGTAAGGAATCGCGTTAACATATGTAATGAAGGGTTTTAAAGCAGTAAAGTAACAACCAGGCGTCACACATTGAGAACTGCGTAACGAGTGGGTCGTTCAATGCTCTAACCCATTACAAAAGCAACAGGTATAATTCTTCATCGTCTTCAGCCACAGCATCAACAAAGTGCACATAATGCGTTACAAGTGTGTAGCGGGTACCGCGCTTTTCCAAAGAATGACGAATAATGGCATAGTAGACGCTTCCCCACTACACAAAAGTTACCATGATTTATGGCGTTGTGGGTACCATGCAAGTGAGCTTGTAGTAATTGCCCCAAGCGGGTTTAAAATTGGGGGACCCTTAAGCTTCGTTTTTAAGAGTTGAACGCGATAGCGATATCCTGTCCCTAGTCCGTACTTCAGTCCCTTAGTGCACACTATGTAATGCGTAGCATGCTTTAAGCCACGCGCAATTATGCGCGGTAAATGCGGGAAATGTTTTCGAAGTTGCTATGCACCCACTACGTGGTCTTAAGGGAATACGCGCAGTAACGTGTGTGCTTTCGCCAACTCATCTGCCATTTCATTTCCCTTGATTCCGCAGTGACTGGGAACCCACTGAAATGTCACGCAGTGATCTGACTTCGTAGCTTCTGAAAGCTCCTTCAGGATAGCGTATACTATTCGTGTATCTATTTTTCCTGAAGTAGCATTTTCCACGCACGCAAGGGCCGCCAGGGAGTCGGTGATTACCACCCACCTTCTTGGCGTCGTTGACAGTTTAATAAAGCTGATTGCTTGCAAAATGGCTACAAGCTCCGATGTTGTTGAAGAGGAGAGGTGACCCAACCGACATGCATATTCTTCATGTAGCTCCGGAATGATGAACGCTGATGTCGCAGTCTCTTTGGTGACGGAGCCATCAGTGTACACATGAGTGTAGCCTTGGTACCTGTCAAACAGGTGATGTGAGGCCAACTGTAGTGCGGCAACTGTTGGTACGTCATGTTTACTGCGAAGTCCTTCTATTGACAAACCCGCCTCATACCTATCTCTCAATGCGACATAAACGGGATCTTACGAAGAACGAAACGTGAATTATGCTTAACCACCTGGTTTTCAGACAACACAAAGGAATCGATCTTGTACGCTGTTGATCCCAATCTCGAGTGCCAATTAGACCCTCAGCTCCCAAGACGTATCGACACGCTCATACACCGCCTCAGGCTAGGAACTGCTTACACAAAGCACTTCTTGCTTCGTATACAACGTGCAACATCGTCAACATGCTCATGCGGCCACGATGACGAGGATGTGTATCATCTATTGCTCGACTGCCCCAGACACGACACACACAGACGGCGACTCGAACAGGAACTCCACACGCTAGACTCGGAACGAGTGTTTTCGTTGGGGAAAATACTAGGCCCATGGCCGCCAAGGATAAGCCGAAAAGTGATGAAAGCGCTCCAACGTTTTTTTTGAGGACACAAAGATTTGTGATGAGTATTGAAAGTGTGCACCGCAATTATGTGTTTTCTATACCTAAATGAGACTTATCGAACTTACCAATGTAAGACTGTATATATGTATATATATTTTGTTTCTTTTTTTTTATCGCAATAGCCAAGTGGAAAGGGGTAGCCGTCACCAAGCAATGGTGACAACAACTCCTTCATTTATTTTTCTATTTCAATAATAAAAAAAAACGTGTGTGCCTTTTGTAATGGGCACACGGCTTTGAACCACAATGTCGTTATGATATTCACATCTTCTGACGCCCGATGGCTATGCACGCTTGTACCACGCAATATTACTGCGATATTACACGTTGTATTGTGAAGCCTGTATACAGGACGCGCGTGTTTGCAAAGCTTGAAAGTTATTTTCACTGCAATTCCAAGCAGAGGAAGTTCATTTATATGTCAATCACAAGGATAAGCGTGGCTGCGTAGGTAGAACACCTGCTTTCCACGCAGACGGCCCGGGTTCGATCCTCATTCGGACCCGGAAATTTCTATTATTTATTTTATTTGCATCTTTCTCGATTTTTCGGTCACGGGCAAGATGATGATTTTTCGCTCACAACCAACGACGCCGCCGCCGACGCCGACGCTGGAATTTCTGCGAAACGAGCTCTTTAAGGCTATCGCGTTAAAAAGGGACTCTTAATCTTCGCCTTTAAGAGTTGAACGCGATAGCGATATCCTGTCCCGAGTGCCTACTTCAACCACATAGTACATACTTGCTGTGCACCCACTACGTGGTGTTAAGGGAATACGCGCAGTAAGGTGTGTGCCGTTTGTAATGGGTGGCCGGCTTTAAACTACGAAAGCGTTATGATAGTCACATATTCTGACGCCCGATGGCAATGTACGCTTGTACCACGCAATATTCCTGGTATATTACATGTCATGTTGCGACGCCTATATAAAAGACGTTTGCGTTTGCGAAGCATGAAAGTTATTTTCACTGCATTTCCAAGCAGAGGAAGTTATTTTCACTGTATTTCCAAGCAGAGGCGTGGCTCTAAGCACCAAAGGTATCTTTGTATCCTCAATTAATTGCCGCCTCTGTGAAGTTCCAGAAACAATAGAACATTGTTTCATTAGTTGTAAGGACGCCATCCTCTTTTGGGACGTCCTGCAGAGGGCTTTTAAAAAGCAACTTGATTTAAATTCTCACACCATACGTTATCTGGTACCACCCAAACCCAATGCTAAACCCAATGCTATGCCAGTCCACATGCTGTTGTTAATGGGCATGCACAGTTTATGGAAAACTCGCATGTTAGACAGGCATGCGGAATCAATGGTGTCTTCGCGGTCACATTTCGTGCAAATGACTGTACAGCTAAAAGACTTCTATGAAGAACTACAGTTTCGGCCGGACTGGTATCCACACTTCATAGAATGCACTGCTCAAATACCCTTTTAGAACAAGGTGTTGCGGGAAATTTGTTTTGTAATGCCTATTGTACATTTGTGGAGGAAGCCTTAAGTTTTTTGGACGCTATGTGTATACATGAACCTCATTTGTAATAAATACCATGTAAGAGAGAAAAAAAAAGCAGAGGCGTGGCTCTGTGGTAGAACACCTGCTTGCCACGCAGACGGCCCGGGTTCGATGCTCACTCGGACCCGGAAATTTTTCTTATTTACTTTTTATTTGCATCTTTCTCGATTTTTCGGTCACAGACAAGATGATGATTTTTCGCTCACAACCAACGACGCCGATGCCGACACCGGAATTTCGGCGAAACGAGCTCTTTAACGCTATCGCGTTAAAATGCTCCAGAAAGGCCACTCTTACAGCTTTCCCTGTGACTGTGCTGCGCGTTCCGCGCAGGCCTGGCGGTTTTTTGCTACATGGCGATGGCTCTCTGGAGCAACCTTCCTGCGAATGGCGCTGTAATCTAGGGACCGTTTCGCGGATGTGTTTTGTGGATGTGATTTGCGTCTTGTCCCCCCTGCATAATAAATGAGTCGGACAACTTGCTTTCTAATGTGCACGTACTATACGGGTCTCCCCGCTAATGGCGTAACACAGGGTGCGATGATGGGCCATCATTACGCAGGTCCGAGTTCAACTCCTCGCAGGACACCGATATTTGAGTTTTCAAATTCAGTTGCTTCAAGGTACTTTGCTTGCGTTTACATTTCGATTATTGATGGTCGCCAAGCGTTTGTCCGGCGAATTTTTACCCGGCCGTCGTATAAAAGCCGTGTACAACATTATACCGGCCACCGTGTCTAAATGACGTAGAATAAATGTTCTGGCATTGCATACTCTTTTTTGTTTTTGCAGGCTCAAGGTTGATTTCTTCAACGTCGTCATTCTGAATGACATCAAAAGCATGAAGCAATTCTGCAATATACCGCAGCTGCTTTGGCGATCATCCACTTTGATTACTTATAGTGCCAATCGCCAAGGTACCTTATGTATTCATTCTAAATTAGGTGTTTAGAGAGTAATTACGCACACGAAAATATCTCCACTAATGCGATCATCCACTGGCGATCATCAACTTCCTCTGAAGCGTATGATTGTGCAAAGCAGCATAAATGCAAAAGGGTTGAAATCTGGGCCAGTTGGTTCATGATACTTGAAGAAATCCAGCAAAAACACGGGACACAAGAAAGAGGCAGACGCAAACACTAACAACTGTGACTTTATTAAAAGAAGCATTCATCCATGAAACCCCACAACGCATGTGCAGCACAACAGTATCACCTGAAAAACGTCACCCAGTGAAAAACAGATTACACAATCATCTTTCTTGCCAACGTCGCAACATACTAAATTTCTTGTCAATGAGGCAAATTGACGGTGTGCTTTTTTTCAATAAAGTCACAGTTAGTGTTTGCGTCTGCCTCTTTCTTGTGTCCCGTGTTTTTGCTGGCTTTCTTCAAGTAGCATAAATGCGGGTGGCAAGAGGTGTGGTTGTTATAAATAGACCTCAAGCGGCAGGAGCTTGATGTAGGCGAGTTGGTAAGTATAGTGAATACTTAGTGAATATACTGCGCAAGAAACTCGATAATCGGAAGGAAGCACTACAGACAAGCGCAACTGTTTCTTTTAAGCATTTCCTTCTGGTCCCCGCGTTCTTTCTGCGCAGCACATTCATTAAGTATAAATAACCCACATGCCCTGATGCTTATGAACTTGTGCGATGCAGTGTGTTTTTGTGCTGACACATGCAATGCATGTTGTTAACGATGCCGTTGGGCTTTGGGAACGGGAACCAAATAGTGGGGTTGTTCTTGGATCTGCTATTCATTTAACATATTCGCTGCTAAAATTTACATATAACGACAAAATCGTGATTATTATGCAACGAAAGCTGGGAAGAACATGGGACATAATACACTTACTCGGCTACATGATTATTAAAACTCTAGATATGGTATGCACTGCCATTGTTTGCCTGGGTACTTCCATTTCTTGAGCTGCTATCGCCAGACTTTTCGCCAGAATTATCCCTTAATGGTCGCTGATAATTTCGTTATTCAGCCTGCCCCTTGAATTCTCGTAGTGTGATTTTTAATGCAAATGTCAGGAAACGCTCAGTGCCTTTACTTATGAGTAAACAGGTGGGCGATTGTTGACATTTCGAATTTCCTTTTTTTATTTTTCTGGAATATCTGTGATTCTATATGTTCATTACACGTTCATAACACGTAGAAATAACACTCCGATAGTATGCTAGCTTTGATATGTCCCAGAACGCAGGCATAAATGCCTGCAAGAATTTGTTGCCCTTGAGTGTTACTTCCCGCAGCATGCTTATGATAGTGCCTTAGAACTCTTTCTAAACTAGTGCAGCGCAGCATTCAATCTAGCGTTCTTCTACTCGCTCCGCGTCATTTGTGCTTCAAGTCCCACGGAACTTCACTGTCGTTCCTGTTTAGACGCAAATTAATGTGCACTAGCGACACCTATGTATTACACAGTCAAGGTGTGCGGGAAAGTTAAACTTGCAGTAGAGGTCTGTTCTTTGACACTTAGACGACGTCCTGTGCTTATGTAATGTGAAAAACATAGAGTTCACTGCAGTTACTTTTGACGTTTCCAGCTCTAAGTACCATGAATGGAGAAGTTTGGTGGGCAAACAGGAAATTTTGCACGTCTGAATTGCGAAGCGCTGGCTTTGCGAAGTCTGCTATGGAGGATCGCATAATGGTAAGAGATTCTGCTAGAAATGTAATCGGTCCCAGCGTATAATTGATAGCTGTACTCGCACAGCGTCGTGTAGCAAGCAATATTTCGGCTAGCAAAGCGATCATGACGCGGTCAATCGTGGACGGGTCTCACAAACCAAAAGTTTTCCCGCAAGTTGCACTCCGGGCTGACTTATCCCGTCATTTACGACCCACACTCAGCAGACGACGGCGGCACTGTATACAAGGAAGCCCTGTTACCGTGCAACGTCTTGTACAACCTAATACGCATTGACTCTACACCTACTAAAAAGTATAAATAGCTGACCTGTTAGAACCTTGCTAGGTTTCTCATGTCGTCGTGAGCAGTTTTTGCCTAGCTAAACTAGTACAGCGAGGTTGACAGGCATAGAACGGCGTGGCGGAGGTTAGCGTGGATGGAGGAGCGATGCGGCGGCAAAGCACCACCTACACAAGAGAAGGCCTGAGCCAAAGCCGTATATCCCCTTCTCTGGCCTGACTTAGCAGTGCCTTATCAGTGACGTCATCGCTGTATCACGTAAAGAGAAGCACCAATAGCGGCGACGAGGCTCGTAACGAGAACGCTGTGCTAGCTAAAGAAACTAGTCGTACTAGAAGTGCTAGCGTTCCTGCATGGTCATTGCGTGGACACGTTCAGACGTGTTTCTGGGCTTGCTTCACCCGCTTGCTCAGCTTCTGCGGGTCCGTTATCTCACAGTGGTATAAAAGTGGCATGATGTTTTCTTTAGTGATTTCTCGGATTGAATAAACAAGTAAGCCTGGCTCTGCTGTCGCAAGCGCCTACGACCAGTGAGGCTGAGCGAAGCCCAGAACAACGTTAGATTAAGCAAGAGTAGCTGCACCCTAGCTCCGCTGGTCTTTGGCGTTTGCTTTAGTCGAGGCGCGCTTAATATTTTAAATGCGAAGCATTTCTTAGCGAACTTCGGCGACTTTGAGCGTATCTATCTATCTATCTATCTAGCCGCCTACGACTTTGTGCTCTCCTGGCCGTATCGTTAATGGGATATATACCAAATTTGGTATGGCATAACATGACTGTATGACGAACATAAATGGCTGGTCATATCATAAAAATCATGAATAACTTTTCATGAAAAGTATGATTTACATGCCACGCTCATGGCGCGCTCGCGGCCGTTTCGTTAGCTTGATATACACCAAATTTGGGATTGAGTGACGTGACTGTATGACGAACATAAATGACAGGTGGTAATATGCAAATAATGACGTGCATGTCATGTACAACATGATTTACATGCCACGCTCATGGCGCGCTGACGGCCGTTTCGCTAGCTTGATATACACCAAATTTGGTATTGCGTGACGTGACTGTATGACGAACATAAATGCCAAGTGGTAATATGGAAATCATGACATGTCATGTGCAACATGACTTGCATGCTACGCTCATGACACTCTCGTGGCCGTTTCGCTAGCTTGATATACACCAAGTTTGGTATTGAGGTACGTGACTGTATGAGTAGCATAAATGACAGGTGGTAATATGAAAATCATGACCTGCATGTCATATACAACATGACTTACATGCCACGCTCATGGCGCGCTGACAGCCGTTTCGCTAGCTTGATATACACCAAATTAGGTATTGACTGACGTGACTGTATGACGAACATAATTGCCAAGTGGTAATATGGAAATCATGACATGTCATGTGCAACATGACTTGCATGCCACGCTCATGACACTCTCGTGGCCGTTTCGCTAGCTTGATATACACCAAGTTTGGTATTGAGGTACGTGACTGTATGACTAGCATAAATGACAGGTGGTAATATGAAAATCATGACCTGCATGTCATATACAACATGATTTACATGCCACGCTCATGGCGCGCTGACAGCCGTTTCGCTAGCTTGATATACACCAAATTAGGTACTGATTGACGTGACTGTATGACGAACATAATTGCCAAGTGGTAATACGGAAATCGTGACATGTCATGTGCAACATGACTTGCATGGCACGCTCATGACACTCTCGTGACCGTTTCGCTAGCTTGATATGCAACAAACTTCGTATTTAGGGACGTGACTGTATGACGGGCATAAATGACGTTTTAATATGGAAACCATGACATGTCATGCGCAACATGACTTGCATGCCACACTCATGGTACTCCCGGGGTCGTTTCGCTAGCTTGATATACACCAAATATGGTATTCAGCGACGTGATTGTATGACAAGGATAAATGACAAGTGGTAATATGCAAATCATGACATGTCATGTGCAACATGACTTGCATGCCACGCTCATGACACTCTTGTGGCCGTTTCGCCAGCTTGATATACACCAAATTTTAAGGTGAAAGCCTTTAATGTCTCATGCTCGCGTCCGCCCGTCGGTCCATCCGTCCCTCCAGCCGTGCCCTGGCACAGTGCCAGGTGGGCGCCGGGGCGCGCAAACGGACGCCGGTCGCGTTGGACTCTACAGCGCTCGCGCTTTGCTTGCGTAACGTCGCATTACCCAGCGTCTCTAATCATGCAAGGAGGGAGACGCGCGCATCACGTTTCATTCTGACCGACCCCGTCTCAGTGGGCACAGGCGTTCGAGGAACACACTTTGGAATTGACAAATTGTCCGTCAATTTAAACGCTGGAACGCGGATGGCGTCTGCACGATGCGCAGAGCGCGAGAATACGAACGCATGCGAAATGGAGGCAGATTGGTCTCGCGTCTCGCTGTGATTTGAGGTAAAAAATTAAGCGAACATAAGTGGCAGGTGGTAACATGTAAATCTTGGCATCTACAATGCCACTTACATGCCACGCTCGTGGTGCGCTTGCGTCCAATTCGCAAGATTGATATACACCAAAATTTGTATTTCGCGACGTGACTGTTTGACGAACACAAATGACAGGTCCTATCATGTAAATAATGACCTGCATATTATGTACAGCATGATTTGCTCCATGCTGGCTGCTTCGCATCACATCGATTCCCACGGTGCGTGGGATCTGCCGGTTTTTATTTGTTTAGAGACACCGCGACGACCAATGGCGATTATAGCAGTGGGGTGCACTATCAAAAGATGTCAATATCATAGTATGGCAACGGCATCCACGATGCAACGAAACACTGATGCATGAAAAGGAAAGAAGTGGAAATTTTAAGGGCTGGTTTTTCTTTCCTAGGCACAATATTAATGAGAACTAACAGACAATAATGTCAATCATAGTACAGGGAATATTATTAGTAGTAAATGTAATGTAAATGTGGAGAAAGAAAAGTGGACGAAAAGATAACTTGCCGCGGGCAGGGACCAAACCTGCGACCTTCGAATAACGCCTCGATGCTCTACCGACTGAGCATCCGCGGCGGCCATCCCCCCCGTCCACTTTAAGGGGGGTTTATATGTGCATGTAAACGAGGGAGTGTCAGTCAGCGCCGCCAGCAGCCATGACGGCGAATGTGGAACACTCTTTTAAATGCGAATGCATTTCATAGTCGGGCTATGTCAGGCATCCGGCGTTGTCCGGCGTTGTCCAGCGTTGTCCGCGGAGGAGGAGGAGGAGGAGGAGGATAGGTTGAGGAGGTAAGCGCCGGCAGGTGTTAGATGTGAAGCATCTTATGGCGAAGCTTAATCCGGTGGTGGTGGTGGGCGGCGTGACCACCCATACTGCGCATGCGCAAGCCCTTTAAAAATATATAAATAAAAAACCTCCTCTCTCCCTCTCTCTCCTCTAGGCATCCCTCCCCGCGGCAACCACACCCTCACTGCGCATGCGCCTCCCCCTCCTCTCTCCCCTCCTACGCTCCCCCCCCTCTCTCTCCTCTAGGCATCCCTCCCCGCGCTCCCACTGCGCATGCGCGTCCCCCTCTCTCTCCTCTAATACGCTCCCCCCTCCCTCCTCTAGGCATCCCTGCCCACAGCGTCCACACCTCCACTGCGCATGCGCGTCCCCCCCTCTCTCTCCTCTCCTACGCTACCCCCCTCTCTCGCCTCGCGACGCCGACGCAGGCAGCGTCTGCTAGCGAGTTTCTAGGTTGAATAAACCGACTGCTCGCGCTGCACAACCGTTCACTGTCCATCCCGTATATATGGCAATGGATCTTGACCTCCAAGGTGGTGCCGGTGGGAGATTTCTCCTGTGCGTTGTTGACAATAAAAATTCGCAGCGTCCGCGTTAATTAAAAGCCGACTGCGAGTCTCTGTGTCCAGTCGGAGTCTTCTGTCTCTCATTGCCCATTAGCAGCGATTGGCATGTTCCAGTAGGAAACACCGCTCCATCGCTGCGTGCTTTACGCATCTCCAGTTTTAAATGCGAATGCATTTCAAGTGCGTGAGGGCGCTCGCATCGCGGGAGCTCGGCGGAGCTATATATGAAAAAAAATTTAAAGAATTAAAAAAAAAGAAAAAAAAGGAAAAAAGAACAAAAAGAATAAAAAAAATAAATAAAAAAAGAAGAAAAAACAGAACAAAAGCAAAAAAAAAAACAGGCGCTGCGCCGTGCTCCCGACCGGGCTGCAGAAATTAGGCGCCTTTTCCTTCTTCGAACCACAACCACCATATATAAATGGAGTGAAGCGCGCGCGAAACGCATTCGCATTTCCTCACGATTCCCTTCGGGGAGGTGGGGGCATTTTTCTGCCTGTTGGCGTCACGTAGCATGGGATCTTATTACGAGCTAGCAGCTGACCAATAACGTCAGCTGCCTCACGCGGACGTCTAAAGATCGGCTCCTGCTTGTTCAACTCCTTTTCCGTGCGAAATTTAGCTGTGTTTGGTGACCTTTGCTCCAGTCGACGCGTAAAGTCGTGAGGACCACGTGGATACCAAATTTGTCACGGGGAATGGACGTTTTTGCCAACTTTTTGCGCACCTTTTTGCTCGACCACACCGTGGCTTGTTAAGCCTAAAGTCAGGCTTAGCTAAGCCTAACACGAGGCTTAGCTCGTTCGTGCGATTTAAGATGGCTACGCTAGTTACGGTGCTAGTTGAAGACATTTCCTCCGAAAAATTCCCGTGCGCTGGGTGGACAACGGCGATTTCCAAGAGCAAATCAACTTAAGATTCTCTGTCCGTGGCCGGTGCTGAAGTTCCCAGCCCGCCATATGGCAAGAACGGCGGCTCCCAATCTCCCAAGCAGCAGTGGGATTAGGTGTGGAATTCTGTCGATGGCCTAATGAGAATATGAGGCAAATGGAATTAATTTGCTTAAACACCTTTTCAACGAGTCGAATTCGAAGAGTAATCAACGGCAAGCAATAGCTAAAATTATACCTGCGGCCAGGCAATCTGAATCTCAAGACGCCATACTGGACGCATTGGCTTGCAGATACCTAACCGTTGGCTCCTCGAGCAGTTTTGACTATTCGTCCTACACCTTTGTCCTGAGCTCGGGGAGCCCTTAACACCAGCGAGGTCTGGGATGTTCTTCAAAACCTGAATGGAAGATCGGCTCCGGAACCGGATGGCAATAAATTCATGAAGTTTCTTACCGACGAGATCAATCGAATATGGGAGCAGGGTTGTGTCTCAGAGTCCCGGAAATTGGCGTCGGTCATCTTATTCCCCAAACCTGGGCGATCTGCGGGCCTATCCAATCTTAGGCCCATATCGCTCACGCCCTGCGTCGGCACGGTGGCGGAGCGCGTCATTCACAACCGCATCTCTAAGTAAATCGACAAAAAGGGTCTTTTCCCCTACAACATGTGTGGGTTCCGTTCGTCCTTGTCGACGCAGGAAACGATTAAGCTAATCAAACGTCAAATCATAGACGTGAACACAAGAGACGTAAGAGCCATCCTTGGTCTTGACTTGGAAAAGGCATTTGATAACATCTCTCACGCGCACATCTTAAACTCCATTTCAGAGCTGGAGCTGGGCGAAACCTTTCACAGATAAGTCAGCTCCTTTCTCGAATCCAGGAAGGCCACGCTAATTATCGGGGACCTCAAGACCGCGCCCATAGCACTGATCCCTAAAGGCACGTCGCAAAGGGCAGTGATATCCCTGCTTCTCTTTTTAACATTGATATGTGCAAGTTTTCCAAACGGCGAGCTAAAGTGAAGAGCATCAGCCACACGCTTTACGCTTAGACCTTACCATCTGGTGGCCCGGAGGTAGTGAAGGGGAGGTCGAGACTGCCCTCCAAGAAGCCATCAATCAGACGGAGCTTTTCCTCGCTGGCACAGGGCTGAGGTGCTCTCTGAGTAAATCTTAACTGATTTTATATAGCTTCAATAGAAAGGGAGCCAAGCCGAAGGACTGGAAGGCTTCATCAGAGATGAACATTGTGCTCCACGCCTGAGGTGGCGCCCCCTATTCCAGGGTGGACGCCATTAGAGTGCTGGGCATGTTTATTTAGTCGAGCGGGTATAACCGGCGGACCATTACTAGGATTTCCAGCAAGACCGAGCACATGATCAGGTTGATTAATAAGGCTTCGAACAGAAGGGGTCGACTCATGGAGGAAAATCTCATGAAGCCCTTTTACACATTCCTCATAAGTCATATTACGTATGTTGCTGCCGTGCACTCTTGGCACGAATTCGAAAAGAAGAAACTGGAAACTTTGATCAGAAAGAGCATAAAGAGGGTGTTGGGCATCCCTGCGCGGACCAGCACTAAACGGCTTATGCAGCTAGGGGTTCCGTAACACCCTAGAGGATATCCTTGAAGCCCAAGAGACTGCACAGCTGGTGCGCCGGTCTTCTACGCCGGCTGGTAGGCAGACTCTGTCCGTCCAAGGTCTGAGCCCTGCGCTCGTAGAGAAACCCCTGTCTTCAGCTGCCGGATGAACAGCGTGCTGCCGACCAAGTCTCCCATTTCCCACCTAACTTCCATCCACAGCAGAGCGTAGGCAGGCGCAGGGCAAGTGCCATCACACTTAGGAGCATCAGGAACGATCCTAATTCGGTGTGGTTTGTCGACGCCGCTCAGTACGGTCGCTCGGCTAGGGTTCCGTTGTCTCCGTGAATCACGCGGGTTCTATTATCAGTGCTGCGTCGCTTAGGGAACTATACTTCCTCAAGAGCCGAACAATTGGCTGTAGCCCTTGCCCTTTCGGACGACAGTAGTCAGAAACCTTCACCTACTCCAGGTCAGCGGTCAAGGGTTTTGCCTCTCGTTCCGTCTGTGCCGAAGCATTTAAACTGTTTGAAAATAGGACACTTTTTCCACATACCATTACCTGGTTTTCTGCACATCTTGAACCCCAACTCGACTCCCTCGCAAACCTCAACGACACTGCTCACTCCCGGGTGCGCGCACCAACCCTCTGCGCTGGGGAGGACGTACGTCCCCAGGTCGGCTGGGGTGTGTGTAGGGACGCTTTACTTATTTTCAATGAAGTCACCAAATACTACCAGTTGAGTAGGCGGTTATTTCCTCCTCTTCCCAGCAAGTTGTCTAGACCTCAGGCCATCACGTTTAGAATGCTACAGAGGAGGTCTTATCGAATTCTGTCTTGCCTCAGCATCGTCTCATCAGAGGCTTTCGAGTCTACATGCCCTCATTGCGGTGAGGTTAGTAACTTTGAGCATATGCTTTGGCGGTGCCCCTCTTTACGGGGCCCAAGTGGGCTCACAGAACAGGACTGGGACTCTGCCTTATGAAGTTCGGAATACGGGCTGTCCAGAGAGCCCATGATGCGCTGGTGAGGCTAGGCCTTCCCGTCCCCACGTGGGAGTGGCCCCTGGCGTTGCTCTAAAGGAGTACCGTTTCTCAGGACCCCAATAAAGTTCTGTCTGTCTGTCTCATTAATGCTGCATGAGAATGGCATATGTTTTACCTTGAAGACGCTGAGAGGAAAAGGAACATCCCATAATAACCAAATACCACATATTCTTAGGAAATCTCCGGCAACAAACATCACCTAAATTTTATAATAGAAAATTATTCGTCCGGCGGAAGGGGGGATCGAAAATTGTAACTGACACATAGCATGCAGGATACTCAAGGCCGTTAGTACATCGCGTTTTACGCAGGGCGGCAAAGAGACATAAAAGGCCCACATGACAACAAATTTGATCGGGCTCGCTTGATACACCGAGGCATACGTATACCTAATGAGAAGTCAAATCAGGAAAATCTGCTCACAGTATAATGCCATGGTAACATGAATCCATGAAGTGTATAATTGGGCATGTTGGTATTCCATTTCAGCATCTAGCACGGAACACAAGAAAATAATTGCGTGCCAAACAACGAAGGCAGGCGCTACGCCTATCTTCATCTGTTCTGACAAGGTGCCTGTCTTATGTTGTGTGCAAGATGCTGAAATGAATCCAAGACCTATCTCTACTACGCAACTCTTCTATTCTAGCAATTGAAGTTATTTCCTTGATGATACATTATTTCGTTTTGTAAGGGTCACTGTGCATGATTATTTGCCGTTCCTCAGTGATCAGCCCGATGATAATGTGGATGTTCGTACCGAAAGTCACTCCACTGTGCGCGGAGTCTCCAGATTCCTTTCCTGTAGTAATGTTCAAGACAACCATTGAGCTCCACTTTATCTGGTTTCATGTTTATACACGCACGCTATTAAGACGTTCCTTGGCAGCCTGGAGGTGGGCCAATAATTCATTCCTGGTAGTCGAAGACTTGGGTTGACAGCCTCACTCGGTTCAGCCCCTCTAACTAGTCGTCGGGACTTGGGCTCGTCAGCTGTACCTTCAACTGATATTCCATTGGAGGACACATACCATCGCTTCAAAGTCATAATTGAAACAGGCAACACTAACATTTTAGTCATTCTTTTTTCCCCAGAACATCTCAGCAATGGAACCACATTCCCAATAATATAGTCGCCATCAAGGATAAACTTTTTCGCAAGGCTGTAGCTAACATTGTTTACATTGGAAATTATAACCTGTTCTTTTTTTCGTCTTTGCTGTTGAGTAATTAATAACAAATTACGTCACATTGTATACGCAATAATAATGTCATGCTCCCTTGTTTATTCATGTTAGTACTTGCACTCCTACGGCAAAACATTTCCTAACTACATTGTTTGTACTGCTATTACGAGTCTGTTGTTTTATTATGCTACTGCATTATTTTCTGGTTGAATTATATTACTACCCAATTTTCGTTCAATTTTCCGCTTTACCACTCCCTTCTCCAATGCCCTCGGGCCTTGAGGGTTCAATAAATAATAATTATATTAACATAGCTGTCTGAGGTTTCTGTTTGTATTTCCAGAAAAACGGTTAAGGGTTCTCGGGTAACTATCGAAATGTGCAGGCTATTTTATGTGCTCCAGGATACATCGACAGTAATGGGTTTCCGTGCAGGTAATTTCCCACTTGATGTCGGTGCGGTGCGACGGCTTCTCTTAGGTTTAGCTTCCAATGTGTTGCTTGGTATTTTAACCATTCCTTCTGGTATCGTTCGTAAATGTAATTTTAAGTTCTTCGGACAGGCTATGTGAACGTAAGATCGCTCGATGTGCAACTTCTCGGACGGTAGCGGGTGCCCCTTGGTTACAACAAGAAATATTATGTCTCGATGTCCAGACATGGTAGCTTTTTGAGGGAATGCATGACGTTTTTGTATGCTGCACGCTGTTGTGCTCATTCTTCCTGCAGTTAATTAACAACTGGTTACTGGTGAATCGGTGGCAATGATGGATGGCCAGTCCTCCCTGCAGGTCCTCATCCTCATTGCGGCGTGGACGACTTCTGCTTCTTAAACGTTCCTGCCAACTACTGCTGCAGCTGCTATCTCTTTGAATTTTCGTTTGGTGACACAAGCGACGTACCGTCCTGCGGTGAATCCTGCAGGGTTCGTGTAACTTGTTTTATGATAAGTGGTATTGGCGATTATTGGTCTGTAGAAAACGCACTAACGTTTATCTTCGCGTCTCGCTATATGACACATCTTGGTATGACATGTCGTAGGAAATTCTGCGCACGCTAATACCTCTCGTAAATCTTAGGGTGTCCTGCTCTTTCAATCCACGTCAGCTGATGGCCGCCAATTTCAACCAATTCTGTAACGGGCCAGAGAGTTTATT
>JALIZH010029340.1:0-20606 GCA_030522465.1 Rhipicephalus appendiculatus | reverse complement strand
CACGGAAACCATACTCTTGCGCCGTTATGATGAAGTGTTTATCACAGAAAGCAGTAATTCTTTTCCAAATTATTTTTTGCAATCCTTTTGATATAACGGGAAGAACAGACACTGGCCGATAATTCCAGAATACATTTCTGTCTCGAGATTTGAAAATGACGCTAACTTTCGCATATTGCATTTCCTGAGGAAAGATTCCAGCAGATATTGAAAGGTTAAAAATGTGAGTAAGTGGAGGTGATAAGCTGTCAGCCCCAAACTTTATCGGTCTTAACTGTAATCCGTTTATGTGACGCGATTTGCTATTTTTTAAGGACAGAAAAGTTTGAAAGACTTCATCTGAAGTTGTGGGCGCAAAGAAAGCTGAATGTGCATTGCGCGGACCTAGAAATTCAGCTGCGGCAATTTTAAAAACCCATTTTTTCAAACTTGGTATATAATCGTTAAACTTCCCTGCAAGTTCTGCGCCGTTTATGGTCCTGTGATTACGTATTAGCTCAAGCTCATCAGTCTGGCGGTGATTGCGGTTTAACAACTGGTTAATTTCGCGCCAAAGCAAGTCGCTCCAACTACTTATTTGACTGTTACCTCCGTTCCTCCGTTCCATGATTATATCGGAATACTAAGGAATTAGAATAGTTAGGGTACATACCAAGCTGTGGGCTGAAGCTGCTGAAGTTATCCAAAGGAATATCTGGGCTAGAATACTCTTTGCTTATATGTCGAAGAGTGGACCCGCAAAGACGAGGGTTTACGAAAAATGACCATTTCGCACACACCACATTTCTACCACCGCAGTCCGTCCGTTTGGTAGGGTTGGCCTAAGGAAGCATATATTAAAAAATTCGCAACTAAAAGGGAAAAAAAATGCTCACGTAAAAACATTTGTACTTTCCGGCCAATAGCTCACGTGCGTTACTATCTTAAAGTTTAATCGAAATGAGCTAAATTACTCTCAGTGGTACCACTTCTTACCATTTATGAGAGCGCGCAAACCGCACGTAATCCACTTGCCCAGGAGACCTTAGCGATTTCTTGGTGCTGGCATTTTTTTTATTTATTTGTTTGACAATGCATGATTGTCGCGGTGCAGGAGACGAAAGGCGACGTTATGAGTCGCCTGACTAGACCTCTAGCGCCACACTGTACATTCGTCACACAACGCAACTGCATTGGAAAAAAAAAAACAAGAGCACCATGACATTACGGAGAACTAGGAGAAAGCTTAATCAAAATAGAGAATACAACAAGGCTTCGAAAATCTGTTACATTACATGCGTATCATTGAACGCCCAAAAACGTGAATAGTCTTGTTTCCCCGTAATATTATTGGAATTCATTGCGCCGGCATATTTTCCTATTGTGAAGCTGAAACAATTTTTGACAGTGTCTTTGTAACCACCCGTATCACTAAAATATTTTTGATTCTGAAGTTTGCTAGCACACCGAATGGTTTGCGCCTTGTTATGAAATTTAAACAAAATCTAGTGCTGTTTACTATGTATGGTAGAGTGCATGGAAGTACAAAAGTTATAATATTGCGATTCAATTTCAATTTCAGCTTTATTTACCCGGAAAACAATCTGGAGGGACACCTGGGCAAGAAGCTGTCGCAGCAGCTTGACGAAGGCCAAGGGTCCCCGTACATGGCAATAGCACACACATGACATGTCACAAAGTGGGTTTTACATAGCATTCACACTGAAAGGCTGTATGCATAACAATCAGCGCACATCATACATACACATAAAATATAACAGACACTTCACACATCAATGCAGTGTAATGACTTGCTTTAGGTTATAAAGATAAAAAGTAATAGCGCAGATTTTTTTTATTTAATGCCCCTGTATGTTTGTACCGGTTGAGTATGGTTGGAATATTGTGACTGAAAGATTCCAGGCTTTAGTTGTTTCAGGACCAAGGTGCCTTCCATACCTCAGGGTATCGTGTGTGTTTCGTCTTGTTGTGGTTCTAGCTAAGCGAGTGACGTAATGTTGAACAGTTTTGGATGGTAAGTAAACTTTTTCTAATAATCTATATTCATATAATCTATTAAAGCGATGTAGTCTGTGTTTGAGAAATATACCACCTGTGGCTAAAAGTCGATCAACTTGTTCAATATAGCGGACAATTTTCTTTTGAAGTATTGCTAGTCTTTGCATGTTGCATTTTGACTTTGTTGCCCAGACAAGGTAACAGTAGTTAACATACAATAAGAACAGCCCGTAATATATTTCCAGGTGTGCTCTCGAAGGTAAAAATGCGCGGCAGCGCGTCATAGCGCCGGTAGCCGCAGAGAGCTTACCGCAAAGATGATTGATGTGGGTATCCCAACATGAACTAGAGGAAAATATACTCGAAGAATTTTTAACTCTTCAACCGATTCAATGAGTTGATTCTTAAATTAAACAGCATTATGAACTACGATCGGTTTATTTTTATCGCGAAACACTATGACTTTTGTTTTCTTCGAATTTAGTTTAGGCATATTCGCCTGAGTCCAGTCTGAAAAATCGATCATAAATACATTGCATTTTTGGACAAGCTTGTTGGCGTCAGGACCTGAAACACAATGTGCACGTCCACGTACATGGTAAATTGAACACCACTGGTTATGTTGACAATGTTTTTAATAAATAGTTTGAACAAAAGTGGTCCAAGAATACTGCCATGGGGCAAACCGCCTACAACGGGTAAATGAATGACTTGTGGTTATCGATAGAGACATACTGATTCCGTTCTTTAAGATATGACTTAATTCTAGCGGCGCTCCGCGAAATCCCCATTGGGAAAGTTTCTGAATAATGACTTCGTGATCGAAACTGTCGAAAGCTTTACTGAAATCTATAAAAATACCAGCCGTATAGCAGTTACGTTCAAAGCTCTGTAATACGTGTTCCTTGAGTGCTAGCAGTGCCATTTCCCTGGACCTGTATTTCAGGAAGCCATACTGTGAGTCAGTAAGAACGCTCTTTTTGTTTAAGAAGTCTGTTATTCGTGTAAATACGAGCATTTCTCTACCCTTTGAAAAAACTGGCAGCACCGATGTCGGTCGGTAGTTAGAGGCAGTATTTCGATTTCCACTCTTATGAATTACTGAAACCTTAGCATACTTCATTCCACTTGGGAAAACTGCTGCGTATAAAATTAAGTTGTAAATGTGCACCAGCGGAATAGGAATAAATTTTAAAACATTTTATAGGTCTAATCTGCAGATAATTTATATCTAAGGCATTACTGTTCTTTAATCCCGCGTACACTCTGTATACTTCACTGTCGCTGGTAGGCGGAAACAATGCGGTTTCGCAAATAGCATTGCAGTGGGCCACTTTCGTGACGCTACCATTGCTGCTGAAGATATCACCTTGCATAGTTACGAAATGATGGTTAAGGTAATTGGAAAGTGCCGTGCCTGTTATCTCACATGAGTCTAGTTTTCTCGATGTTAGGGGCGTAATGTCTTTAAGGCGACCTAGGACAGAATTAATCGTTTGCCATCCGATCTCTGGTCGTTGCCTAAAAAGGAAATATATAGCACGGTGCCGTGCAATATTGTTGCTTTGTGGTAATGCTTACGAAAGCAGCCGCTTCAGGACCCACCAAGATTGCCCTAACGCACGGATGCCTTTATGGGAAGTTCTTTCCACCAAGGGCACGCTGGCATCAACCGGTATTCCTCGGGTGGCGGCGTTGTGTTTTCTCCGATTAGCGCCGCCGTGACCGACATATCAGCGTACACATAGAGGGCAGGCTCACATTCTGGCGTCTGTCCGCAGCATAGCTGAAGGAAACACTTCCTGACAAGGAAGCCGTGGCATCCAAACAAAGCAGCTCAAGCGAACTTGATCTGCCGCCGCACCCGCATGTCATCCTTGCGTATTGGGTGACTCGTTTGCGCCTGTTCTTTTCCTTGGTAACGTGCGATAATAAATATCGCGGGGCACACATCGCGAACGTCGCCAACAGGCCGACGTCGGGGCCTCGACTTCTGGCTTGTTATTACTCACTATGAATATCCGTACTTGCCACTGGAGTGTGCGTAACATTTGTTTATGGTCTATTGTTCAACGAACCACGGATATTTGTGTAATAAAGGTTTGAGAAGCGCATAATTTCCGGTGAATCTTCTGGGGCCATGTTTGTCCAGAGGTATTGATTTTTACGAAAATTTTCGGTGATTACGCTTTGACCAAGTTACACGTTTTCACAATATGCCAAAAAAGTAATACTTTTGAGTGCGACTCGTTGAGTGCGACTTTCGCTAATTTACAGCAATTCTGCATAGCATATTTAGAACGCTAAACATTGATCAAGTAGACATGAAAATCACGCTACCTAACAAAAAAATCCAGCAGATCCCACGCATTGTGGCAATCGATGTAATGCGAAGCATCTAGCAAGGAGCAAATCATGCTGTACATAATATGCATATCATGTTTTACATGTAAGGACCTGTCATTTATGTTCGTCCTACAGTCACGTCACGCAATACCAATTTTGGTGTATATCAAGCTAGCGAACTGGACGCAAGCGCACCACGAGCGTGGCATGTAAATGGCGTTGTAGATGACATGCATGCCAAGATTTTCATGTTACCATCTGCCACTTATGTTCGTTATACAGTCATGTCACTCAATACCAAATTTGGTGTATATCAAGCTAACGAGACGGCCGCGAGCGCTCCATGAGCGTGGAATGCAAGTCATGTCGCTCATGCCATCATGATTTGCATATTACCACTTCTCATTTATGTTCGTTATACAGTCACTTCACGCAATACCAAATTTGGTGTACATCAAGCTAGCGAAACGGCCGCGAGCGTTCAATGAGCCTGGCATGCAAGTCATGTTGCACATGGCACGTCATGATTTCCATATGATCATTTGGCATTTATGTTCGTCATGCAGTCACGTCATGCAATACCAAGTTTGGTGTATATCAAGCTAGCGAAACGGCCGCGAGCGTGCCATGAGCGTGCCATGAGCTTGGCATGCAAGTCATTTTGCACATGGCATGTCATGATTTCCAATGACCACTTGGTATTTATGTTCGTCATAGAGTCATGTCACGCAATAACAAATTTGGTGATTATCCAGCTAACGGAATGATTGCGAGCGTTCCATGAGCGTGTCATCATGTTGCTCATGACATGTCATGGCTTCCATATGACCACATGGCATTTATGTTCTTCACACAGTCACGTCACGCAATACAAAATTTGGTGTATATGAAGCTAGCGAAACGGCAGTCAGCGCACCATGAGCGTGACATGTAAATCATGTTGTACATGACATGCAGGTCATGATTTTCAGATTACCATCTTTAATCTTGTTGGTCATGCAAAAATATATCATCGTACCAATTTTTGGATATATCAAGTTAAGAAAACGGCCTTAGGAGCACGACGAAGATGGCGTGTAAATCATGATTTTCATGAAAAGTTAATCATGATATTCATGGTATGACCAGTCATTCATCTTCATCATATAGTCATGTTATGCCATACCAATTTTGGTATAAATCCTATTAACGATAAGGCCAGGAGATCACAAAGTCGTAGGCGGCTAAATAGATAGATAGATAGATAGATAGATAGATAGATAGATAGATAGATAGATAGATAGATAGATAGATAGATAGATAGATAGATCGCACTAGAAGCGAAAGGTTGGCTAGTTGGTGGTTCATGCTTGGGATGTAAAAACAGCGCAAAATATGAACAAGGACTGAAGAAGAGACGACACGGCGCTGAACTTGCAACTAAACTTTATTGGGAGGTACACGCACATATACCAAGCGGCCGACCTAGTCACGTGGCACACCAAAGGCGTCTGCGCAGCAGAGCGAACAGGGTACGAAAAAGGCCTAATCATTGTGAAAAAAAAACACGTGTGTAACAACCGAGAAAAAAAAGAAAAAATAACACACCTTGATACTGGCCAAAAAACACGCGTACCAGTCCATTACAAACTAATAATCGCTTTAACATGGCAGCGCTGAACCCAGGCATCGAACCTTCTTTTAACCAAGGGCCACAGACGGCTTACTTACGCCCCCTTTCCCCCTCCCTTTCAATGTAAGAAGCCTCCATCACTTCCCTAGTGCATTTGTCCCGATGGCCAAACGAACAAGTGGCTTCATCTGCAATAGGTTGGCAGCCACATTCTCTACATTAAGCTGGCAAGTGCAACCCGCCAAAAAGCCGTTAACGAGGTTAATACCCCTGACACACGGGCACTCTAAAGTCCTTTAGACAAGGGAAACATCTTCCGGAAAGGCGTTCGAGCGCAGTGACACACGACAAAGGAGTAACTCCTTTCCGGCAAAGATCCCTTTCCGGAAAAGCAGATCCCGCATCTACTTTTCGGGCAGGAAGGGAGTACTCTCGCATGCAGTGTGCATAATTTATCAATAGAACAAAACGTGCCGCAACATCGCGGCGCCCTGTGAGTATTTTCTTGCCCTGAGAAAATGTTTTTGTTTTGAGCAGTAATGCGATTTGCTGAAAAGTGAAGGTTTATACACTACCTATACTCTCAACCACCAGCATTACGTCACTAGCGCTGCCATGTTAGTGTTGGCAGCGGCAGTTGCTGTGTCGGTGGCGCATGAACGATAGAGTCTGCTGAATCGGTGCCGTCAACCAATTCCAAGAAAAAACCGCGCGTCCAGTGGAGCGAAAAGGTAACCTGGGCGCTGATAAAGCTTTGGGAGGACCACTTGGACACCCTGCGAGGGCAGAAGCACAAAGGTGGGGTATACCAAGCGATTGCCGAGAGCCTCACCGACGCCTCGCATATCGAGGAACGCGGGACCCCACTGTACATGCGCGTTCGCGGCAAGCGACGCTCACCGGCGTCCCTGCCATACGCGGTTCGCGTCCCACAAAAGCACATGGTGAGAAGCGCAACTCCGACTGTTCATATTTGCCAGACGAATTTAAGTTGCGGCTAAAAGCGGAAAAAGAAAAAGAAAATTACGAGTATGCTCATTATAAGCCGTCACACAATAAAAAAAAGTTTTTATGTTCCGTTATCTCTGAATGTGATGTCCATGCGCATGTTTTTTTTTTAATATTTCCGATCTTTCTGCTTCCACAGACAACGCCATTTCTTCTGCAGCGTTCTTCTGGGAAAACCACCTAAAGCAGTAGTCCGGTGCCGTGTATCATCGGGGCAACTCCTTTGTGCAAATGGTCCCTTTTGGCGAAAAAAGGGGTTTACTTCAAAGTACTTTACTTTTGCCCGTCTGTCACGGGTATAAGTGTTCCCTTAGTGTCACGTTGATGCACCGCCCGGTTTGTCCGATATAAACCCCCCCGCATGATAAGGAACGGAATGTTTCGTGTTCATGAAAGAGGGCGTTTTTAATGAAAATTCTGAGACAGCTGTATTGAAGAATTTCAATAGAGTGGACGTTAAAACAGGGAAAGTGAAACAGCAGGCTATTGCTATGATGCAAGATAGGTATCTGTCCAGTCTAGTCAGTAGAGTAAAAAAAGGCAAAAAAATTTTAACCTGCAGGTTTTTTTCTGAGTGAAAACCCATAAACTTAATTCCCCGTTCAGAGCCATTACATCAGAAAAGGGATCTTGGCTGTCTGAGATTTCGACTTACTTGCAGATGCACCTGAAAGCCCTCAATGTAATCGACCCTTTTACAGTTGAGAACTCGGAAGGTGTAGTATATTTTCTCAGAACTAATAACCCGGGTTCATGTTCGGCATACAGCATCGAGATCGAGGACATGTTTTACTCCTTACCGCATGGTGAACTTCTGCAGAGTGTTAAATCTTGTGTTGTTGAGGACAAAGCTGAAGTTAAGTTCGTTAACAGTTGTGGCGTTTCCTTGGAAAGCTTTCTAGAATTGCTGACGTTTTACTTGCGGTCTATGTGTGTGGAATGGAGAGGGGGCTTTTATGTCCAAAAAATACTGGCGCTCGGACGGACTAGGGGACGGACGTGTTTTTCGTGGGCTCCGGAATGACAGCGACAGATGACAGATAAGTTTTTTTTAAATGCGAAGCATTTCTTAGCGAACTTCGGCGACTTTGAGCGTATCTATCGTTCTCTGCTGGCCGTAACATCGTTCTCTGCTGGCCGTATCGTTAAAGCGATTTATGCCAAAATTGGTATGGCATAACATGACTGTATAACAAACATGAATGACTGGTCAAATCATGAAAATCATGATTAACTTGCCAGGAAAAGTATGATTTACACGCCATGGCCATAGTGCTCCTGAGGCCGTTTTCTTAACTTGATATATCCTGAAATTGGTACGATGAGACATTTCTGCATGACCAACATAAATTACAGGTGCTAATATAAAAATCATGACCTGCATGTCATGTACAACATCATTTACATGCCACGCTCATGGCGCGCTGACGGCCGTTTCACCAGCTTGATATACACCGAATTTGGTATTGCGTGACGTGACTGTATGACGAACATAAATGCTAAGTGGTCATATGGAAATCATGACATGTCACGTTCAACATGACTTGCATGCCACGCTCATGACACTCTCGGGGCCGTTTCGCTAGCGTTATATACACCAAATTTGGTATTCAGTGACGTTACTGTAGGACGAGCATAAATGACAAGTGGTAGGGTAAGGCGGGGGCAAAATGAGAGACGGGGCAAAACGCGACATTTTGGCTTTGCCGACCTCTATAGCTAACACAGAAAGCACTTTTCTTTGTTTCTATATTTTTCAGCGAGAGGTGCTGGTAGTTCTCCACCTTTTTATGAGTAAAAGTTGATGATTGCTCACAGCGTTCACGTGGGAAAAATTACTTGGCTGGTGTTAGTGTGTTCGTGACCCGTCAAAAGGGGGCGAAATTCTGCTCGGCCAAATTTTCGGATCGGTGCATGAAGCTACTCTGGCGTCAGTACAACAACGTAAGTATTTATATTGTTACTATATACTACTAGCTACATACCACCAAAATTTTAGTTCACTTGGTGCGCGGGGCCAAAGCGGAATTTTTTTCAATTTGGGCATGTGAGGGGGGGCAAAACGCGACAAAAAGGCATTGAATTGCCTTAGAGAGTGTCTCATTAAGGTTCGGACGCACAAGAGAATATCATATAAAACTTCCTGGGAGGAAAACGACGTGAAAAAGCACCGACTGCTGTTCAGGACACCCACTCCATTCGTGCTGCATCGAGATTTTCCCGCGTTCCCAAGGATGCTCTCAAGAGACGAACGCAAATTTGGAAGAGTCTCCAAAAGTCAAGCCGTTCACAAACACGCCTCGCCATCGGGTTTTCCTTCAATACCAAATTTGTGCTAGAAAATTTGAATCTAGCACAGTTTTAAATTCATCGCCTCACGAAGCCCGGCTTACGAAGCTGAAAGCCGAGAAACGCCCGTGCATTTCTGCACCAAAACGGCAAAAGGAGGCGAAGAAGATGCGTCAGAATATATCTAGCGTCCAATCGTTGAATAATCCAATGAAGTACAAGCTTTCAACAAAATACAACAATAGCACAAAGAAAGACTGGTGGTGTTTGATCTGCAAGGAGTTTTGGAGCAAAACAGCACCGGATTCTGTCTGGATTCAATGCGTGGAGTGCCAAGGACTGGGGTCATGAAGGCTGCGTGAGGGCTCACGGAGTTTAATTTCCAAGTGCTTCTACTGCAAAAACAGAAGGGTTAAATTTTTTTTCACACTGTCTCGTTTTCCCCGCAGGTTGGCGAAAATGAGACGTCTGGTGCATTTTTTATTTATTTTTAAAATAAACTTTTTAACAGTGACAACATGGTCATATTTATGTAGCACATACCTTGTACCCAAAGGAACGTTTCTACATTGTCGTTTAAGGGTAAAGTATGAAATAAAAATAAATATTCACTATTTTCAAACTTTTGTCTCATTTTTCCCCACCTTACCCTAATATGGAAATCATGGTGTCATGTGCAACATGACCTTTCATGCTACGCTCATGGTACTCCCGTGGCCACTTCTAGCTTGATATACCCCAAATTTGGTATTGAGCGACGTGATTGCATGACGAGCATAAATGACAAGTGGTAATATGGAAATTATGACATGTCATGTGCAACATGACTTGCATCCCACGCTCATGACACTCTCGTGGCCGTTTGGCTAGCTTGATATACACCGAAACGGACGTGAGCATGAGACAAACTTTTGTCTCATGCTCACGTCCCTCCGTCCGGTCGTCCGTGCGTCCGTCCCCGTAGCCGTGCCATGGCACAGCGCCAAGTGGGCGCTGGGGCGCGCATATGGGCGCCGGTCGCGTTGGACTCTACATCGATCGCGCTTTGCTTGTGTGGCGTCGCTGTGCCCGGCGTCTCTAATCATGGAAGGAGGGAGACGTGCGCATCACGTTCCATTCTAACCGACCCCGTCTCAGTGGGCGCAGGCGTTCGAGGAACCCACTTTGGAATTGACAGAGAGTCCGTCGATTTAAACTCTGGAACGCGGATGGCGTTAGCACGATTCGCAAAGCGCCAGAATACGAACGCATGCGAAACGGAGACAGATTGGTCTCGCGTCTCGCTGCGATTCAGGTGAAAAATTAAGCGAACATAAGTAACAGGTGGTAACATGAGAATCTTCGCATGCATGTCATCTACAATGACATTTACATGCCGCGCTCATGGTGCGCTTGCTTCCAGTTCGCTAGCTTGATATACACCAAAATTTGTATTGCGCAATGTGACTGTAAGGTGAACATATATGACTGGTCCTAACTTGTAAATAATGAGATGCATATTATGTACAGCATGATTTGCTTCTTGCTGGCTGCTTCACATTACATCGATTCCCACAGTGCGTGGGATCTGCCAGTTTTTTTTTTGCATGGTTCGAGCTTGCTTTTAGTAGTTATACGAGTACATAAGCCACTAGATTGAAGCTTAATTGGGGTTAAAACTTTGTACTGTTTCTCGTGTGACAGTCGCTTGACTTTGAAGTGTAGCATACTTGCGGAGTTTCGTGGTACCTTTTGGCTTTGAGTGTCAAAACGACCGTAAATTCTTCAGGGTGCGGAATGGGATGGAAAATAGTGGTCTGTGCGGATGATAAGGCAGAGGAAGCTGACGCCAAGTGTAAGCAATGTGAGTTAGAGGCGAAAATGGAAAAAATGATGGCTGCCCAGAATGACCTCATGGTAAGAATCGCCGAGCTCGAGAGTGCGTTGACGACAGAGCGGGAAAAAACGATGGCTATGGGAGAAAGGCTTAAGTCAGCCGAGGAGGGGTTGGCGAAGGTAGCCATGGTGAACAAGGAAGCAAGCGACGGCGGGAATAGGGGGGCAACGACACGCATAGTGGGAGACGCGAAGGGGGAAACAGGTTTGGAAAAGACAAGTGCAAGGGTAAGGGTCACAGGACCCAGCTTCAGCGAAGTAGTTTTGGGGATAGGAGGGGACAAAACAGCAGCCGTTACACGCGCTAGTAACCGAGGCGGTGGCCAGGTGCGGGACAGTCCAGCAGAAAAGTCGGAGCACGTGATAATCACCGGAGACTCGAACTTAGGTAGATGCGCAGAAGCAGTGAAGGAAAGGGTGAGAGGCGACAAACGATTTTAATGGGGACGTTCCCGGGACGTAGGTTTGGATCAGTGATGAGACAAGCTAGAGCAGAACTCGCAACTAAAGCTAATGGACGTAACCTCGTGACAGTCCAGCAGAAAAGTCGGAGCACGTGATAATCGCCGGAGACTCGAACTTAGGTAGATCTCGAAATGCAAAGTGATGCAGATATCCCGTAAGCGCTCAAACAGTAGTTACATGTACTCCCTAAACTCGATAGCTTTGTCCTCCGTCGAATCATATCGTTTTCTTGGTCTCACAATAAATAAGTTGACATGGTCCGATCACATCACAAAATTAGCTGCCGATACTACTAAATCACTTGGTTACATCAGACGTTCCCTTTCCTTGTGTCCCTCAGCCACGCGAAAACTGGCGCATGAAACATTTATACGGAGTAAGCTTGAATATGCCTCAGCTATTTGGAGCCCTCACCAAGCATACCTCATTAACGTTTTAGAATCCATACAGAACCGTGCGGCCAGATTCATCTCTTCCAGGTACAGCCGTGATGAAAGCATCGGTGCCATAAAGTCATCCCTGGGACTCGAGTCCTTGTCGTTCCGTCGTAAGATTGTAAGGCTGTGCTTGTTCCATAGGCTTTATTACAACTTCCTTCAACTTCGTGGTAAACTCCTAAACCCCCCCCACACCGTACATCTCGTCGCCTTTTTAACTCTTGCAGCATCCAGCGGTTGCAAAGTTCAACGTCTTCTTTCAACCAATCTTTTTTGCCAATCGCCATTGCAGAGTGGAACATATTGCCTAGATAGTGTTGTCACCGAGTGTAACCCCATTGTGTTGAAGCAGTTGCTCACTGATCACCTCACGCTGTAATATTCATTACGACCTTACACTGTTCTCCTTCTTTTTTTTAAATGTCTCGTTAAATTGTGATGTTTTTGTTTGCATCTAACCAGGTATTCTATTTCTCTGAGATGTGTGTTTCAAATTTGTGACCTGACAAGTCTCATGTTTAACTTTCTATGTTACCCCCCGCCCCCTTATGTAATACCCCCAACAGGGGCCTTTAAGGGTAAATAAATTATGATGATGATGATGATGATGATGATGATGATGATGATAATTGCGGGAAGTCTAAACGACGTGTTGAATGAAGAATCAGCCGAACTAGCGACCACATTGGCGAAAGGGGTCGATGACATGCGCGCCATTTCCTTTCAGGCGCAGATAGTGGTATACGCAATACCGGAGGTACCGGTGCGTGACGGCAACCTGCAAATAGCGGTTGTCGACGCAAGCAAAGAGATATGGCAGATGAGTCGAGAGAAAGGCATCAAGGTAGTGGAAATAAACGGAGAGGTGCACAAGTGGGGTGGTTTTCAAAGATACAGAATTCACTTCGATAAGAGGCTTGGTCATGAGGTGGGTTGGCGACTTGCCGGACGCGCAGTTGCTTTTTTGGGGGGCACGCGGGCCCTTCGGTGTCCAGGGTAGCTTGTAATGAACAAAACAACCAGGGGGGACTCTTTGACAGGTAGTATAGAGAAAAAAACCAGAGAAAAGGTAAAAGAAGGGAGAAGGCGCTTATTGCAATTAGTTACATTAACATGCAGGGTGGCAGAAAAAAAGGCAAAATGGTTATTAGAGATTCAGGGACACTTAAACAAGGAACAGATAGGTGTTGATGCGGTTACAGACACACACCTTAGAGACTTTGGAAGAGCCACCACATATTGACAATTATATTTGGGAAGGATGCAACAGGATCACATTAGAAAGGAAAGGTGGGGGGTGTTGGAATGCTAATTCATAACAGAGCGAAATGGGATAGAGTGAAGCAAACGTGTTCAGAGCACCTATGGGTTTCGGGCACAGTAGGTGGAAAGGAAAACGTGGTTAGGTATAGCTTACTTGTGGACGGGGAATAACTGCAGAGAAAAGAATCTGGAGATAGCGAAATGCATCAGCACCGATATTAAAGAATTTGGTGATGATGCCGGAATAATCCCTGCTTAGGGGACATGAATGCTCACATTCATGACCTTTGACGGATATTCAGACACCAATGGCAAGTTATTGCTAGATCTCCGCGAGCAACATTGTCTTGAGATAGTAAACGCGGGACCGAAGTGGGAGGGACAGATCACGTGGGAAGTCGGAAACAGGCAATCGAGCATGGATTATTGTCTCATGACAGAAGGAATTTATGACAAACTTAGAGAGATGAGAATGGACAAGGAAGGAATTAACAGCTTGGGGAGTGATCATTAAACACATAACATTACAAATGGGATATAAAACTGAAAATAGGAACATAGAATCAAAGCTTGGCAGCTCGTATTTAAATTACAAACAAATAACAAATATAGCCGCAAGAGTCGAGGAAGAAGTAGGCAAACTACTAGACAAAGACTGGAAGTATAGTGAGCTGCTACACGTAATCACGAAAGAGATAGAAAAAGAGAAGAAAACTATTCCGTGTAAAGGAAAGAGAAAGCCAAAAAGTTGGTGGAACAAAGAAATCCGGGATGCCATCGAGAAGCGACGTGAGGCATCACGGCAGCACAGACAGGCAAAAAAGGAGAAGCGGCCACAGGATGAAGTCAAGCCAAGTATGGGAAATATATTTAGACCAAAAATCCATTGTGCAGAAATTGGGTCGAGGCAAAAAATTAAAGGCGAAAGTGAACGCTGGATGACAGAGATTCGCGAAAAGAAGGCCGCGCCTAGGATATTTTGGAGCCACCTAAAAGCGCTAGGTAGGAAGTCTTTCACAATGCAATAACATATGGTAGATGAAGGAGGAAATCAATTGGAAGGGTATGAAGCGCTTGGTTACATCCGAATGATAACAGCCGATTCGTTTAAAAAGGTCGTCCAGGAGATTCCCCCCGGCGAGTAAAAGTATGCAAAAGACTGCAACCGAGGAAGATGTAGTACTTGAGAATTTCAATTGGAAGAAGGCCGAAGGAAAAATTCCTAAGCGCACTACTCCGGGCTTAGATGGCGTTCCCATCAGCCATCATTAACGAACTAGGACACAGCACTAAAGAAACACTGCTGAAAGCTGTAGAAAAGTGCTTACAGGAGAGAGAAATATCAGACATGTGGCGAAAAAGTAGAATGATCTTAATCTATAGGCATCGGGCGGCCGTCGTACGGCGCCAGCGGCGCCCCTTCCCGAAAAGCGCCCCTAGCGGCGGCATCGAAAGCACTGGCATGTGAAGCAGACGACGCGGAGAACGCTTTGCTACTTTCGGCAACGTATTCAAGTAGTAGCGGCGGCGTTTTCTTTTTGGACAATCGCAAGCTGTACGCTGTTTCGTTTGTCACCCAAGGCAAAGAGAAGCGGCAGCAACAGTGTTTCTTGAACAAAGCACGAAGCGTTCGACTGTCCGGACATGTGTTCAGATAACGGGGCCCGTCGTCGGGCTTCAGGGAGACTCCCGCGCAGTTCGTTTGCGGTCATGGCAGCGTTCAATGGTCGCCAAGTCATCAAGAAAGGATTACACATGTTCTTTTCATGTCTTCACACCCAGGAGCACCGTCGGAACGTCAATCGACTAGGCTTGCTTTGCGTGGTGCTGTGCTTTTATGCGTTTGCTTTCGTTTGGAGGTGGACCAGAGACACGATGCCTCCTCCCTTTCGGGACTGCAAATGAGACCGGCCCGACTGGCGAAAGTGTTGTAAAATAAACATCTTTGTATTTTAACTGCCAAACTCGCTGCTCTTCACTGTTGGGCTCCTGGCGGGAAGGCGAGTACTGACAGCGCACGTGCACTAATGGCGATGCCAGTTATATTGCGTTGCGGCTTTCAAGGCTTGACCAGCCGGCGTACGCGTTTTCATGCGTTTGCTCTAAAGAAGGGTCACCGCTTGCACGAAGCTGGCCACGTGCTTGACATCACGGAATATAAAAGCGACAACGACTGCAAATTGCTTTGCAAGTGCACCCCGCAGACGAAGTTCAATGCGATAAGCTACGATGTGGAGCTAGATCTAGGTATCCCCATTCCTATTTCTATTTTAAACGCAAAGCATTTCTTATCTCCATCTATAAATGCCTCTATCCTTCTATCTAGCCGCCTACGTCTGGGCGCTCTCGTGGTCGCATCCTTAAGTTGACATTAACCAAAATTGGCATAGGTGGGTACGAAAATAAGACGAACATGGCTGTCTGGTTGCGATATGGTGGTATGAGTAGCGCGAAAATCTTTCCAGACACGTGCGGCACATACCGGGCGTATACCACGGGCCGCGGGATGCTGGTATGAGGCACAGGTGATTCACAGTGGATCGACCCAGGAACGGCGAGAACAGACATTGATAATTTAAGCGGGTGCATGTCCAAAAAATCCGGCATCAGCCACGTGAACCCGACGTATGCAAAGAATAGAAATCCGGATCCCAGCAGGAGTCGAAACCAGGTACTCTGAGCGGATATCAAATATTCCACCACAGAGCCAAGCCAGGACTTGAAATTACATTTGAAAAGATCATATGCGCAAGAAAAATGTCGGTGCAACCAACGTCAATTGTGGTTGCAGTGCTGACTATTTAATTTCATGACAAGGTAATAAACACTACTGATGTACTCATACGAAACAGACGTTACGTCGGCTTAACGCCAATCTTGGTTTTACGAAGACTTCTTGTTGGGCGAGTTGGTTAACATCAAAGGGGTACATAGTAGCGCAAACTTAGAAAATAGACACGAGAAAAGAAGTAGGAGGGAGCAGAAAGGTCGGACGCTCCCTCGTACTTGTTTTCTCGTGTCTTTATTTTCTAAGTTTGTGCTACTATGTACCCCTTTTGATTTCAATGTTGGCTCCGCTTTTATAACCGTCAGATAAACATTACATATGTGCTCCTATGACTCTGCAAGCTATATTCAAGCGTTGCTCGACCCGGAACAATACTCTGACCAACGCTACGCGTATGATATTCACAGCATCGGCACGAATGTGAATCGCACCGTAGGGTGCGTTTCGTTTCAATAACATGTCGTCTGTTCTCTAACATGTGCGGTAACATTACGTCGGACCACAAGTTAGCCTTTAAACGTCAGTGTAGTCGGCATGCTTAGTAAGCACACTATGTGCACACTACTCCATCTACAAAAATACGTCGATCCACCTCGTTACGCGTGACTTAAAGCTAAAAAATGCAGCATAAACTCGCTGATTCGAATAAAATCGGTTCCCACAATATGTGGGATCTGCCGAATTTTTTCTGATACTTTGATATTTCGTCTATACGTTAACATTGTCCCATAACATTAAACGAATAGAGCGTACGTCTCCCATTCCCTTTTCGTCTTTACTGGATGCTTCGCCGATTGCACTTGTTCCTCAGTTGTAGTTTTGCACGCCCCCGTTCCTGTTATGTTTCCCATTTATTTTCGATCCTTCGCCGACCCTTAAGATATTGTATTCTTCAGTCTTCGCACACACGTAGATTTCGGCCGCGCACGACACAAGCGACGAGAGCACAATGAAGTGAAACCAACATCCAGCCCGCGCCCCCGCAGCAAGCGCCTGCGCCCGTTCCGGCGCCTACATGCCATTAGTTATCCGTTACCACCGAAAGAGGCGCCACCAGTCCCCGCGCCCGGTGCCTATAAAGGCAGGGGGAGAAAAGGATAACATTCGCTCATACAGACCGCTAACCATTACATCGGTGCAATACAGGTTGGCGATGCAGGCCGTAAAATTAAAAATAGAAACGTGTGTAGAGCAAAATGATATTTTGGGAGAACTCCAGAATGGATTCCGAATCGACAGGCGGTTAGACGATAACCTGTTTGTTCTTGCTAGGTGTATACAAATATTTAAAATTGAAAACAGGCCCTTATACGTAGCTTATCTAGACATCACTGGGGTGTATGACAACGTTAATCAGGAAATTTTGCGGGATATATTGAAGGAAATGGGCATAGGTGACGACTGTATACAGCTTTTGATGGGAGATATACCAAGAAAATACAGTTTGTGTAAAATGGGAAGGAATAAGTAGCAAGGACAGCTTTGAAATTAGCAAGGCACTGAGACAGGGATGTCCTTTGTCCCCGGTGTTATTCATGCTGTACATGGTGACGATGGAAAAAACGCTAGAAGGTAGCAACATTGGATTTAATCTGTCACACAAACAGGCCGGCGCGATGGTTGAGCAGAAGCTTCCAGGTCTATCTTATGCTGACGGTATTGTCTTATTTGCGGACGGTCAAGATGATATACAGCGACTGGCAGATATATGCGGAAGGGAATGCGAGGCTCTAGGACAAGGATTTAGTGCAACAAAATGTGGATTGATGGTATTCAATGATCACGAAGACCATGCGGTCTTAATACAGGGCCAAGAAATACCGAGGGTAAGCGAGTACATGTACCTCGGAGTATGGGTAAATGAGGAGGATAGATATATGGAGGTACAAGAGAAAACATCGAAAGCAAAGGAAATAGGAATGCTGCAATTGTGAAGCACAGAGCGCTATGGGGATACAATAGGCACGAGTTGCTTCGGGGGCTGTGGAAAGGTGTGATGGTTCCGAGGCCTAAATTTGGGAACTCAGTGGTGTGCATGAAGCCAGAGGTGCAATCAGGAAAGGATGTAAATCAAATTACAGTGGGACGCCTCGCGTTGGGCGCTCACGGGAAGACGACAAATGAGGCTGTAAAGGGGGGATGTGAGATGGACAGGCTTTGAAGTGAGAGAAGGTCAGAGCAAAATGAGATTTGATGAGAGGCTGAGGAAACTGAAGGAGAGTAGATGGGCAGGGAAGGTTTTCAGATATTTGTATAGAAAAAAGCGTTGACACGCAGGGGAGAAAAAGAACTAGGAGGCTCACCAGTAAATATACGGCTGGCAGAGTGGGCGATATGGCAGCAAGGAGCATTAAGCGAAAAGTCAGAGAGGCGCAGAGGACTTATTGGATGACAGCGATGGAAAAGAAGCCGGCCTCTCAGTAACTACCGAAAGGGAAAAAACGAAATAAGGAGGGAAAGGTTTTATGAAAATTCAAGGGGAAGCGCTTTACTGTTTGAACTACGCCCTAGAACGCGTAGCTATAAAGCGAGATTCAGTAGCGAAGAACAACAATGTACATGCTGTGGGGGAACTAAGGAAACGATGGAACATATACTTATTGAATGTGGCGATATCCACCCAGGTATACGTGTGGGCACGAGTCTACAAGAAGCCTTGGGTTTTAAGGACAACAATGGCAAGTTGAACACGTCCGCGATAAAAAATAAGAGATGGTTAGAGTATTGGTGGCAGAAACGTAGAGAAAAAGACGAAAATAAATAATGGGGAAAAATAGGGTCATTCTGCCTTAAGGGGCAGAGAGATGGACTGTGGATTTATATTTTTCTTTGGTATAATAACATAAATTTAATCAATGTAGATAAGGCATTAGGCCAAAACAAAAAGAAAGTTTTCTTACTATTTTCTTTTTCTTCAAGCCTGGTGGCAGACATGTCACCACCCCGTTATAAAGGGGACGCTCATAGCATCCATCCATCCATCCGGTGTTTGCATCGGATATAGGGTGGCACTTATTTTAAGTAATATTTTCCTGCGTCAAGTCGACAGGTTTGTCGCCGATAAGTTGCACAATCTGTCCTGCCACATTTTTCGGTATGTCGATGATTTTTTTACTGTAATTAAAACCGACAGTCAGCACAGCACGATAGCTGACATATTAAACATTTTTAAAGGATTCTGGCCATGTGCTAAAGTTCACCTACGAGCTGCCTGAAAAAGGAGAGCTTCAGTTTCTTAGATATTAGACTGCGCTTTCACGAGGAACATTTGTGTTGCTGTACAAGCCCCAATCCGTAAAGGGTATCTTGCCGTTTACCTCAGGCCATTCTAAGATAGTCAAGTCTGGCATTATTTATGCTGCGCTGCGGGCTGCGCTCCAGAAAACGTGCACACATGTGTTAAAAGAAAGTTTCCTGAGCCAAGTTTAATGGCTGAAGTCGGCCGGCTACCCTGATACGGAAATCTTGAGGAGTTGTCAAAAGCTAATCACGTCGGGTCAAAGGCATGAATGATACGCATACGAGAACAGAGCGCGTGCGCAATGAAAAGAGACCGGTTGTGATACCCTACGTGCATAAGTTTTCCCATTGCTTGAAAAATGCGGCCCAGTAGGTATGGGGTACATGTTGTGATATCCGCTCCCAATAGGATGTCCTCTATTTGCTCCCGCTTGCATAGAAGAAGTTCCGGGTTCACGCAAGACCTGTTTATTCTGTCCGGAGAAGAGAAAGAATAGATATGTTCAGTGTAAATCATATGTTGTATATCATCATCATCAGCCTGTCTACGCCCACTGCAGGGCAAAGGCCTCTCCCATGTTTCGCCAATCAATCCCGGTCCTGTGCTTTCTGCTGCCACGTTATACCTGAAAACTTCTTAATCTCATCACCCACCTAATTTTCTGTCTTCCCCTCACGCGTTTGCCATCTCTTGGAATCCTGCCATCTCTTGTTGTATATAAGGTGTCATTATCATGCGGGGGGGGGGTTATATAGGACAAACCGGGTGGTGCATTAACGTGAGACTAAGGGAACACTTAACCTCATTGACGCCTTCTGGCGGGGTTGCACTTGCCAGCTCATTGCCAGCGGCTGCCAAGCTATGGCAGATGAAGCCACTTCTTTGTTTGGCCATTGGGACAAATGCAATAGGGAAGTGATGGAGGCTTTTTACATTGAAAGGGGAGGTGGAAAGGTGCGTAAGTAAGCCGCCTGTGGCCCTTTGTGAAAAGGAGGTTCGATACCTGGGTTCAGCGCTGCCATGTTAAGCGATTATTAGGGGCGAAGCTCCTTAGGGTGTGGGTCGTTCCCTCCTCCGTAAATAGTATGTAGCCAACTCTAGTTCGTGGAGGGCTCACTAGATGGCAGTAGATGGGGCTAGCGCAGCACAGTTGACGAATGCAAATACGAGATGGCGCTGCGGTGCCGCAGTACCTGAATTGATCAACAGATGGTGCGAAGGCAACGCCGACGCAGGCAGCGTCTGCTAGCGAGTTTCTTGATTGAAAATAACCGACTGCTCGCG
>JALIZH010029339.1:0-14185 GCA_030522465.1 Rhipicephalus appendiculatus | reverse complement strand
GTTGACTTTCGCCGGCAATATTTGGCCGATTTTGCCGTCCTTCAGCCGATGTTGAGCTTTCACCGGCAATATTGGGCCGAGTTTCCCGGCCTCCCGCCGTACTTCCGCCGATATCGGCTATGTGCGGAGGAAAGTAAAAAAAAGTCACAGTTTCACCGCAAGGGTGAAGCAATGAATGCGATAGCAAAAAATTGTAATGTTATACGAAGTGAGGCTGGCAGCTAACTCTTTTTGGATCCGATCTCACGCAACTCTAGAAAACGCTTGTTTAAGAGAATTCTCTTCGAGTTGAAAGCGCAGCACGTAGAAGGGTACGCCGGCCCGGCCGCCGAGAAGGGGAGATGAGAAGGGGAGATAAAGCGCGCGCCCGCGCCCGCGCTCGTAAAATCGAACGTCGCCCCCCCCCCCCCCCGCCCGCTGTCGGCCGCCGAGAAGGGGATAACGCGCGCGCCCCCGCTCGTAAAATCGAAGGTCGCTCGAGGGACCCCCCCCCCCCTCGCGTCTTTTCACGCTCACGAACGGGCGGGCCCGGTTATATATATACATATACATATACGGCAAATGACGCCGACGCCGACGCCGACGGCGAAAACCAGCCGCGAGTGTCCATATAATTGCTATCGCAATAAAAACGTGTGCGAGACGGATACGCGGCAAGATTCCAGCGCTGTTTTCGGCAGAGATCACCGCAGCTAGCAGCCAGTGGCTACGTGCTTCGATATTGGACTCGCTCGCTTCATTAAAGAGACGTCCTGACTGCTCTTACGTATGTCCACTCAGATTTTAAATGCGAAGCATTTCTTAGCGAACGTCGGCGAGTTTGAGCGTATCTATCTATCTATCTATCTATCTATCTATCTATCTATCTATCTATCTATCTATCTATCTATCTATCTATCCATCTATCTATCTATCTATCTATCTATCAAGCCGCCTACTACTTTGTGCTCTCCTGACCGTACCGTTAATGGGATTTATACCAAAATTGGTATGGCATAACATGACCCGTATGACGAACACAAATGGCTGGTCATATCATAAAAATCATGACTAACTTGTCATGAGAAGTATGATTTACATGCCACGCTCATGGCGCGCTCGCGGCCGTTTCGTTAGCTTCTTATACAGCAAATTTGGGATTGAGTGATGTGACTGTATGACGAACATAAATGACAGGTGGTAATATGCAAATAATGACGTGCATGTCATGAACAACATGATTTACATGCCACGCTCATGGCGCGCTCGCGGCCGTGTCGTTAGCTTGATATACACCAAACTTGGTATTGAGTGACGTGACTGTACGACGAACATAAATGACAAGTGGTAATATGGAAAACATGACTTGTCATGTACGACATGACTTGCATGCCACGCTCATGGAGCGCTCGCGGCCGTTTCGTCAGCTTGATATACACCCAACTTGGTATTGAGTGACGTGACTGCATGACGAACATAAATGACTAGCGGTAATTGAAAAACATGACTTGTCATGTGCGACATGACTTGCATGCCACGCTCATGGAGCGCTCGCGGCCGTTTCGTTAGCTTGATATACACCACATTTGGTATTGAGTGACATGACTGTATGACGAACATAAATGACAAGGGGTAATATGCAAATCATGACTTTTCATGTGCGACAGGACTTGCATGCCACGCTCATGGCGTGCTCGCGGCCGTTTCGTTAGCTTGAGGTACACCAAATTTGGTATTGAGTGACATGACTGTATGACGAACATAAATGACAATTGGTAACGTGGAAATCATGACATGTCATGAGCGACATGACTTGCATGCCACGCTCATGGCGTGCTCGCGGCCGTTTCGTTAGCTTGAGGTACGCCAAATTTGGTATGGAGTGACATGACTGTATGACGAACATAAATGACAAGTGGTAATGTGGAAATCATGACATGTCATGAGCGACATGACTTGCATTCCACGCTCATGGCGCGCTCGCAGCCGTTTCGTTAGCTTGCTATACACTATATTTGGTATTGAGTGGCATGACTGTATAATGAACATAAGTGGCAGGTGGTAACATGAAAATCTTGGCATGCATGTCATCTACAACGCCATTTACATGCCACGTTCATGGTGCGCTTGCGTCCAGTTCGCTAGCTGGATATACACCTAAATTGGTATTGCGCGACGTGACTGTATGACGAACATAAATGATAGGTCCTGACATGTAAAACATGACATGTAAATTATGTAAAGCATGATCTGCTCCTTCGTGGCTGCTCCGCATTACATCGATTCCTACAGTGCGTAGGATCTGCCGGCTTTTTGTTCTCTTCGTCGTGCGTTCGCTATTGACCATGCCTTTTATTCGCTCGTGTTCTTACCGATGCAAGAGCCACACGTGAAAGGTATTCATGCATGCTTCTTTTCCGTTACATTATTACCTTCAGATAAGGAATGCATGCGTGCGTGTCTACCTTGTTTAGATGTACAGTATATGGAACCTTGCGGCACCACTCGCAACGTTTTTCAGGTCGCGTGCTGTAGTGTATTCATGTTTCTGTCCCATAAGTTATGACTGAAAGAATTGTGATTTCCGCTTAAAGGATAGGGGTAATTTAATTTCCAGTCATGTGTTACGATGGACTAACGTTTGCGAACCAACCCAACCTTACTTTTCGGTGAAATTGATAAACATGGGGTGGGGGCGCTCCTCCGTTAGTAACTAGCCCACGCGTATACATGCTCTTCAAGTCTGTTTGCCACCCGTAATCTCCCTTTCTCGCCGGTTCGCCTAACATGATCATTGTTTTCTTCGAATACATCTTAAATCCGGCTTCTTTCATTTACATCACCAGTATTTTTTTTTCTTTCGTGATTCGTCACCGTCATTGCCGAAAAGCGCGATATCGTCCACAAACCACAAGTAGCTATGATATTCTTCGTTAATTCTTAATCATATTTTTTCCCGTTCTATGTATTTAATTATTTATTCGAAATGTGCCGTGAATAACATTGCAGAGATTGTAACTCTTCGCCTGACCCCATTCTCAATCATATTTTCGTGTTTTTCATGAGGAATACGGTGGCTGTGGGATCGTTTTAGATGTTGGCTACGGTATCTATAGATGTTTAGGTGTTCTTTTATGGAATCATTATTCCGGAACTGCTGGCGTGTGTTCATATGTGTGAATAAATTTCTGTTTATTACTTTGCAAATCTGTTGCTCCTTCATTACCTAGACGCATGCGTAAATGATGCAGCAGGACTTTCATCCGTTTAGGTGTGTTGGAGACAATATTGACTTTTCTTCCCGGCCTTGCACGGTTCCACAGGATTCTCGGTCTCAATGCTACGCTAAGACCCCAAATGGGTCGTTCTGCTGACGAAGTTTTTACCGAATAGCGCGCCAACGGTAGTCGATGAATGCCGTTGTGCCGCGAATAGGTTTTTTAGCACTGCTGACTTACAGTACAGTAATCACAGGAATACGGAACTATGCATGGTCGGCACGCAGCCGTTTCACTTTATAACACGCGTATCAGCCTTTCTAGTCAAGCTACTGTGCGCATCGAGCAACTGCCGCCGGTGTCCCCATCTAAACTGGCTACGAGCAGACTACAACGGCACAGTATATTACCTTACTCACCGCACGGTAAATTACCATAATAACGAGAGCTAACCGTCGCACCGGTGGCTTCCCGACGTCGGCGACGCCGACACCACGCCAGCATCGGCCAGCTTACATAGGCCCAATGAAGGCTTGCCATCATCTGCTGAATAAAGGCAAGCCGTTCTCGGACCGACGCTGGCAAGCCGTTATCGGCCGAATGTCGGCTAGCCCTCATCGGCCCAACGCCGGCTAGCCGACATCGGACCGATGTGGGTGAAAGTAGCGCGAGCGTAATTTGCTGACATGGGGCCAATATTGCCGCCGACGTTTGCCGATGTTGGGCCGAGATCGGTCCAATGCCGGCGTGCTGCCTGGGATGTGGAAGTGATTGGCAAGGTACGATGCAGTGACCTTAGGATGGTAAGGTCTCGAATTCACCTAGATGTGAGAAAGGAGCGGCAGAGACTGATACCCAAAAGGGCAATGAATGAGTTAGTGCTGAGAGAAAAATACATGAATTCAGGGTCCCGCTCCAGATCAGATACTCAACTCTAACCGAGAAAACCGACCTTCGCGTTTACACAATAAATGATAGTCTGAGGAGTATACAATTCGCTTAAAAACAGTACAGTGAACGTTCCCAAGAGCTCCCGTGGCTTCATTATCTGCTGGTTTTCATTAAACTTGTTAAAGAAATAAGCCCTCAAAAAATTCCCTCCATTCAGTCATAGCGAGGGTCTCGTTCCGGCAGAGTTGATGCTTTCAGATAGCATGCGAGGGCTCATTGGTTAGCTCTACGCTCGTTAGAGCTTCACATGCTACGTGATGCCATCTGGGAAAAATAAAGTGTTTCACACTCACCGTCATGGATTAGAGCGGCGCTGACTAAGACTCCCGGGGTTTGCGTGCATATAAAATACCCTGAAGTGGATGAGGGGACGGCCACCACTGTAACTCACTTGGTAAGAACATTGGGCGCGTAATCCGAAGGCCGAAGGTTCGGTCCCTGCCAGCGTCAAATTGTTTTTTTCGTCTCCTTTACTTTCTTCAGATCTATTTCTCAATTACTACAATGCACTTAAAAACAGTACAGTCAACGTTCCCTGTACCTTCTTTGGCCTAATTACATGCTGGTTTTTATTACAGAAAATATAGTCACACCTCATTCACAACTTCAACACACTCCAGCTAGCAGGCATTAAAGTTTCTAAGGGGGTTCTTGAATCTATCCGATATGGTGCCTACACAACGAGAACCAATGAGAGTTAAGCCGCACTAAAGGCAAATATTAAGTTGACGTTAATTGCTGAAATAGCGGTCTAGAAACCTGGTATTCGCCTCGAGATCTTGGAGTGGCGCCCTTTCGCGTGTGACGTCAAGGAGAGGACTCGGATGCAGCTCTTCGCGCGCGCGCTCGCTACGTCAAGGCTGCTCGACGCTGCCGGCCTGTCTATCGTGCTCGATTTATTGAAATATTGGTGGGCGAGTTGATAAAGCAATTTGTACTGAATGGTCAAGCAAAATGTCCATCGAAATCGAGCGGAGTTGCCGTCAGGAGCACGTTCTTTGTCGATTGCTCATGTTGTCGTCTGCTAGCCATCCATGTGTACATCTGCTTCTATGGTGAACTTTTCTTTTCGCGACTGTTCTATGGCCGTGGCGCACTCAAAATGACTTTCTTGCCCGTTTTCGATAACTGACTTCAGCGTGCGGGCTTCAGCTTCCATTTCTGCGTTAAAGCGCAATAAATGTATACCGCGTGCTGCGCCTGTTCGGTTGCCAAGCCTGCTCCTTCGATTTAATTCATTTGTTCGGAGCATGAAAAACGACGTGTGATGTCATTCAAATAAATTAAGTGGCGTTACCGGCAACAACGTTTGATTAAATACACATTTTTAGCAGCTGCTGTGTAAGCGCGTCGTAAGTACTTTAAATTGAAACACGAAATAAACAGGGTGAGTCTAAAGGGGATGCACGACGGGGATATGAAATATCAATAGGTTGTCCGGAGTGATTTTCTTTTGTTTTTGTTCAATTTTTTTTGCAACATATTTTAACCCTTACGTTAATAAATCGACGTTTGTTCACTCGTTCATGGTGGTCTGAAAATATGCTGAACAGAATTAGTGTAATCATACTAACCTTGATAAATATGAAGCTTTCGCATCGAAAGATGTATTTGCAATTAAATACTGTAAATCAGTCTCAACGGTCGACTCCTGATGTGGCTTGGTGCGATCACTGTACTAAAGAGACTCGAGTTCCTTATGCATTTGCCTAAGTTGACTCGAAGGCGAAAGCCATCTTTTTCTTGAGTCGATGTATTGTTCCTTCGCCGCCCCCCTCCGAATGCTTTCTGGACGTAACGTGGTTTTGCATTGAAGCTTTCTACACATCACCTGGTTTCGCATCGCCTCCGAGATCGGCCCACCAATCACGAAGGCAATGCAAAGCGACGATGTCATGTCATGACGTAATCATCTGACATGACGTTATGACGTCACAAATTTTGTCGGTCTGGGATGTCATGATGACGTGATCATGTGATGAATTTTCGCATCACTCGTGTTGACGCTGGCGACGCGGGACGCCGACGGTCAATTTTCGCAATTTATGTGGAATCTAAGGCTCCCACCTTAAAATATTCAATCTTGTTACAGCACGGTAAAGAATCACAATAATCAGCCACAGGGGCCGAAAGAATGGTGGGAAAGAGCTCTCTTTCTTCTCTTCCTGGACACATTCGCCGATTTTTCCTAATGTTTACGAAGCTGTACTATCGGTGTCAAGTGAAACGGGAACACTGCAGCGGATCGCGTTGACCAAGCATTAGAAATATAGTGCGCGCCATCCTGTCATTACCATTGGCAGGCTCGCACAGTCGAGTAGGCAGCACTGCGCGATCGAAAACATGAATGCGGCTCATCAACGTATCTATCTCTAATCATAAGAGTCGAACTGTACCACGCGCACCACTGCTGGCGTTTCATTCCGAGCGATCTTATTTGCATCCAGCTCGCCCAATCTGTGCTAGTGGCCCGCAATAACCCGCTGGTCGATGAATTTATCGATTTCATTTTGTCGACTGTCGTGTCTGCACAAGTCCACATGAATACAATTGGGAGTGGAGCGTGAATTTTCATTCACCTCAAGTCTGTTTACACAACGCTGATTTTTGCGAATAAGCCGCAAAATTGATTGCGCTGCGATTTCAAAGCAGCGGAGACTCTCTTTAACTCACTTGGTGGGGGCGTTCGCGCTTTCACGTAAGCTATTTCAACGCCATCCAGCCCAGAGAGCGACGCTACGAACTCGGTGGCATGAACCTGACCGCGATAGCTGTCGGTATACAGAAGGTATGTTAAATGTTAACGTTTCATAAACTCATGTAATGCTAGCAGTCATCTCAAGAAATATCACAAGAAGAAAATGCAGCTAGTAGTCGAGGAACGCCGTGCGACGCGAGCGAACTATAACGAAAATGCTGCTGTTTTAGCCAGAGCGTAGCAGTCGACAAAAGCCGAATCCCCGCCCTTGCGTCACCGGAGCGCCGTTTGCAGCGCCGCCATCGGTCGCACACGAGGCGAATAGTGCTGCTTTCGTGCCAAGGAAATGCTTATCTTAAAATAAGATCACGTTCTAGTGCTCCGCACTGCGTTGGCGCTCTTCAAGTGCCCCGCCTGAAAACGGGCCTCCTCACGTAGGAGTTGCCTTGTACAACATTAGCCCACCTTTATTGGGCGACCCGCGACACTAGTATCAGCAGCCAAAGTAGCGGGAGCCACAGCAGCAACAACGGCCATTGAAGCTTGCCGCGACGGATGTCGTCGGTGAAACTGAAAATGGGACATTGGCTCGCCACGCTGGCGCCGAGGCATGGCACTCGGCCACTTCGAGCATAGGGTTCGTTTTGCGGCACCCAATAGAATGGCACGTTGGTTTTTTAGATGTGAAGCTTCTTATGGCGAAGCTTAATCCGGTGGTGGTGTGCGGCGTGACCACCCTTTCTGCGCATGCGCAAACCCTTTCAAAAAAATAAAAATAAAAACCTACTCTCCCCCCCTCTCTCTCTCTCCTCTAGACATCCCTCCCCGCGGCAACCACACCCACACTGCGCATGCGCCTTCCCTCCTCTCTCCTTCTACGCTCCCCCCTCTCTCCTCTAGGCATCCCTGCCCACGGCGTCCACACTCCCACTGCGCATGCGCGTCCCCCCCTCTCTCTCCTACGCTCTCCCCCTCTAGGCATCCCTGCCCGCGGCGCCCAGACTCCCACTGCGCATGCGCGTCCCCCCTCTCTCTCCTCTCCTACGCTCCCCCCCCCCCTCTCCCGCCTCGCGAGGCCGACGCAGGCAGCGTCTGCTAGCGAGTTTCTTGGTTGACAAAACCGACTGCTCGCGCTGCACAACCGTTCACTGGCCACCCCGTATATATGGCAATGGATCTTGACCCCCCAAGTTGGTGCCGGTGGGATATTTCTCCTGTGCGTTGCTGAACAATAAAAAATTTTCGCAGCGTGCGCGTCAACTAAAAGCGGACTGCGGGTCTCTGTGTCCAGTCGGAGTCTTCTGTCTCTCATTGCCCATTAGCAGCGATTGGCATGTTCCAGTAGAAAACAGCGCTCCATCACTGCGTGCTTTGCGCCTCCCCAGTTTTCTCTCCTGCGCAACGCTCCGATGAGCGCCAGCGTCAACGCCGCCGCCAGTGTAAGCGTTAGCGCCCGCTGCTTCACATCTACACATGGTTCCCTTTAGCGGGAGATGGTGTAATTTTTTTTTGCTGCAGCTCAAGCGGTGTACACAATTGAGGGATCAGTCAACATCACATGCTCGCGGTATTTTGTCGAACTTTCCGTCACAGCGACTTTCGTGAGGGTTCAAATCACATGCAGCAGTGCGCGATACCGAAACTACCACTGTGACGTGACCGCGTGAGCGATGAGCAGTTCGGCGAAAACGGAACTTTTCAACCACTTGCGCCGTTCCCCATGGTGAAACCAAGCGATTCTCTTTTCCATGAATCAAACAGAAGTGGATAAACAGCATTTTATTACGTGCTGTAATGCACGGAAGGATCTTTTTTTATTCCAACTGGTTTGATTACAAGTGATTAATTGTACTCGGGACTATTGACGTCCCACTCATGGCCCATGTGGTGTCGCACAGTTACCTTAATTTCTCGATTAGTAGAGCACTGCTGTTTATAATATTCACGTTTTAGACGTTCTCAAACATTGATCTCTCTATCTGACGTAAATAGTTATTTGCCTTTAGAGTCCCCTTAAGCAGTTCGCGGAATTTCTAACCTACCATTGTTAAGTGGTGCTTCTTCTGACAACCATAATTCAGCGAATCATCTAACCCCCCGCTTATATTTTTTTTCCCACGGAATGCCTCTTTCCTTTTACTCAGACAGTTCCTCACGGAGGCCTCTCCCCTGCCCCCCTCCCCCCGCTTTTGCAGTTGCCCTCTCCTTCTTCTTTGTTTGGAGTGGAGAAGAGGGTACGAAGCGTATACACACAAGCGCTAAAAAATTCAGTCCCAGCATTGAAGACAAGTCCATTTCTAAAAATGGCGGGTCGAGCACAAACACCCTGTTTACGGATTTTGTTCACATCTCCTATAGTTATATCAAATGCAGTTGTAATATAAGTAAATCGCGGCGTTTACAACATTGCCTCCATTTTGGGCGCAGTGGCAGAAGCTGTGGTGGAAGCACATGGGTGCATGACCAAGATGGGCCGGCCAGTCAAGAACGAGGAGTATGACGTGAGTAGAAATAAAATAAGCCCAGCTTGAACAAAGACGCGCAAGGCTGGGTCACAGCTGAGCTGTTGGACACCTAGCTGGTCTTATCTTCGCCAGCCATTAAGCCTCCCACCTCGCTCTTTCCCTCCCCGTGGCTGTCCTTGCTTTCTACTTTTTTTTTCTTTTTTTGTGCTTGTGTCTTTCTACCTCCATCTCTCTGTGCATATCTCTTTGTCTTTCTACCTTTCTTCACTTACCTCGCCTTCTTTCGCTCTTACTTTCTCTTTCATTTGATGTCCACGTTTTCCCCCCTTTACCCCATTCTTTCTATTTCACTTTCTCCTTCTTTCTATCTCTTTCTATCTTTTGTTCTGTTTATTAACTTTTTTTCGCCTCCATTGTTCTCTCTTTCTTTCTATGTCTTTCCCTCTCTGTGTGTAGTCGTTCTCTGGCATTCTATCTTTTTTTCTCTTTCCTCTGCTTCTACCACTGAGTTCTCTTTTCATTTCGATCTCTTTCTTTTTCTTTCTCTCTCTCTCTACTCATTTCCTCTAATCTTTTTCCTCCTCCTCACCGTCAGGTCTGCCCTCCTCACCCTCACTTCCCTTTGCTACTTCTTTGCTATACAAGACTATGCTATGTTCTACTAGCGTGCCTGGAAAGCCACGGGTTTCAGGCGCTCGCGTTCGAATTGTGGGTGCCGGGTTCGAATTTCGCCTCACAAAGAAATATTTCCCCCAAGAATGTCTGTTTCCTTTTCTTTCTATGTTTTTGTCTCTCTCTCTCTTTCTTTCTCGCTCTCCCTGTACTCGTTCTTTCACCCATGAGATTTATTGCATCCCACGACGGACAGATCAGCGCACGTTTTCTGGGACCGAAGCAAACGATGAAGAGTCATGCTAAAACGTATTTGCGGGCTAGTTGGTAAGTCATTATGGCATATGGCAGCGCACACCAGGTAAGACAACGATCACGCACACAGCGCTTGTGTCGTCCGTCTGTGTGCGTGATCGTTGTCTTACCTGGTGTGCGCTGCCATATGCCAGAAGAGGAATGAACCAGCGCATGCTGGTTCACGATTGCGATAATTTATTTTCGCTCTGCGCTCATTACAGGTCGGCTTAAACAGCTCCACTGTTAAAAGTACGCTCTTTTGAGTTTCCGTCAGGTAGACGTCGAAGCGAATTTGACTTGTAGAAAACACCACGCCTGCGCGGAACGTGCAACACATTCACAGCGAAAGCTGGAAGAGCGGCCTTTCTAGAGTCGTCAAAGAGCTTGTTTCGCAGAAATTCTGGCGTCGCCTTTGACGTCGTTGGTTGTGACCAAAAAATCATATTGTCCGTGAGTGAAAAATCGAGGAAGTTTCAAATAAAATAATATTAAAAATGATCGTGTCCGAGTGAGAATAGAACCCAGACCGCCTGCGTGGCAAGCGAGTGTTCTGCTACAGAGCCACAACATGTCGTGAAACTGATTCGGAAAAAAAACACTATATGATTGCCATGTAGTGGAAGGAGTCTCCCTAATCTAAGTAATATTGCATAGCAGAAATGTACAATTGCGCCAGGCGTTAAAACATATAAATTGGTAAGCGAGTGGGTCCGGGGCATAGGGAGAAATTTTTTTCGGGTGGTCATCTCTTTCATGTGAAGTGGTGACCGGGCAGGCAGATGCAGTCGAGTGTCATTTTGTGCCCGGCATTGGGAGGGGGGGGGGGGTGGAGGTGAGGCAGTGGCCCAGGTGTACCACCACCTGGCTACGCCACTAGAATGGGTGTTTTAAAGGTCCACCCATTACAAAGCACTCAGACCTAGAGCACTGCACGAGCCGTGATTTTCGGCCCGGGCCCGGCCCGAGCCCGGCACTCGTTGAAGTTTACCCGCCCGAACCCGGCCCGGTGACTCAAAAGCGAGACCCGGGCCCGGCCCGAACCCGAGAAAAAATTTCACCTACCGGCCCGGCCCGGCCCGACCGCAACTAGGCCCGACATGGGCCCGAACCAATAATTTCGGTGGCGTTTCCCGCACATTGAATCTACAGCAAGGCATTTTAAGTAGCAAATATCTACGTTTTACTGGCGCATGATACGCTAACAAGTGTGCTTTAATCTGCGGTAACTACTTGTACAAAGGGCCTCTATGTGGCAACAGTTGATTGGTCATAGTGGGTGCGATGAGCGGTTATTCGGCAGCGGATATTACAGCGGTTATTCGGCAGCGGGCAGCGGATACTGCGCATTTTTTTTACAAATACAGTGGGAATCATCACGAGCGTTCGGTAGCAGATATTACAGCGAAAGCTGTTATGAGATCACAACAAGGGCCGTTTTTGCGCCGTAGTTGTCCGCCACCGCCTTCGGCGATGTCCGTAACCACTATCGCACGAAATAAAAAAAATTTTACTAAATACTTATGCCAGAAGAGGAATTTTTTTTACTAAATACCTATGCCAGAATGGGAATCGAACTCGGGCCCATTGCGCGGCAGCACAGCACTCTACCACTGATCTACGTCAGTGCTTGAAACTTGGTTGCAAACTGAGCCTTTGCAGGCTTCATGTCGGGTAAGAAATCACGCTAACATGTGTTATAAAGCGTTTTAGAACAGTAAAGCAACAACCACGCGTCACACAATGCGAATTGCGTAGCGAGTGGGTCGTTGAATGCTCCAACCCATTGCAAAAACTTCAGGCATAATTCTTCATTGTCGTCAGCCACAGCATCAACAAAGTGCACATATAATGCGTTACAAGTGTGGAGGTGGTACCGCGCTTTTCCGAAGAATGACGAATAATGGCATAGTGGACGCTTCCCCACTACACAAAAATTGGAAGTGTGCTTGCAATAGTTGCCCCACGAGTGTTTAAAAAAGGCTTTGAAGGCCGCGCTTCCTGCTTTCGCTTTGACTGTACTGCGTGTTCCACGCAGGCCTGGCGGTTTTTATCAAGAAAAGCGATTGGCAGCGTGGGTTTAGTTTCGACATGAAGCGCAATAAGAACAGAGGAGACAGAGCACAGAACGCTCTCTTCAGCAGAATTCTGGTTTGAGCTAGTTGGTACTGGTTCATAACTGAGGGTATACTTCTGGCGCAAATCGAACGAGGACAATAACACAAAAAAAAACAGGACGGGTGCCGAACTTCCAACTAATTTTATTCCACACCGGAACGAAGATTTCATAGCAAAGCCAAACCACATGATCAGTGCGCGCGCATCACATTTTCCTTAACAACCAGAGATCCGTAACGTGCTGCTGAGATAACTAATCTCATTGTCTTACAGAGATAGTGAAGCCGTGCTGACGCATACGTCGCCCCTTTGCCTTACGTAATAGGCCTCTATTACTTCTCTCTCTGCCTTTTCCCTTGTTCTGCCTATAAACTACGCCTCCGTGAACTTGGGGTAGCATCCACAAACCTTGCAATGCGGTGCCATCAGACTGCCAAATCCATTCTTTACATTGAGGCGGTGTTGCCTGGCCCTGTCGTTGAAACATTGCCCGGTTTAGCCTATATATTGTCACGTGGTCGTGACGTCGACGAAGGCAGAATTCAGTAGGTATAAAATGAAACTGTTTATTAGGCCGAACTTGTGGCCGGTAAACAGAAAGTCAGATTACAGCAATACACACTGCACTGATAGCGGCGAACAGAGCGTCGGCCGTCGATCAACTGTACATCGTTCGAGCGCGCCGGCTTTTATAACGCACGCGTCGAACATTCTAGCCTTATCACTAGTCGTCGCGGAAGCTCTGGAATAATCTTCAGTGTTAGCGTCTTGCGTGCAATCTTAACAGAACGATCTACTACAAGCGAGAAGCTTCTGGAACAATAAGGCTTGGTCTGCGCCGAGTACTGCTGATAATCTTTGTGGGCGGAAACCGAATACAGTGAAAGAAGCGCGCGTGGCAATGCCCCCCTCTGAAAAGGCATCGTCCCGATGCTTAGAACAGAACACATGCTAAAAATACATGCAACAATAAATAACGACAATAAATCAAGAAAGCTCAATAAACAATACGCACAAGCAAGAAAGTCCAATGAAAGAAAAAAAGAAAAGCAGTCCTCAGGTTCACTACCGCGCGTAAAACGGTTTGAGGCGCACGACATGGACGACTTCAGGTCGCACACGGCGCCGTTGAGAGTTTGAAATGCCGTCGGGGACAACCTCGTAGTCGAGTGTGCCGAGACGTCGAAGCACCCTATACGGTCCGAAGTATCGTCGCAGAAGTTTTTCACTGAGTCCACGTCGTCGTATCGGCGTCCACACCCAAACGCGGTCGCCGGGCTGGTATTCCACGAACCGTCGTCGAAGATTGTAGCGGCGGCTGTCAGTCGTCTGCTGATTCTTGATCCGCAGGCGGGCGAGCTGTCGTGCTTCTTCGGCGCGCTGCAGGTAGGCAGTTACGTCCATGTTTTCCTCGTCGGTCACGTTTGGTAACATGGCGTCAAGCGTCGTTACCAGGTTCCGTCCGTACACCAACGTGTATGGCGTCATCTGCGTCGTTTCTTGCACGGCCGTGTTGTATGCGAAGGTCACGTACGGAAGTATGGCGTCCCACGTCTTGTGTTCGACGTCGACGTACATGGCCAGCATGTCGGCGATGGTCTTATTTAGACGCTCGGTCAGGCCGTTGGTCTGTGGGTGGTAGGCGGTGGTCCGGCGGTGACTTGTTTGGCTGTACCTCAGGATCGCCTGAGTTAGGTCCGCAGTAAAGGCCGTACCTCTGTCGGTAATGAGGACCTCTGGGGCGCCATGAGGCAGTACGATGTTCTCGACAAAGAACTTGGCTACCTCGGCGGCACTGCCCTTGGGCAGGGCCCTTGTCTCGGCGTAGCGGGTGAGGTAGTCAGTAGCTA
>JALIZH010029337.1:0-30848 GCA_030522465.1 Rhipicephalus appendiculatus | reverse complement strand
TATTTGGGGCACGCGTACAAACATTTATATATATATATATATATATATATATATATATATATATATATATATATATATATATATATATATATATATCTTAAAATGGGGGTTTCGTACGTCGAGCAGGTTTATTTGTTGCTCTGCGCAAGGATCTTTCCGAGGCAGTTCTAACTGCTGGCGAGCGCGAGCACGAGCAACAACCGCAGCCGCCGATCGTCGTCCTCCTCTTTCTAGCAGCGTAGCGTCTGCCAGTCGTATTCAGTACAATTTACTCCCCGCGGAATAAGGAGCCATCCTGGCGACCTAGGGTCCAGAAAACACCGGAGGATCGTAGCACTGCTTTAGTCGGGACACGTGGACAATTTCCCGGCCACGACGGCGATGGTCAGAAGATGGTTCTAGTGGCTCGATGAGGTAGTTCACGGGCGATGTTTGCTGAACTACGCGGTATGGACCGTGGTACTTGGGGATGAGCTTCGAGGAAAGGCCAGGTGCAGTAGATGGAACACGCAGCCAGACGAGAGAGCCAGGATCATACGAAGTAGTGTCAGTGGATGCGTCGTGGTGGTACTTCTGGCGCCCCTGGTCTTGGGTGGTGAACGAGCGTGCAAGTTGGCGGCATTCTTCAGCATATGTTGCTGCCTGGGACAGAGTCGTGGACTCTGAGGCGTCGGGTCGGTACAAAAGAATAGTGTCCATAAGACAAGACGGCTCCCGTCCGTACAGGAGAAAAAAGGGGAGAATCCAGTAGTGCTTTTAATGGCGGTATTATAGGCGAACGTGACAAACGGTAGTACGCGGTCCCAATTGGAGTGGTCTGACGAGATATACATGGACAGCATGTCCCCGAGAGTGCGTTTAAAGCGTTCCGTCATCCCATTGGTTTGAGGGTGATAGGCGCTTGTGGTGCGGTGCACGACGCGGCACTCACGCAGCAAGGATGTGATGACTTCCGAGAGAAACACACGACCGCGGTCACTCAGCAACTCTCGAGGGGCTCCATGACGAAGTACCAAATTGTGGAGAATAAAAGCGGCAACGTCTTTTGCTGTAGACGAAGGAAGAGGTGAAGTTTCGGCGTACCGTGTGAGGTGGTCGACGGCAACTATTATCCAACGGTTACCGTCTGCAGTGCTCGGAAGGGGACCGTAGATGTCGAGGCCGACGCGGTCGAACGGCCGCGCGGGGCATGGCAAAGGTAACAAGGTGCCGGCGGCGCGTTGCGGGGGAGTCTTGCGTCTTTGGCATGTGGAACATGCACGCACGTACTGTCGAATGAAGCGGTACATGCCACGCCAGTAATATCGAAGACTTATGCGAGAATAAGTCTTGAGGAAACCTGCGTGGCCGCATTGTGGGTCATCGTGGAACGTAGAACATATTTCGGACCGGAGGTGTCGCGGAATGGCGAGTAACCACTTACGGCCGCCGGGTGTGTAATTTCGGCGGTACAGTACATCTTCACGAATGGCGAAGTGCTCGGCTTGCCGACGCAATGTCCGAGAAGATGGAGAAGGGGTCCGACCAGACAGAACGTCGAGAACGGAAGCAAGCCACGGGTCCTTGCGTTGCTCAGATGGCATGTCGGAGATGGTGAGGGCGGTGGTGTCGTAGGAAGTAAGTGCGAAGCAGGCAGATTCAGGAGACAGGGGCGAACGGGAGAGGGCGTCTGCGTCTGCGTGTTTGCGGCCAGAGCGATACACCACGCGGATATCGTATTCTTGGAGGCGTAACGCCCATCGGGCGAGACGACCACTTGGATCTTTGAGTGACGACAACCAGCAGAGGGCATGATGGTCAGTCACGACGTCAAAAGGGCGCCCGTACAAGTAAGGCCGAAATTTCTCTATCGCCCAAACAATGGCAAGGCATTCCTTTTCCGTCACAGAATAGTTGCTTTCCGCTTTGCCAATGTTCGGCTAGCGTAGGCAACGACGTACTCCTGGAAACCATCTTTCCGTTGGCCAAGAATAGCACCTAGCCCGACACCGCTAGCGTCTGTGTGGATCTCAGTGGGTGCAGACGGATCGAAGTGTCGCAGAATAGGAGGCAACGTGAGGATGCGGCGCAGTTCGTTGAATGCCTCATCACAAGCGGGAGACCATGCCGAAAGATCTCTGGAGCCAGCGAGGAGCTTGGTCAAAGGAGCGATGATGGTAGCGAAATTGCGGACAAAGCGCCGGAAATAAGAACAAAGGCCGATGAAGCTTCGGAGCTGTTTCATGGTAGTCGGTTTGGGGTATTCCGACACGGCTGTTAGTTTGGTAGGGTCAGGGAGAATGCCGTCCTTCGAAACCACGTGCCCTAGGATCGTAAGCTTTCGAGCGGCGAAGTGGCACTTTTTTCAGGTTCAGTTGCAGTCCCGCGCCGGAGAGGCAAGTAAGAACTTGCTCGAGGCGGGTTAAATGGGACGCAAAATCAGTGGAAAAGACGACAATGTCGTCTAAATAACATAGGCAGATATTCCACTTCAGGCCTCGAAGAATCGTGTCCATCATCCGCTCAAAAGTAGCGGGCGCATTGCAGAGGCCGAAGGGCATGACTGTGAATTCGTAGAGGCCGTCGGGCGTGACAAAAGCAGTTTTTTCGCGATCGGCCTCCGCCATAGGTACCTGCCAGTATCCAGAGCGTAGGTCTAAGGAAGAGAAGAATTCTGCTCCCTGTAGGCAGTCCAAGGCATCGTCGATTCGGGGCAGGGGATAGACATCCTTGCGCGTGATTCGGTTGAGACGGCGGTAATCCACGCAGAACCTGATAGATCCGTCCTTTTTCTTCACCAGCACGACTGGTGAGGCCCAAGGACTGCTAGACGGCTGGATTATTCCACGTTTCAGCATATCATCTACTTGTTCATCGATGACCCGACGTTCGGTAGTGGACACACGGTAAGGACGCTGTCGCAATGGTGCTTGTTGACCGGTATCAATACGGTGAACAACTGCCGACGTTCGACCTAAGGAAGGTTGGTCGTGGTCGAAGGAGGCTCGAAAACGCTGGAGGAGGTTGACAATCTGTTTCTGCTACCCAGGCGTGAGCTGGGAATCGACGGCTTTGCAGAATATGTCCTTAGGGGCATCGGAGTCGGTTGCAAGAGTGACGGCACAAGTTGGTAGCGAGGCCCCGTCTCCAAGCGTTGTTTCTTCCAAAACACAATCCAAAGGCTCGAAGCTCCCCACACACTCGCCGCGTAGTAGCAGAGATGGGTAGGCAGAGATGTTGCACGCGTAAAGTGCCGCAGAACCATTGCAAAAGTTGATGACGGCAAATGGAAGCACGAAGGTTTGGTGACGCGCATTACCTATAGAGGGTTGAAACAGTACAGTTGAGTCAGTGGCAGCAGGCGCGAACACAGGTACTAGAACGGCCGTCATAGGTGCGATGTGGACGTCAGCAGCGGCAAACACTTTAGGGGGGACTGCGGTCGTCGAGATCAGGGCATGGAGTCGACAATGTGAGTTCAGCACGAGCGCAGTCTACGAGGGCCTGATGGGTCGAAAGGAAATCGCATCCTAGAATGACGTCGTAGGATTATCGCGGAAGAACGACGAACTTGACGGCATACCGAACATTTTGAATTACAATACGAGCTGTACACTGAGCAGAAGGCGTGATGTAATGCGATGTCGCCGTACGCAGGGCAAGGTTGGTAAGCGGCGTGGTCACTTTTCTCAAATGGCGGCACAGTTTCTCACTGATTACAGATGGTGGCAGCGCCTGCGCGACTTGCGTCTCAATGACATGACGAAGACCTGGGTCGACGGATGTCACTGGTTCAGGTGTTTGGGCGACAAGGGAAAGTTGACGCGCCACTTCCTCGCGGATGAACTGCTTGATCTGTGGCAGTAAAACGATGTGATCAGCAGCGACGTCGTTGACGAGTGCGGAAACCTCAGCTGTATCTTCGGCAGCACGGCGCGTAGAAACACGCTGCCTTCGCAACTCGTCGTACGACTGACAGAGTTGTACCACGTCGGCTACAGTCTGAGGATTCCTCGCGACAAGCATTTTAAACGTGTCGTCGTCGACTCCTTTCATGACGTGCTTTATTTTGTCCATTTCGGCGAGCGAGGGGTCGACGCGCTTGCAAAGGGACAAGACATCTTCGATATAACTCGTAAACGTCTCGTCCCTGCGCTGGACTCGACTACGCAAGCGGTGTTCCGCACGAAGCCGGCGCACGGCGGGACGACCGAAAACCTGGGTGATGGTTGCCTTAAAGCTCGACCAGGTGGTGATTTCAGCTTCATTGTTCTTATACCAGAGGCTGGCCACGTCAGCGATGTAAAAGCGCACGTTCGTGAGCTTGTCGCAGTCGTCCCATTTGTTCGAAGCGCTTACGATTTCGTAGTCGACGAGCCAATCCTCGACGTCGTGATCATCGTTGCCGCGAAACACGGGTGGGTCGCGTTGCTGAGGCACGCCAGTACAGAAGACTGTCGTTGTTGCGGCAGCTTGCGAAGGACCAGGAGCAGTCATGTTGAAAGGTGACGGTAGCGTACGATTGCGAAGTTCCAGGATGAAGGGAACCCCGGCTCCTCCACCACTTAAAATGGGGGTTTCGTACGTCGAGCAGGTTTATTTGTTGCTCTGCGCAAGGACCTTTCCGAGGCAGTTCTAACTGCTGGCGAGCGCGAGCACGAGCAACAACCACAGCCGCCGATCGTCGTCCTCCTCTTTCTAGCAGCGTAGTGTCTGCCAGTCGTATTCAGTACAATATATATATATATATATATATATATATATATATATATATATATATATATATATATATATATATATATATATATATATATATATATATATATATATGCAATACCATCTCAAAGTAAAACACCGCAAACACCGACCGCCCGAGCTCTTTTTTTAAAGGCGAAAGCCTTTAATGTCTCATGCTCACGTCCGTCCGGTGTCTGTCCGTCCGGTGTCCGTCCGGCGTCCGGTGTCCGTCCGTCCGTGCGTGCGTCCGTCCGGTGTCCGTCCGTCCATCTGTCCGTCCGTCCGTCCGGTGTTTGTTCGTCCGTCCGTCCGGTGTCCATCTGTCCGTCCGTCTGTCCGCCCGGTGTCCGTCCGTCCGTCTGTCCGTCCGTCCGTCCGTTTAGTGTCCGTCCGTCCGTCTGTCGGTCCGTCTGTCCATCCGTCCGTCTGTCCGGTGTCCGTCCGTCTGTCCATCCGTCCGGTGTCCGTCCGTCTGTCCGTCCGTCCGTCTGTCCGTTCATCCGTCCGGTGTCCGTCCGTCCGTCCGTCTGTCGGTCCGGTGTCCGTCCGTCCGTCCGTCCGTCCGTCCGTCCATCTGTATGTCCGTCCGTCCGTGTGTCCGTCCGTCCGTCCGTCCGGTGTCCGTCCGTCCATCCGTCCGTCCGTCCGTCCGTCCATCCGCCCGTCCGTCTGTCCGTCCGTCCGTCCATGTCCGTCCGTCCCGTCCATCCGAGCTCTGGCACGGAGCCAAGTGGCCGCCGCGATGCGCAAACGGACGCCGGTCGCGTCGGACTCTACAGCGCTCGCTCTTTGCTTGCGTAGCTTCGCTGTGCCCAGCGTTTGCAATCATTCTGACCGACACCGTCTCAATGGACACAGGCGTTCACGGAATACACCTTCGAATTTACAAAGGGCCCTTCAATTTAAGCGCTGGAACGCTACGGCGTTTGCACTATGCACAAAGCGCGAGAAAATACCAACGCATGCGAACGGAGGAAGATTAGTCTCGCGTCTCGCTGCGACTCGCGATAAAAAAAATTAAAAAAAGAAAACACGCACACATTCGCTTTGTGTGTTATCCCACTGAGAGTGTAAAAGAAAAAATGACATGGCATAGTCAGTGGAACGGCCACACGCTTTCGCCGAACACACTTTAGAATGTACAAAGTGTCCTTCAATTTTTTTATTTATTCCAATGTTAATAAATTATATACATATGTACCACGCATCACCCACCAGCTTGCGTGAGGCTGGCTGCATTCACTTATGCACTTTTAACTGGTTCAATGTATCTAATACGCAAAGCATTTCTTCATTTGCCCCTCGGTACTCCAGCAATTCTCTGAGCTTCGTAACCTGTTACACAGCCGGAAACCAACCATCGGATATATATAGGCACAGTATCTTGACCTCCAAAGTGGGGCCGGTGGGAGACTTCTGTTCGGCGCAATAAAACAATAAACATTGACAGCCTAGTACATGTAAACTTACGCGGGCTCATTCGTAGCACCGAAGCACACCGATCTTTTAATATGAATCCGTCTAATCTTTTACGCCCCTCCAGTCACTGAATTCGAATTATCGGGTGGCACTCCATCGTGTCGGCCGAACCAGTGATAGCAGTGCTGGTGCACAAGGTCGCACACACAAACACAGCATCGGCGCTTATGCAGGAAGGCCGGCGCAGCAATGGGGCGCCCCGCTGATGCCGCCGTGTCGGCTACTTGCCGACAACGTCAACAACGTGGCTAGGACTTTACGAGGAGTACGGGTGTGCGTTAAACGACCACCGGCGATCACAACATGCATCTCCTGTGCGATTTTCGTCGTCTTTATTTTAGACACAAAGGAAAAATAGGTAGGTGTCCACTGTCGGGGGGCATATTACGGAGTGATGTATGTATATATATATATATATGTTACACAGGGCTGGGCAAAAATACTTTGAAATTATATCGCGATACGATACAAGATACTCGGGCGAGAAGTATTGGAGACACAGATACAGGATACTTCCGGAATGAATGTATCCGATACAATACTCCCCCAATGGTATCTTAAGATACTTCGATACATTTGTAAATTTGCTATTATAGGTCTATGTTATTTGTTATTATAGGCCTATGAATGCCCAAAGCGATGAAAATACAGCATGATGTATCCTTAACTAAGGTGTTAAGGTCAGACAAGAGAAAATTCATTGTCTACGGAAAATAGCATAAAAGGGCTCGTGGGTACGCTCATGAAAAAAAAAAAAAAAACTGAGCACTTGGTACTGTTTCTCACATCCCTATCCAAACATGTTTAAGACTTTTCATATATACTTTCCATTATTATACTGCAAACTGAATTTCACTGTGTTGTTAAACCGTAAGCAGATTTTTTCTGACTGTATACGCTAGGCACGCTCAGATTATTTTACCTTTGCCCTCAGCATCACCTTGACATAAGAGTAAACACACATGGAATGGAGTTATTCAAATGGTAGCGATAACCCAGAGAGTTAAAATGTCAGAATAAAGTAGAAAAAGAATTTAGGAGCAGGTTACAAAAGACATATTACAGTAAACATACGAGCTAACAATATACAGAGGCTATATAGGAAATGTGTGGGATGCACACGAAGGACAGCAAAGAGAGCACTTGTGCATTTGGAATTAAGCTGTCATTAAAAATACTTCTTAAGTAATTTAGCACGAAGAACAAAGATAAAGTTCGACAAAATATATTCTCTTACGTAAATGCTTGTTCTATTAATTGCATCGTTAAAGAACACCAGATGGTCGAAATTTCCGGAGCCCTCCACTACGGCGTCTCTCATAATCATATCGCGGTTTTGGGACGTTAAACCCCAGATATTGCCACGCGTGTTTCTTTTACTGTATTCGTTTTCCGCCCACAAAGACTATCAGCAGTACTCGGCGCAGACCGCGCCTTATTGTTCCAGAAGCTTCTCGCTTGTAGTAGATCGTTCTGTTAAGATTGCACGCTAAACGCTAACACTCAAGATTATTCCAGAGCGTGCGCGACGACTAGTGATAAGGCTAGAATGTTCGACGCGTGAGTTATAAAAGCCGGCGCGTTCCAACGATGTTTAGTTGATCGACGGCCGACGCTCTGTTCGCCGCTATCAGTGCCAGCGTATATTTCTGTAATCCTACTTTCCGTTTACCGGCCACAAGTTCGGCCTAATAAACAGTTTCATCTTGAACACGTCGCCTGCTGCCTTCGTCGACGTCACGACCACGTGACATCTGGTGGAGGTGCTGCTTCTATCATGTACCGGACGCCCCCGTCAAGCCCTGAACCCAGCCCAAATCGTGACGAAGACACCGACCTTTTCACGGACAGTCGAGCCAGCCGCCGGCTGAAAGGACTACCCCCGCAGCACGGACTACTGCCCGACAAGCCGAAAGCCACGGCGACAAAGACGAAAGGCACGATGACCACCGCTGTGTCCCCTACAACCATCGTGATGCAGCCACCCAGAGAGCCACCGAGCTTCCACGCATCGCCTAGCGAAGACCCGGAAACCTGGCTAGAGACGTACGAACGAGTTGCGACCTTTAACAACTGGGACTCCGAGGAAAAACTGCGCCGCGCGTACTTCTACCTAGAAGACGCCGCGAGGACGTGGTTCGAGAACCGAGAATCCACGTTACAAACCTGGCATCTCTTTCGGACGACGTTCCTAAGCACGTTTACCAGCGTGGTCCGCAAGGAACGGGCCGCAGCTATGTTGGAGACCCGTGTGCAGCTGCCCAACGAAAGCATCTCTATCTACACGGAGGAGATGAATCGCCTGTTTCGACACGCCGACCCAAGTATGCCCGAAGAGAAGAAAGTCAGGTTCCTAATGCGGGGTGTGAAACAAGAACTCTTCGCTGGCTTGATAAGAAACCCGCCGAAGACGGTCGCCGAATTCGCCTCCGAAGCCTCGACAATTGAGAAGACGCTCGAGATGCGGACATGGCAATACAACCGCAGCTTCTCCGCTACAAGCTATGCCGACATCCAATCGCTGGGAACCGCCGACTTGCGTGAGACGATCCGAGCGATCGTGCAAGAGGAGCTGCGAAAAATTCTACCTTCAGCGCAGCCTCAGGTGTATTCCATCGCTGACGTCGTACGCCAGGAGATCCAGCAATCACTGGGCGTTCCGCAGCCTCCAGAGCCGCAGCTGCAAGCCATGAGCTACGCTGCTGCAGCCCGACGCAGTACACTCCCTCCACGCCCCCGTCAGGACGGCGCACAGCCGCACTACCGTCGCGAGACGCCGCCGCCGCCACCACCGCCGCCATCTCACCCGCCTGTCAGCCAGCGCTACACGCGCAGGAAGTCCGACATCTGGCGCACCCCCCGACCACCGCCCACTATGCTACCACTGCGGAGAAGCCAGCCACACTTACCGCCGCTGCCAGTACCGCCAGATGGGACTGCGCGGTTTCGCCGTCAACGCGCCTCGTCCACGGCGGGGTGAACGACCGCAAGACATCGCTGACTACCTCGCAGGACCTCAGTGGACGCCCCGACGACCTTCCCGCTCACCGTCACCCGGCCGCTACATGTCACCACACCGCCGGCAGTACACTGGCCCAAACCGGGGCCGGTCACCTAGCCCTTACCCGGGAAACTAAGGGCAGCAACCGATGGAGGTGCGGTTGCTGTTCGACGAAATGCTGAAGATCCTCCGCGGTCGCCGACGACGACAACGCGACGAGACCTGCGCAACACAACGCGAAGCAGACGAAGCCCTACCGAGGAAACCTCGTGGACTGAAGAAAACCTGACGACGCAGCATGGAAGCACCACAACATTTCGACGCAGCCGTGATCCGACGCCTCGACCCAACCGCAACGCACGACGACGAACCAGCGACCTCGACCTAATATTCGACGGCAACACCGTCACCGCTCTCGTCGACACTGGAGCCGACTATTCCGTCGTCAGTGGGTCTTTCGCGACGAAGTTGAAGAAAGTAAAGACTGCTTGGCAAGGCCCTGAAATCAGGACCGCTGGGGGGTTATTTAATAACGCCGGCCGGTGTCTGCACCGCAAGAGTCACCATCAATAACCGGACTTATCCCGCCAGCTTTCTAATTCTGCAGCACTGCTCCAGGGATGTGATACTGGGGTTGGACTTCCTAAGTCAACACGGCGCCGTCATCGACCTGAGGTCTGAGTCAATAACACTGACTTCAGAAAAAGCGTTGCCGCCCCACACGTCGCCGGAGAATCATGCCTTGAATGTAATAGAAGAGCAGGTCACCGTTCCGCCTCTTTCCAGCGACGTCATTTCCGTCGGCACCGAAATACCCGCTAACCTTGAAGGCGTCGTCGAGGGCGATCAGCACCTGCTTGTGAACCGTCAGATTTGCGTCGCAAGAGGCATCGCCGAGTTGCGCGACGGCAAAGCAAAGGTACTGCTGACAAACTTCAGCCACGAATATAGGCACCTAAACATTGGTACGACGGTCGCCTACAGCGAGAAATTCGTGGACGCCAGGAATGCTTTCGCCCTCTCCGATACTGCCAAACATTCTTCGACGAATCGAGGTCCCGAAACAGATTTCGACGTCAACCCCAGCCTCCCAAAGCAGAAGCAAGACCAGCTCAAAAATCTGCTCCTGCAGTTCAAGGACTGCTTCTCATCGTCGTCAAGAATTCGACAGACCCCAGTCGCCAAACATCGTATCATAACTGAAGAAAGTGCCCGACCAGTCCGTCAGAGCCCGTATCGAATTTCGACGCGAGAACGCGAAGCCGTAAAGAAGCAAGTCGACGAAATGCTACGCGACGACATAATCCAGCCGTCCAAGAGTCCCTGGGCGTCTCCCGTGGTGTTGGTGAAGAAGAAGGACGGGACGCTACGTTTCTGCGTCGACTGTCGTCGCCTGAAGAAGATCACGAAGAAGGACGTGTACCCCCCTCCCACAGATAGACGACGCCTTGGATCGACTCCACAACGCGAAGTACTTTTCGTCGATGTACCTGAAGACGGGCTACTGGCAAATCGAAGTCGACGAGAGAGACCGAGAAAAGACTGCCTTCATAACACCAGACGGCCTGTTCGAGTTTAAGGTCATGCCTTTTGGTCTCTGCTCGGCCCCCGCGACCTTCCAACGCGTTATGGATACTGTACTGGCTGGCTTGAAGTGGCAGACTTGCCTTGTGTACTTGGACGACGTCGTTGTGTTTTCCTCGAACTTCGACGAACACCTGCGGCGCCTTGAAGCTGTACTTCAGGCAATCAAGACCTCCGGACTCACTCTCAAGCCAGAGAAGTGCCGCTTCGCGTACGAAGAACTTTTGTTCTTGGGCCACGTGATAAGCAAATCCGGAGTACGCCCCGACCCGCAAAAGACAACCGCCATCGCCGCTTTCCCGCCACCCACCGACAAGAAGGCCGTGCGTCGATTTCTCGGCTTGTGTGCCTATTACAGGCGGTTCGTTAAAAACTTCGCCCGCATCGCCGCGCCTCTCACTAACCTCACCAGGACGGACGTCGAGTTCAAGTGGGAAACGCCGCAGGAGAAAGCATTCCAAGAACTAAAACGACGCCTGCAAACACCTCCGTTACTTGCACATTTCGACGAACACGCCGAAACAGAAGTGCACACCGACGCGAGCAGCGTAGGACTCGGCGCCGTCCTTGTGCAGAGGACGGACGGACTGGAAAGGGTTATCAGTTACGCTAGCCGGTCGCTATCAAAGGCAGAGGCCAACTACTCCACAACAGAAAAGGAGTGCCTTGCCATCATCTGGGCTACATCAAAGTTTCGCCCCTACCTTCACGGCAGGCCCTTCAAAGTTGTGAGCGACCACCACGCCTTGTGTTGGCTAGCTAGCTTGAAGGACCCTTCTGGTCGCCTCGCACGGTGGAGCCTGAGACTTCAAGAATTCGACATTACCGTCGTTTACAAGTCCGGAAGAAAACACTCTGACGCCGACTGCCTGTCTCGTGCCCCCCGTCGACCCACCGCTGCTGGACGACCAGAATGATGACGGCTTCCTGGGAACCATAAGTGCCGACGACTTCGCCGAGCGACAGCGCGCCGATCCGGAACTCAAGGGCCTTATGGAATACCTCGAGGGCAAAGCCACCGTGGCTCCAAAGGTATTCAGACGAGGACTGGAGTCGTTTTTCATGCGCAACGGCATTCTCCTAAAGAAAAACTTCTCGCCACTTCGGGCCGACTCCCTCCTCGTAGTACCTTCGGCATTACGACCAGAAGTTCTGCATGCTTTGCATGACGACCCCACGGCTGGACACCTTGGATTTTCCCGTACGCTGGCAAGGATACAAGAAAAGTACTACTGGCCTCGCCTCACTGCCGACGTCACCCACTACGTGAGGACTTGCCGAGATTGTCAGCGACGGAAGACACCACCGACTAGGCCAGCCGGACTTCTGCAACCCATCGAGCCACCTCGCTGGCCGTTCCAGCAAATCGGCATGGACTTACCGGGGCCGTTCCCGACGTCGAATTCCGGAAACAAGTGGATCGGCGTAGCTACTGACTACCTCACCCGCTACGCCGAGACAAGGGCCCTGCCCAAGGGCAGTGCCGCCGAGGTAGCAAAGTCCTTCGTCGAGAACATCGTACTGCGTCATGGCGCCCCAGAGGTCCTCATTACCGACAGAGGTACGGCCTTTACCGCGGACCTAACTCAGGCGATCCTAAGGTACAGCCACACAAGCCACCGCCGGACCACTGCGTACCACCCACAGACCAACGGCCTGACCGAGCGTCTAAATAAGACCATCGCCGACATGCTGGCCATGTACGTCGACGTCGAACACAAGACGTGGGACGCCATCCTTCCGTACGTGACCTTCGCATACAACACGGCCGTGCAAGAAACGACGCAGATGACGCCATACAAGTTGGTCTACGGACGGAGCCCGGCAACGGCGCTCGACGCCATGTTACCGAACGTCACCGATGAGGAAAACATCGACGTGACCGCCTACCTACAGCGCGCCGAAGAAGCAGGACAGCTCGCCCGCCTGCGGATCAAGAATCAGCAGACGACTGACAGCCGCCGCTACAATCTTCGCCGACGGTTCGTGGAATACCAGCCCGGTGACCGCGTTTGGGTGTGGACGCCGATACGACGCCGCGGACTAAGCGAAAAACTTCTGCGACGATACTTCGGACCATATAGGGTGCTTCGACGTCTCGGCACACTCGACTACGAGGTTGTCCCCGACGGCATTTCGAACTCTCAACGGCGCCGCGCGCGACCTGAAGTCGTCCATGTCGTGCGCCTCAAGCCGTTTTACGCGCGGTAGTGAACCTGAGGACTGTCCTTTTTTTTCTTTCATTGGACTTTCTTGCTTATTCAACATTCTTGATTTATTGTCGTTATTTATTGTTGCATGTATTTTTACCATGTGTTCTGTTCTAAGCATCGGGACGATGCCTTTTCAGAGGGGGGCATTGCCACGCGTGTTTCTTTTACTGTATTCGTTTTCCGCCCACAAAGACTATCAGCAGTACTCGGCGCAGACCGCGCCTTATTGTTCCAGAAGCTTCTCGCTTGTAGTAGATCGTTCTGTTAAGATTGCACGCTAAACGCTAACACTCAAGATTATTCCAGAACGTGCGCGACGACTAGTGATAAGGCTAGAATGTTCGACGCGTGAGTTATAAAAGCCGGCGCGTTCCAACGATGTTTAGTTGATCGACGGCCCACGCTCTGTTCGCCGCTATCAGTGCCAGCGTATATTGCTGTAATCCTACTTTCCGTTTACCGGCCACAAGTTCGGCCTAATAAACAGTTTCATCTTGAACACGTCGCCAGCTGCCTTCGTCGACGTCACGACCACGTGACAATATTATTATTATGTTCTATTGCATCTAGCATCAACTCCGTGGTGCGATAGTTGTTAGAATCTAATTTGCAAACCAGTCAATCTCATCGTATGTAAGTCAAGCTTACACTCACCAGATCTTTGAAATCACTGTGTGAAAGCCGCGAGACGCTAAGAAACCTCATTCTTGCATAGTTGAAACTTTTCAACAAAGCACAACGCAAGGCAAACTTCGATGACGACAATATAGCGGCATCCGAACTTGAGCGAAAGACGCGGCACGCATTAGAGTACGCAGTGCAGTACTGCTGCTACAAGCAAGGTTCATGGCACCGACAGAACTAAAGAGAATGAAAACATCAAAAAACGAAAGGTGGACTGCGCGTAGACGTTCGTGCGCTTGTTTTTGTCGAGATTGCTCGAGCGCCATCACGTGGCTCTTCTCCCCAAATAGGGACCCGCATGGACCTAATCTAGTGTGCTCACTAGAGCACTCTGGCGGCCAGACAAAAGAATGTCACTGTCGCGTTATTTTTATTTAGGAGGCTTAGTGGCAGCAGTATCAGTTTCAGAAGCCGAGTACGGCCGACGTTTATTGTTTTGCATGGTAGTGTTTCTGCAGTAGTATCTTGTATCTTAAAGATACACGATACATTATTGAATGTATCGGAAATACAGATACAGATACTCGTTTTGCGACACGTATCGCGATACAGATACAAGATACCCAAAAAGTATCTAAGATAGTATCTAAGATACATGTATCTTCGATACTCCCCAGCTCTGTATATGTATACGTACAACGACGAGTCCGCTCGCAGGCACGGTTCTTTCACCGTGCTCGTAAGTCGCTCGCTGTGCACTGCCGGCATCACGAACATTCGTATCGGCGCCCGCCTTCACGCTAGATGTTTGACAACGATTGTCGCATGGAGAAAAAGACACAGTTTGAACTGTACTTTAATCCAGAAGACATTATTTTCTGCAAAACAAATCCTATGCGACGTTTCTTTCACCCGCGCGGCAACGCATTTACAACGGCCGCCGGCCGGCTTGGTGCCGACGACATAGCGAAGCCTATTTCGTATGTCGCTTCGACGTTGTGGCCAGCGACTCTGCGGAAACACGACCGCTGACGAACAGCTTACTTTTGTTTGCTCTGTCAGTCTTCTTCGTAGTACTTCCTTATTCCGCACATTGAAACGAAGTTATCCGCGGTGTCCGGGCTCGGAGGCTGCCACTTGTTTGGGCCCCGCAGTGCCGCCAGCTAGGGAAGAAACGCAAGGAGCTCTTCGCTCGCTGTGTGCACCGGCGCGAGTTGAACTTGCTTCTTAACAGCTTCTATTCGTTTAATGGTGCTTCGCTTTCACTATGGCGTACAACCGATATAACTCATCTCTGTGGTAGCCGACAGGGCGGAGCCCTGCAACGCGGCAGCAGGCCGTCGGCGCGCAGTTACCCCCCCCCCCCTTGTTCCCTTCACTGCCCAGCGTTTGCGCACGACACGCACTGTCACGCTTTAATTTCTGTTGGACGAACCATTTATCCGTTTAACGACTGCAGTTAGTCCAACTTTGCCGAATTTCGGCTTATACAGCGTGTACAGATGGCTAAACAGCCTAGCAGCAGCAAGCAGCCACGGTGTTCCCCACATGTTTAATCCAGACACTACATTAAGATCTTGCTGAACGTTTGGTTACTTCTATCCAGAAATCTGAATTAATGTTTGCCGCCCGTGTACTCCCTTTATTTGTACTCGACCAGAGGCGAGTAACGAAGCTTGGTCGGTTTCTGTAGGACATGCGCGCTAGGAGTTTTCGCGCACATAGGGCGGACGAATCTTGGCGCTGTAAAATACATGTGGCCTAGTTTTTTTTTTTTTTCCAAAAAGAACCAGATGCAGAAACCGAAACTAGGCTAAATTTTACGGCAGCGTAAAGCGCACCTAAGTATCTTTACCTTAAAAAACCGTTGGTATCGAAATGGGGCAACTCCTGACCGTAACGTGAACTCACAAAGGCATTTTCTCATCAAAAATGAGGCGAATACTGCAACTGTTTCAAACTGAGCCACATTCATTAAACCAGCACAGCGCCAACAATCGTGACGAAAACAAGCAACATGGTTTCTTCCAATCTGTTTCATTTGTGTCCTAGCTGCATTGCCATCGTGTTTACGTTCCACAATTAGGTTATCTAGCGCGAGTCTGCACTTACTGAACGACATGATGACCTAGGACAAAATTCGAATATGAAGAGTAACAGGCCGACTTTCCTCCTCCTTTGTCTCTTAGTGCTTATTTTCGAGTTTAGCGCTACAGTATCATATCCTCCTTTCGCTCCAATGCGGTATAGTTCAAATAAAAGACATATGAATTGAAGATATTGGGCACCGATCTATGCATTGAAGAAGAAGTGATCATAAGCAGCAGGTGGCATAAAACGACCTCATAGGAAGAGGAACACGAGCTGGAGTACTTTCCAAGGACTTCAAGAGATGCCAAGGACAAGAAAACACTGGTGACAGTCCAGAAGAGCGCACCTTTTGCCAGGAAGGACCACTCGCTCTTGGAGTCTGGTAATTGCCATTACGCCAACACGACGAAGTACGGTACCGACCGACGCAGAAGGATGATGTTCATTTTATTGCAAAATACTGCTATACCGTACATTCGAATTGTTTTAGACTTATTTTACGAGCTAATTCAAGTGCAAATGAAATGTTCCAATCTATATCAGTCAAATACAAACTTTACTACTGAATACCGACGATATTGGGCTATGTAGATTTTAGCCACAATATGCATTTGAAGTATTTAGGGGACAGGAATATACGGCAAAAATTGTTTGAGTAGGCCCAACCATCTTGTCAGTAGCAAAAAGTGCGTTTTTCTCAGTTTCAGTTAAAGTGCATTTGGCTCTCAGAAAAAAAAGACGCCACGTATATTGCATAGAAGCTCACACCCAGCATTCTAGAAAGCCAGAAACACGTGCTTTGAATGCATGCCGAGGTTTAAGCAAATAAGTGAAAAAATGCTCACAGGCTTCCTTATTCATCGCTTTAAATGTCTTCATTAAGCCTGTATGAACAATCTACTAATAATTGGTGACTGCGAGTAATGTACAATGCGTTTCTATATATTATTATTTGTATCTTACAACGAGCATTGCAGCTATCCCAGCTAAGCAGGTAGATGTACAGGCACGCCGTAAACGTGAAGCATCATTGATTCGCAGATTTATCGGCAGTTAATTGGCGGTAGCTGTGTTCACGACGTCGGCGACATGAACGGCTGGTACGAGAGGCTGGCGCAGGCGAACAGAGCCACCGACATGGTCTTGAGCAGCAGCAGCAGGGTGGCCATGTTGCGGCTCAGCGCTGCGTTGTTGTAGATCGCGCAGTTCCCGGATTCATTTGTCTCGCCGTTGAACACGGACGACCATATTTCGCAAGCCATGTCCACTGTCTTTCCAAAGATGAGCGGCGCCGTGATGGTGCCTGCGTTTGGCGAGGCGTTTTTCTGTTTACGTTTCGCATAAAACTAGTCTTGGACAAAACTGCATGGGCTCCGGAAAAAGTTCGTTAGAGTAATTGTTCGCTGAGCTAAAACAACAACGCTGTAGCTTATGACAAGATGAGGGAAACATCATATGTTCAAATGTAATTTCAGGGTCCTGTGGTTATGGTGTTCGGCTTCTGTGCCGTTGGTCGCGGGACCGGATCCCGGCCGCATTTTCGTTGGATGCGGAAATGCTTGAGGCCCGTGTACTTAGATTTATGTGAACGTTAAACAACCCCAAGGGGTCAAAATTTCCGGAGCTCTCGACTACGGCGTCTCTCATAATCATATCGTGGTTTTGGAACGTTAAACACCATCAATTATTATTATTATACACGTAATTTCGGGGCAGTTATTTGTCATGCTGATCGTTTGAGGGTGAATTTATGCATATTGAGGATCTTGAGAAGAATGCAATATTATTTTATCAGACTTCTTCGAAAGTAAAGATTGCATTGGTCGCGAATTGAATTACAGTGTCCAAGCTCTCGCGACCCTTCTCCGGCATAACGACCTGCTGAGCAGGAAAGGACTTAAGTTTCACAGGCGCATTTGCTGGTGTCATGTCCTCAGCTGTTACTGAGGACATGACACCGGCTGGCTTCAGAAATATGTAGGCCGCCAATTGGAGCCCACGCTGTGGCACGTGGTGATGAAGCGGCATTGCAAACTTAAACTGTGGCCTCGGCAATCAGCTGATGCGGGGCGCGTTGGCGGAGCTGATCGCGAAGGCCACAGTACAACTATGAAACGTGGGCTGTGCTTGTTGAAGGGGGATCTGGGACGCATTGGATGGTGCCTCGGAATATGTGGAACTGATATGCGGTGTACGTTGAATTTGGTAAAACTGAAGTGAATTAGCGCTGGGGTCAATGTCGTTTCCGTGGGGGGATAAAAAAATCGTACAACTGAATTGATCGTTTAACTGCCGATCGCTTAACTGGTATTCTGCTCTTTAACGATAGCGAATAAACGGGATATTTTGATCGTTACAACCGATCATCGTTACATCTGGACCAGCGAAAGGAAAAATTATAAGAACATACTCACACCTGCATATAGGACTAGTTACTCACTAACGATAAGTGAACCGGCTCAAACAACGCAAGTCATTGTAAAGAGCACTGATAACTTCAATAAAGGCTACGTAGATATCAGTAAAAGTTTTAAATATGCTTTCAGATGTTCGAAATTTTTAAAGAAGTCTGATTTCTTGAGCACCTTTCCAGCACTGAGGATTGTTGAAAGTGCCTACTCCGAAAGCGCATATTTTTTTAGGGGGGGGGGGGGGGCATAGGCGTATCAGCCGGGGGGGGCAAGGGGGGCGCGAGCCCCCCTGCTGAAAAGTTAGGGGGGCTGAGCCCTCCCACTTCCGACCGTGGTGACTGTTGGCTGCACGCTGGGAAACCAGCAACTAAGGCGAAGTTTTCCTTCACCGTAGTAATCACTCAATTATATTGTTATGAGGGAATAGGAATGCTACGTAAGAATGTTACAATATAAGGAAATTTTTCCAACATTTTTGCTGTGACGATTTTCCTTGTAGGCTCTTTGCGGTGGGGGGCCGCCTATGCGACGCTTTTTTTTGCAGAGCAGGCTAGCGCTGAGCAGGGGCCCTCTAACATTAGATCACTCGTTCATGCTTTTATTCTGCTGTGCCTGGCCTGAAATTTAAACCATTGACGATATAATTACGGATGGGAACGAGCAAACTTTTTATGGGCCGGTCAAAGCATTTTCTGCTTCAGGAAAATCATTTTCTTTCATCGAAAAGGAATAGCATCACCGCTGCTCTGTCGAAGCTGCTGTGAGCCGATGAGTGTGTCGAATCTTTTTCAATGTTTTAGTTTTGCCGTATAAGCGCCAAAAAAAAAAAAAAAAAGGTTTCCGCTTTAGTCTCCGATCAACCTGATAAGCCATGCTTATGGTAGCTTGGAGCGATAGCGGCAGCTTGCAAAGTGGCGACGAATTAAGCAGACGCGAGCACAGTGGGAAGCTCAGCTTTTAAGCTTGCCCCGCAACTTGATCCACCGGACCAGGGAGATGGTGAAGCTCCGGGGTTTTTCGCACTAAGGAGGCTTAATTAAGAGTCGGGCTAGTTAGTTTTCATTCAGCTTAAATTGACTTTTACACTTCAAAGTACAACTCGGACGGCAAAGAAGCACACAAGCGCAGCGCTGCTTATTTCTCTGTCTCCCCCTTTCAGCAAAGATGAGTTCACAGATTTGTATACGCGCACAAACAGCTAAACGTCGTTATGATGCAAGTGAAAACGTTCATTATACTCATATGAATCCATCTCGCCACCTGCCATAAGTAGCCGCTGCTAATGTGATCGGCAGCTAGCCTACACTCTTAACCGCGTAACCTTTAGTAGAGGCATACATTTTTAAGATTCGTATCTGTCTAATTTAAAGGTTATGCATTACCTTTTAATATGGTAACTTCTACCATATAGGTCACGACAGTTTTCTAAGTCACAGAGAAACCTTTAAAGCAAAAGGTAACTAGCAACCTCTAAAATTGTAACTTTTATTAGAGGTATAGCGTGTTTGTGTCCGTATAGGTATTTGAAAAACTTCTAAACAGAAAGGTTATACTGTAAACCTTCAAATGTAACTTTTATGACAAATACAGCAGATTACTGCATGGAATTAACCTTATACAACCTCTGCATGCCTCGTGCAAAACTCTTCCATTAGAGAAAGAACATCACACGGGACATGCAGAAGTTGTGGGTTCATATCCCTTCCATTCAGCAAACTGCATTTTCCTTTCATTCACCTTGAAAATAAAAGTGTCCTGAAAGAAAGACAGGCGCATCGCCTTACCATGCTTTTTAGCTTAGTGGTACACAAACTTTCTAATCAATAAATGTTTATAAAGCCTGCGCGTGCATGGTAATTTCTATGAGAAATATGTGAAATTGTTCGGCACACACAAAGCCGAACAGTTCATGCAGGAGCACAGGCTCTCAGACATTCGTCCGGATGCAAAGCAAATTAAACGAATTAGCCAGAGAAATAAAAAGCATGAAGCACTTTATTTAAAATGCAAAAATATACAGCAATTCAGCTATACGTAACTGAAAAGTTTTTCTTGGAAAAATATTTAGATGAGAACTTCCAAACATCTGCCCAAATAATATTTGGCAATAAAGTTTGACCAACCAATCGCATATACAGTGATCAGACGTTTTTTTTCTTCAAAAGCGCCAAGAAACACTTCAATCGGTTTGAAATAAGCCCACGTGGGATAGGTTCTTGAGGTCTTAAAAAATGTTGAACCATACTCAGGGTTTGCAAAAATGCAGATGGGTACATGAGGTTTTTCAGGTAGTAATTGAGAAAGCATATGACGACGGCACGCTCAATATTCAGTTCCTTCAGGTCAATTATTTCTTCTTTGCTGCCTCCATACACCCAAGCTTGGACGTATACATGTGGTGCAGCAATTTTTATTTCTGTCGGTAGAACAGCCTGTAATTAGAATCATCAAAGACCCAAAAAAAGAGTGTTATATACTAAATGCAGCCATTTGCTAGACATTCAGCATTCGTCCAAGTCTATTTTTCGCACGTCATTTGACACATGAGCACTTATCAGTGTACTGCGTCTTTCACGCTTTTCGAATACAGTTAGGCAGAGAAAAAAAGAAAATAACTTACCTCAATGATCAGTGAGTGCTCTGACGAACTTTGCAAGTGCTTCGAGAGCTCTAAAAATGAAGTTTCCCTTCCTTCCTTCTCGGGGAAAACTTGTGCCGCCTTTTTTAGCCGTTGTTCCACTTCATCCACAGTGAACCCAAAGCGCAGTTGGAGCTCAGCACAAAGCTATGGCAGAAGCAACAAAACAAGAAAAACACTTATTTTCCCTTCACGCGCCTTAAAAAAAGTGAATTGGAAACAAGTAATTCGGCTAGAGCTATGTTATATTAAACCTTGAGTGTAAGGAAAAATCAATGGAGCCTTGAATACAACGCCACAAGATTAATTTTCCTGTGTGAGTTTACAACTCTACTGTGTGCCATTGCTCAGAAACAGATGCTTTACGATGTTTTAAATCAACGCTGATATAAAGTATAAACCTACAGTTTCTTCCACCAAAAAATAATTTGGCAAGGGGTCTACATGGTGTTGGCAGCGGTCTTGGTATGTGGCTCTCAAGAGGCACAAAACCCTTTCGTAGTTGATTGTGGCCCCTTTTAAGCTGTTCGAAGCCAATAACTAGAATACACAAAAATACATATATGACAAAACAATTAAGGCCCCCATTGACATGGAAGGATAAAGAACATAAACGTCCTTTGGGAGTATTTCGTCTCGTATGAAAATTAAATAAAAATTGCAGCCTACCTGCAACTCTGCCAATGCCACCTCTTTTGTTAGTTCTGGCCTGGATTCCTCCAAGAGAGCAGTGTTACTTCTTTTCTGTCGGTGCCGCTGCATTTTTCTTTGCAGAGAAAGCCTCCGTATGAAGACACTCTGTGGAAAACAGTAGAAAGGAATGAGCACGAAAACATAAAATTATGGTGGAGCCTATTCAGGATAGAGTAATCTGCACACAGGGAAATAAAGCTCAGTACATCGCACTCAGAGCTGAAAAATTTCGTCAGAGACTGCACCATTCATAGATCTCATTATGTTAAACTGCTATATCTATCAGTTTCAGCAAGGCCACTAATCTCACGGACCAATAATTTTAACTCAAGCATTGCTATGCGATTTTAACCCATTTTATACCACATTCTCTCACCTGACCACTCTATCTAATTTATCGAATCTATCTAACCAACGGCCACCTGATTCACGAGTTCGTGTTAGCTGTCATCGTCCTAGCGAGCGCTCTTTTCTAGCACACCTCTGCAACGGAAAGAGGGGGCACCTCCTTAATGGACTTGAACGGGTGTACAAATGCTGACGTCCTTGCCCCGGCAATGCAAATGTAAGGGAGGGGGGTGGCGCATATATATTTACAACATACCAGAGGGGATTATAGCAGCACTCTAAGAGCCTTGGTTGAAAAGAGTTTTCAATGCGGTGCTCATGTGAACGCGGTTTTGAGAGATGACGTAACCAGCTATGTTTACACGAAAAGCACTTTGGGTCCCGCCTCACTCAATGCTCTTTTAAACCGAAACTTCACTGGGCACTAGAACAGTATTCCAATTATTAACCATCACACGCTCAAGTAAACGAGCTTTCCGGCCGTGATAAATGGGCCGTTAGCAACAGAAAACACAAGGTGCAAAATTCTTTTTTTTTCAGTGCCTTTTTAATAATAAATACGCAGGGATTCACTGCTCACGCCAACCAGTATATGAGCCTGGAGGACGGTACAAACGGAGCACACGGTCAATCAAATCACACCGAGGTTGAACACGGCTCCGCAAACGCGGACGAGCCCGTTTTAATTCGTGAAAAGTACACGAAGCACCTCATCGATATCCCTCTTCTCGCATCGGAAGCGATTATTTCGCTTTGCAGCCGTACACTCGGTTGTTAGATGAAGGAACGCACTGGTAAATGCTTATCCACTCATTTCAGCATCGTTCTCCAACTGCGCTCGCGGTAACATGAGAAGAACAAGGTGGTCGTGGAGAGCGCGAGGGGCCACACAAGTGTGCAACCGAGAGAACACAGCCGCCTTTCCATTCGCGTGCGCCTGAGTGAGGTTTGAATAAGTCCTCGGGCGGAAAACGCTTTTTGCACAAACACTACACCGCAAAACGCCACATCAGCCAGAACATGGTACGTAACACTCCTTACCTAACAACGTTGCGAAAAGACGCTAAGCTCACACGGGCAGGCAAAGCAAGTATTACGTGCTCGCGTGATAAGTCCGTCAATTGCAAGTGAGCACTAATTTTAACAAAATAATGCCACAAAATTTATATCTTAATACTAGATTACCTAATTCTTGAATACGAGAGGCAACAACATTTGTCAGGGCACACAAAAGGGAAAACACACAACGGCTGCAAAACAAAACTTTGCTTACCGAGATCAGCAATCCTGTTGTGGGCGCTGGGACGCATCGAATGCGCTCCTTGGCATCGTCGACGGCGCACACCACCATATATTGCTTGCAATCGCATTGGAGCTCATTGCACCGGCCACGTAACACGCCACAAATGTCTTTGTGCTTGACGGGCATTTTAAAATCATAACGAGCACGCCGCCACTCGTCTACAACGAGCGCGTCACGTTCAGGTAGTGGGATAAGACTATGGTGTAACATAGTTGCTGTATATGGGCTCCCTGAGAGACTCATGGTGCCATGAGAGGGCGCTGAGCGCAAGAGAAGTGCTGTAATCGCGGAGCAGACAGCTTCGTGAACAGCCTCTGTAGCAGTTATTTCCGCGAGACTTCATATCGCGCAATTTTGCTGTGATTGTAGAAGGCCAAATTAGTAAATTGCTTGTTTCAGCCACCATAAGCTGAATTTAGAGCATAAGAGCGTTCCAGTTAGCGCTTTATGGCCGTAGTTTCCTGCAGCTCTGGCTGTTGGTCGCTAACGTGTGCTTCTGTTCGGCGTGCGTATATATATATATATATATATATATATATATATATATATATATATATATATATATATATATATATATATATATATATATATATATATATATATATATATATATATATATATATATAAAGAGAGAGAGAGAGAGGCTTGTCGATGGTCTGCCACCGGATTTGCGAACAAGGATACGGCTATCCGCACGAGGGACCACCGTTATTGACGCGCGTTAGAAATGACGCCTCCTCTCCCTGGACCCGTCGTGTTTTCGCAGTTCCCTTCGGCAAACATTGCTCGAAATCACGACCGCCGACTAGCAGGATTAGGCTGAAAACGACGCAGGAGACGAGGTACAGAAGCAGGTACCATACTTTTTTTCTCCTTACCGCGAACGTTGCGGTAGAACACCTCAGAATGCCACGGCCCTCTAAGTATTTCATCGCTCTAACAACCACCTCGCCCACATTGCCGCGCGCCGTGGGCGGCGCACTTGCCAGTATTCTAGCACACGCAAGCACCAAGCTATTTCAGGGCTGCTTGCGCGCGATTGGAGCAACACAATTTCCTTTCCCGATCGCCCTCGCCGAATCTGCAACCCTTGCCCGTTTAATGTAAACGCCTAAACGTATACGGCGAAGACTCTGTCAACTCTAAAGGTCACCGTTAAAGGTATACATGAGCCATATACCTTTAAATTTAGATTGTAACCTCTGTGAATCAGCATGTAAACCTTTAAAACTTGGGAAGACAAAAAACACAAAAACGTCGACCCATGTAACCTATAGGATAAAGGATAAATTTTGGTAAAGGTATACACAGAGGATACGCGGTTAAGAGTGTACTTGAATTACGTTTAGAAGGAGACGCTCTCCGGCTATTCCAAAAAGTTTTAGGTATTGTTCAGCACTTGAATGCGCTGTTTCATGTGCATAAGTTGTAACAAACATCACGACATATCACAGATTCCTGACGTCATGTAACAAGCAGGCGATTTTACGGCACACATAAAATTTTAAATGCCGAAGAAGCAATGGTCAACAATATGCCGTATTGAAAATAGTTCATTCTCTTATTTTTTTTACGTGGTCGTAGTGGTCATTACGCGATGGATCATTCTCGCATCATTTGTTGCCTCGCGTAACGAGCTGGTGCTGTGTGCATGACCCAGAATGTTTCGACCAATCATACACAGCTAACGACCATTTCGGAAGGAAGCAAAGACGGATATAGGTTAACGTTATAATCGCCCACCTTTTTTTCTTTCAAAGAAAAATTTCAGTTGTAATACACTGTCAGTTGTACTACTAAGTTGTTTACAATGTACTACGCCCCTAACACCACAAATCATACATTTTTTTTTAAATGGCTGACAAGTTGATAATGAGAGTAATATAATAATAGTAATAATGTTAATAAGCACGCACTAGAAACACCGTTTGGACTATTAGCAAAGAAGGCAAATTGTAATACACACAAGCCTGAATACATGCAAGAAAGTGTAATAATTATGATGAATAAGTATACCAGCAATCATTCATTGAAAAAACATGGTTGATTTCTCCGTCATAGGAATCGGTATAGCACGAAAGTAAAACGCGCCTTTACAGAGGTAATTGAAAGTTTACTGTACATTGATGTAGGAGGGTTTGCCCAATGCATGTTTTGGTGTATGGCAGCTACAGCACCGTTCAACGTGGATGCACCCTCGTTGACGCTTGGTGGTACATCTCCATCCCGACGACTAACGTCCATGTTCAATTTATTATAGAAACCATTGTGGTATCTGTAGATGTTAACGGCCAGAGCATAATCAGAGAAAGAGGCGTGATAGCAAGATGAGCGTCGCATATTGGACGCAGAAATCGGGCTAAGGTGGCCATCCCGCGACATTTTAAAGTGTGATTGAACTTTGTCGTATCTAGAGGGAAACGCTAAGCGCGTCGTGTCGCCCCTGTAGCCCGACCGCGATGCGAGCAACGCGTTATTACATCCAGGTGAGGCAGGTGCGCGTCGCAGATCTATTTTTGGTTTGGACAGACGCTGTGAGTGAGTGACCAGACACCTAATTCGTCATACCCTCGTGCCCCCCTATGCCGCTTTTGGTCTATACTAAGCTAATGAGCCAACTACGAGAGCACCCAGACGTAGGGGGGCCAGGTAGGTAGATAAGTAGACAGAAACGCTCAAAGTACGTTTGGTTCCCTGAGGATTCCTTTGCATTTAAAACTCAATTCTTAGTGAGCTGCTTTCGGTCATTAACAAAAATGATACAAATATATACTACTGAGGAGGCCACCATCTACGTAATTGCATTCATGCGGAAAGTTGTGAGGTAAAGCATAGAAATCGTCGCGTGTAATACTATTACATGCATAACACGCATATATGTGTTGTTGTCCTAGTGCATGCTGCTTAAAACTGACCGTCCCTTTTGTTTATAATATCTTTCTCTTATAATATATTTTTATAATCTCTCTCTTGATATATATATATATATATATATATATATATATATATATGTCACGGCTGGCAAGTCAGGTAGCTTTGCCCCCCCCACTCGCGAAAGAGTTGGTACGCCACTGGGGGGGGGGGGGGGGGGGGGCATTCCACCTTGAGACGCTGCCGCAAATCCGGTGGAATTTGCTGCTTCCCCTCTAGAAATATCGCCTTGCGCTTAGTCGGCGCCATCTTTCACGAACGCGCGAATGGGCGGCAAGTCGTCTCTGAAACCGTTGCCAAGCGCTGTGTGGCTGCGGCCTAGCAAGATCTTTTTCACGGCTAATTGGCGATCCAAAAGCGCTTAATTTGCCTATGCAAAAAGGAAAGGCGAAGAACATGACTACGTACCCAACAACCGGATGCACACCCACTGTACTCCTAGCGCGAACGATTTCTGCTTAGCTGTGACACACCTGCACAAAAAAATGGCGTCGAAAATGAGACTTCGCGTCAATGTGGCTCCGTTAACAAGCGGCTCAAAGAAGCCAGCTGTTCAATGAATTCAAACTCCTCGACCACCTCTTCTAAACTAACTCGTACAGTATTTTCACACTACCGAACGCGTTTTCTAGTCAAACCATCAATCATATTATCGTGGGCACATCTTTCCTCAAACTGCGCGGCAAGGCCAAAACCAAATCAACCTATGCCAACTGGACTAACTTTGTACGCTGCATATCGTGCGCCGGAAATATCCAAGACAGTAGCCACTGTTAGGATGCCTGTAAATGTTTTTTTATGTCATATCTGTAGTCGTGCATTTTTATTACAATTTTCGGTGCTTCTTTTCCATTTCGTATGCCTACTATAACACAGCTATCCTACAAGCCTTCCGACATCACGTCAGTGAAGAGGTGCAATTGTCTCGCTCTTCTCGTGCGTCGGAATATTGTATTGTATAATAGCCGACGTTTTCAATGGACCGAACTGCGTGATGTCAAATTCAGCGGTTGCTGGGCCTAGTTAATGAAACATGCCCGAAGGCATGCGGCACCCCGACTACAATAGGGACAACACAACGAGGCCCAAGCAACGTTTGTTCGCGTTGTCTTTTGAAGCACAAACGAGTGAGTGCAATCGCAATGAACATCCCAATCTACCAGTGTTGGGGAATGGGCGCCTCCATTCTATTGCAATTCTATTCCAGGGAATCAGAACTTGCCGCAATTCCATTCCTTTCAATTCCTCGGAATGAAAAAACTTAGCCCATTCCCACTCCGGGAATGGCCGAGAAGTTCCATTCCATTCCTGCAATTCCTCAACTAGGAAACGCATCTCGATAGTTTTATCGAGTTAAGAATGAACGCCCCTTAAAGCTGATGTCGTCAGATGCATTAGGAACTGCAAAAGTACGCAAAAGACGTTACCAAGAAAGAGTGATATTACCTTGGTGACATATCACGTGCAGTACAACCACCCTACTAATTCCCATAGGGGCAGTGCTCCCGCTACCTATAGTATTTTCATGGTCAGCTTGTTTGAACGAATGGGGATGTTTCAATATTGTTTAAGCATAAATGTGTTAATGCTTAAATGACGACCTAGCGTATTTTTATGCTCACAAAAGTAGTGTTCAAGATGACTAAGCAGTATTGCACGCGTCTGGAGTGGTCGTGAACATGGAGAAAATTAAGATGTGGTGAATGGGGAAGAAAAGCCTCTAGATCTGCTGGTATTAGTTGGAACAGTGCACCGCTCGTGTAATTGTGTCTTTGCATCGAATACGGAACACTGGACCGCACTGCTCATCAGAACTCACGCTTGTCAAGCGCGCCTCGCAAGCATAGATGGGATGAGGATAACTTTCTTCGTTGGCCTCTGCAAAGGTATGCAATGTCTTCCTTGTCGCAAAGGTTATTTAAGTGTGTCAGGTACTAAACTACTCGTGAGATAACGATCAGGCAGTGCACAGAGTATTCGCCACTTTCGTGTGGGAGTATCAATGGGAACCAACGGGCAGGGATAATTTGTTTCTCCCGTCAGTATCTGCTGGGATAATGCATTTGTTTGTACACTAACTTATGCCTCGGTTTTGCTTTTACAAATCGGGAGAGCCGGTGTGCAAGCTGGTATACGAAAGCTTGCAGTGAACACAAGCATCGCGCCAGTGTCAATAGGCATCATAAGTTAGAGAAGCGCTTTTTCGATTATCCGTCCGAGTGGCCGAAGGCGACAGAAGCAAAAACAAAGAAGTGAAAAGTGGGGAGACAGCAGGCGGCTGGGGTGCTGCAGAGGGGAAAAAATCACAAGGCGTAAAGGGGAGGGGGTATGCCACCGCCGTGGTTCCACATGACGGATACCAACGGCATAGAACCGCGGTGACACGAAGAATAGAGGCAAACTTCGGAGCAACACAGTCTATATAAAATCAGAGTTGTAGTAGGCGCGTTGCTTATAAATGTACCATGTTTCTAATCAGCAAAGCCATTTTAAAAATGCTGTTTTATTGTTCAATTCGAGGCTCTGACTTACTAAACTTTGAAGTTCGAAAAACAGCGTGCAGACGAAAATCTGCACTATTTTCGGAAAAATACGTAATTCCATTTCCATTCGATTCCTCGTAACAGGCGCTTAATTCCAATCCCATTGCATTCCTCCAAGCGTGGCCCCCATTCCATTTCCATTCCATTCCGGGGTCGCGAAAACGTGGAATGATTCCGGAGTCATTCCAATTCCGGAGTGTCAACTCCGCAACACTGCATTCAACTGCTGATAACTTCCAACTTATCAACAGCTTCAGTCAGATGACGTTGCAGGTAAAAAACTGCTATTCGTTGTTTAATTCCGTGGTGATGACCTATGTATACGTGATGAAACTTTGTGAATTCTAACTGAGACTTACGCACAGCGATACGCGCGGCACGTCCACATCATCGTGATATATCAGCGAGCGCCATGTTTCTCGATCCATCCAACAGCACTGAGACCTCAGGTTTAGGGTTACCGACCTGATGGTGACGCTGATGCCAGGTGCGCCGATGAAGAACGTGCTGAAGAGGCAGAAGAAGGTGGCCGCCATGTACAAGTAGTACGCGGAGCACTCCTGCGTGCAGCGCACCCGTTCGGCCTCCACTACGTCGTTGGCGTTGTCTCCCTCCAAGGTGATGCAGTCGCAGTCAGTGTACAACTGCAGGCGATACAGGGTTAAAATTTTGAAATTTACCACCACTATAACAGCGTATATAAACAAACAACACGCCTAAAGTACTCAAGCGAAGGCTTAGACGCGTTATGATCACTGAGTGTCCGTTATCGATCATTTAGTGTCCTGTCGAGTAGTAGAAAAATCGAAATACGGGTTGGTTGGTATAAGTTCACGAGGGCGTTGTCGTGCCAACGCGAGTATCCAAGTGTTTCTTTGCCCTCGTTTTAAGTGCGCTATGTGTTTATGTTCAATATGAAGCAATACAAGCTGGCACAATTCTATGTCTTATTCACTAGAATAGAGAGAGCGTTAACGAGTGGCGGTTTATCATTTTCGGATTCTGAAATCATAGCAGTGGTCAGCTTGAGGTCAGCTGCCATCACAGCCATCACCTGATGCCGACTTGTACCAGATGGTACCCTCGTCTACCACTGAACTGTCTAAGATTAACCCTTCAGGGCGTTTCCAATAACTGCACTGGAACAATAAGTATAAATAGTAGTATTAGCTAACTGCAGTAAACAAAAAAATTAATGCCTATCGCGTTGTGCGCAATAAAAGGACAATTGTAATGTGAATAATTAGGCGTTGCAGGTTTCGCGTACTTGGTTAGTTTATGAAGCAGTCAACGAGTGGATTGTTAATTATTTACGGAATTGACACCGATGGTTAATTACAGGTCTTGAGACAGACAAATCGAGGCCGCTGTTCCTTAGAGGAGGAAATGGTGCGTTCACAAATCAGATATAACCATTTGTACGTGCCCGGTGTGCTTGAAGTGAGAGCAAGCTTTGTATTGCGGTTTCACGAGCCTGTGAAGTGATACACAATGACATTAAGATGAATGACCTAAGCATAAGGACACTAACACATGTCGCCAGGTGGGCGAAGATAGACGAGTCATTGTTTTAGTGACTGAATTGTAACCCGCGCTCACCGGGAATGTACTAATTTTTTTATTTCTACGTCTCGGCCCCTGCGCGAGTACTGCCTAATATTGAGGAAGCAAGCTTATCGGTTCTGCTCCACTCCAGATGCGCGGTAAGAAAGTTTTGTGAGGGACACCAAATGGGAGTCTGTTCTTTTGTGTTTGTGTTTGCGTGTCTTTTTTTCACTTGTGATGAATTCATATTGTCATTCTTCTTGCTGAACCCAGAGGTCGGCGCAACCTATTTGCCCTACGCTAAGGTATGCGCCCCACGCGTGCGACAGCCTGCGCGCTTAAGGGTGAAGCACTGACCGTGGTTCCAGCCATGTGGTCTTGGGTCTCGTTTCGGCAGCCGGCTAGGCACGGTGACATGTATATCTTTGAGTCCCGACCGCAGATTGGATTGAAGTTGAACGGGCACATACAGTCGCTGCTGCACTTAGGCGTGAGGACGCTGTAACAAAAACGGGGATGTCAAGCGTCACAGCGTGAACAGCCGCTGCTACGACGTTTGGCGTGAAATATTACACTGGTGCCAAGTCTGCAGCTCTCCGGCCTCACGGATGTCTTGGCAATATCCTTTGCGGTATATATCGATTCCTGGTTTTTCGTTCCTACGGCTTCAAAACTTCATCTGGCACGTAATACGCTTTGGCGCCCTGAGTCTATTGTGGTAAGCACAA
>JALIZH010029336.1:0-12081 GCA_030522465.1 Rhipicephalus appendiculatus | reverse complement strand
CAAAGTGGCGCGATAGGAACGCAAGGAAAAAAAATAGGCATTTGCCTATAATCCGGTCTCTAGTTATAAGTCTGTACTTGCAGTGAAATGCGTCGGCTACATTGATGCCAGCGGTACGGAACCTACATTTATCGAAGAGGCTGTGCCCTGTAACACGTAGCAGCGAGTGGCGCGTGGTCGGCGTGCGCGGCGATTTCCCGGTCGCCTCTGGAGGAGTCCACTGACGGGCCGTGCGATCTAGGGTCGATGCCGGCGCTTTATTAACTAATTAGAAATGATAAACTTGTGCATGCGGTCATATTTCCAAGGTGAAATAGATATGAAGGCTGGTGCAGCCGCATGCAAGAAAGTCATGGGATCATCTGCCTTCCAAATTCAACCATGCGTGTATTTTTTTCATTTACATATGTAACTGATAGGGTACCCGCATGAATATGCAAGCTACTGCAGTAATAAACTTGTAGTTGAAAGAGGGAGGAAATGTATCATGCTGTCCAATCAACTGTTGTTTTTCTCCCGTCTGTGCAGCTGCTGTCATCCTCATGGTCATGCATAACCCATTAGCCTTCCGACCGCTGTGTGTTGTGTTGAAAATTGGTGAAAGCAAGCGCTTAAGAGATAACTTTTCTAGAAAGGGAAGTTCATGATTTTTTGTCTCATTGTATTTCAGAGGGGAAAGGCGTACCCTGTTCAACACAACTGACGCAGCTGTTTCGGACGTAAGAAAAAGGTGGCTCATTTTCACTTCAGATCAAGAAGGCGCACCTATGCAAAGAAGGCATGCCACTATGATGGAGGACTCCAATAGAAGCCCAAGCAACACGTCATATTCGCAAGAGTTCAGGAAAGAATAGAAAAATGGCATAGTGCATTTTATATATTCAGTGTAAAATAAACCTGAAGCACCAGAAATATTTGCCTTGTGACTTATTTGGGGAGTGGGGGGGGGGAGGGGGGGGGTCATAAATCTAGAAAAAAGTGCTGGGCATCAAATTCTAGCCAGGACAGAAAACTAAAATTAATGAGCCAGAAATTGCATTGGCCAAAATGCTTGGCTCCCATATAAAGAACATGCTTGTATATTGCATGGTATTCCATTACAGTGCCAACCATGGAAAGAGGTGCTTCCATTGATTTGCCAAGCACGGCCTTCCTTTGCTTGGCCAATGGTAGGCTTGTCACACTTGCCAAGCACATAACTCGCTTGGCCTCCAATAACTTTCCAATCATGGACAGCTTGGCCACTGGTGATTTACCATGCTTGGTCCAAGCAAATTTTGCTGGTAGGGTTGTAAAAGCGTTGCGTGATAGAAAACACGCTCAAGCTGTTCCGAGATTTGCGCAACGCGAGCGGCAAATGGTGCATATGAATAGCTCGCCGTTATATTGCTGGCACGAGCATGGCGTGTGGCTGTGTTGGCTAGCGCAGCAGGCTGCGGAGCGAGGGGTCCCTGGTTCGAATCCGCGGGCAGGTCATTTGGAATTTTTTTCTATTAATTTATTTTTCTTTATGCCTTTTTTGTATATACACATACATATACATATCCGGGACATGACGGCGTCGACAGACGGCGACGGCAAAAATCGGCCGAGAGTGTCCATATAATTGCTATCGCAATAAAAGAAAGAAAATAGTGCCTACATCATCGAGGCGAGGCCCCGCCCTGCACAGATTTGTTGTGAAAACAGTCTCACCCTGCGGACTGCGCGGCCAAAACAGCATCATCGCAGGGCCAAGGCGCGATTTCGTAGGGCTAGGGACCAATCGACGAGCTCAGTGCCACGTCAAGTCGGCGATCGGCGACTTTGCGTCACTGGAGGATTGTACAGGCGCAGGAAAGAAGCGCGGGAATTGTTTTTCGAAATGGAGGGTCTGCGCGGCACGCAGCGCTGTAATATTCGCAAAATGTGATCGCTGCGGTCTACTGTACAAAAATGGCGAGCTTGTTTGGGAGGTGTAAAGAAAAGTTAGAGGCTGCTTACTAGCCCTTTAAAGGGGTGGTGCCATCAAATGTGTGGCTCGCGCGTTATTTCTTGCAAACGTTGCATATTGCTCTAGAAAGCATGATACACGCTCCAAGATTCATGTATTCTCGCTAAATAATTTGATATCACCTTATTTATGTGAACGGCCGGCTTTCGGCTTCTGAGTGCCAAGTTGGACGGTGACGTCATGTGTAGGAAGCTTGAACACGTGGGCCCACAAAGCTGTGACGCACGCAGTGCTGCATTGTCTGCTCTCGCACACATACCCGAGCAACCGTCCGGATACGTTCAAAACTCGCTAAAATTCTTTAATTTAAGAATAATAAAATAAAATATTAGCGAAAACAAATATTACCGCGGAAGGAATTCCGGCGTAGACGGGTTCTCTGTTTTAAACAAACTGGCTTAATGAGAGCCAGGCCTGTAGCCAGGAATTTTTTTCGGGGGGGAGGGGGGGCACTTCTTGAAGGTCTTAAAAAATATCTCTTTTCATTATTTTTCTTATGTAAAACACCCCCATCCATCCGAATTTCTGGATGGGGGGGGGGAATGGGCACCCCCCCCCCCCCCCGATGGCTGCGGGCCTGATGAGAGCATTTTAAGTGCTCTCATTGCACCGGAAGTCTTCCTGCGCCAAACGGTCTGCCCAAGAAGATTTCCAGTGCGGCACTTCAGCCAATGCTTTTTCAATGATCCTGACGGTGTTTGCCTGGTGTGCGTGACCCTGTTGGTCCATTATTTCCGGCGTATCCCTTCCGATTTGTTTAGAACGATGTCTAGCGACTACATGAAGGCGCTCGACGACGTTGCACGGGAGATGTACAAGCAGAGACTGCACTGGCGAGAAGAAGAGTTGCCTGATCCGCTGAATAGGGAGGTTGTGCAATTCAGCTTTACGACTCGAGCAAAGACCTGCCTCCTGTCACAGCCGCGGACGCATCATATAGTTTGGTACACAGCATCACGGTAAAACGCTTTTTACTGCACCTGTGTCACACCGGGCGCTTTTGATAGAGATCGGCACCGATCGGAATCGATCGTAATCCAAAGTGTTCGGTGTGACTGAGATAATATAAAACGTACTCGTTATGTGATGACGTCAGGTGCGGCTGAGTCACGCGAATCATTATGGTTTACTGGCGACTACGCTATTCATGGATCAAAATTTCAAGTTTACCCGCAAACATCTATAGTTCACGCTCACGCGAAAGATAAATTACCTGGAGTGCGACGATGTCAACTGGCGGCAACACGGCAGGTGATCGATGCGAACCCACTCGCAGGTGTCGGTCTCTTTGAAAGCAAATGCAACCAAACATGGGCACCGCGACGTACGCAGTGCGGAAATTCATGTTAATCGTGGATGCCTTGGTGTCCCCAGTGTTGCTTCGAGCAGTACAAACACTTCTACAAATAATTTTCGGCGTTATCCAGCTTTCACGTTTTGCTATCCACTTCAGACGACGGCACAGTTATCTGTCATGGGTGGAATACGACGGCGTCCAACGTGTTCCTAGAAATTGGGGACCTTCAACTAACGTCTGATCGTCTGTGCCATTAGAGCATGCGTTGAGCTTTACTTGCCAATGATGAAGTGGGCAGAACAATGTGTCAGTTTGATGACACGCACATTGCAGCTGTGAAGGCATACAGTACAGTCTTCACGTGACATATCAGCAGAACCAAAAATTTTGACTCGGAACCAAACCTATTGTAATAAGCAAGCATTCTTTATGACGGTGTTGCAATTTTTAATCATAGGGCAAAGAACCTTCCGTGAATGGAATATGAACTGACTGTGAGCCCTAAAGGGGTCCTGCAACACTTTTTGGTCATGGTCAGAAAACGCTGCATATCGATAGTCGAGGCTCTCAAGAACACGCGAGCCAAATATTATAGCTCAGCACGCGGCCTGGAATTCCCAATAAATTCTCAAAGTCAACTAAAAATTGCTTTCTCTTCTCTCGACAAATGACGCTACAAGCTCAAAAATAACTCGTCACGGCCATTGTATCAGCCATTGGCTGATTTGAGCATGGCGCGCTCGGTCGTTACGGGAGCCGCCGCGGGAGGCCGCGACTTGTCCACGGAAAAGCCGTGGACAAGTCGCGGCCTCCCGCGGAACCAACGCGCAAGGATAATTTGTTTCTCCCTTCAGTATTGGCTGGGATAATGCATTTGTTTGTACACTAACTTATGCCTCGGTTTCTCTTTTACAAATTGGCAGATCGTTCACGCTTTTACACCACGCCTAACGTTACGGAGAAGGAGGGCACACAGTTCATCGTGTACGACTGTGTGCTGCGCATAGACCTTCGCCGACAGAGTTTCGGACAAAGGCGCACATATGTTTAGACAGGGGGGGTCAGTATTGCAAAAGGGTGGGCGGGGGGGAGTATGAGGTGAGACTGCGCGCAAGCTGGTATACGAAAGCTTGCAGTGAACACAAACATCGCGTCAGCGTCAGCACGTATCATAACTTGGAGAAGCGCTTTTTTCGAATATGCCTCCGAGTCGCCGACGATGACAGAAGAAAAAAAGAAGTGAAGGGTGGGGAGACAGCAGGTGGCTGGGGCGCCGCCGAGGGGAAAAAAAAATCACAAGGCGTAAGGAGGGTATGCCGCCGCCGTAGTTCTGCACGACGGATACCAATGGCACATAACCGCGGTTACGCGAAAAATAGAGACAAACTTCGGAGCAACACAGTCTATATAAGGACAGAAGTGTAGTAGGCACGTTGCTTATAAATGTACCGTGCTTGTAATCAGCCAAGCCATTTTAAAAATTCTGCTTTATTGCTAAATTCGAGGCTCTGACTTAACTAATGTTTGAAGTTTTAAAAACAGCAGAGAGACAAAAACGTGCTCTATTTTCGGAAAAAGACACATTCCATTCCCATTCCATTCCGTGCAAAAGGCGCTTAATTCCATTCCCATTCCATTCCGGGTTCGCAAAACTGTAGAATGAATCCGGAGTCATTCCAATTCCGGAGTGGCAACTCCGCAACACTGGTCTCCAAGCACTCAAGATACTGAAGCGCCGAAGCACTCCGACGCCGTACACCTGTGTCACATGGGTTCCTGGGCACGAGGGGCTGGAGGGGAATGAGGCGGCACACGCCGTGGCCCGCGATCACGCCTACCGGGCTATACCTTCCCACTTTCCAGACGCCAGGACTGCGTCCACGGAGGCTGAGCCCGTACCAATCACATACTCTGCTATACTACAACACCACAGGCTGGAACGCAGAGAGTACCCACCACCACATTCAAAGCTCAAGGAAGAGGACAGCACCATACTGCGAAGACTTCAGAGCAACACCTACATACACGGTATACTCATGCACAGACTGTGCCCAACATTGCACGAATATCTCTGCTCAGTTTGTGGCGTACATGACACCTTGGCCCACATGATCCTCGCGTGTCCATGCAATATAAATACCGACTCATCGCCGTCGCCGAATGCCTGTGACACCGGTCAAGCAAACGAACACCTCATCGAAACGTGGGAGGCCAAGCTCGCCTCGGAGGACCTGGACCCACAACGGCGTCTCGTCGCCAGGGCCAAGGAGGCAGCGAAAGCCAGAGGGTTCCTGGAATGAGGAGACCTCCCACCTAGGGTAGACGCCGGTCTTTCACCGTGATACCGTTTCGTGAAATAACGTTTATTTCTCCTCCTCCTCCTCCTCCCCAGATTCTCTACCTGAGGAAGTAAGACCCTCGATATGTGTCCAATCAGGCCTACTTCGTAGTCTTCGAGCACCGCCCTAAAATATATTTGCCGGGCCCCTTTTAACCAGAGATGAGAGTGACGGTTCAGTTCCTCGCGTCCCCGTCGTCTAAAGAGGGGCTGTATGCATCCTGCACCTGCGATTTCCTTACGCGAATGGAGTGATGTACTGGTTCCCAGCACTCGCGACGCACAGAATTTCATTGTTTTAGATTGAAGGATAGCCTTCTTTGTCGAAAACGACACTTTGCAGCCCATACACGTGCAAGAGCTTAATCCCACAAAAATGCAAAAATATTCCAAAAGTCAGGTGAATTCGTGATTGTAAAAGGTGTACTCCAACTGAACAGAACAAGTATTAACGAAATCTCGAGCGTCGGGCCAGTCAACAATAGTTACTCCTTCGCGGCAGCAAGATGCAATCCTTTCGTGTTCAAGACGCCCCCGCCGCAACGGTGTATTGACAATACCGCTTCTGCAGCTTAATCCAACTCCAACAAAAAATGCAAAAATGTTCCAAAAGCCGGGAGAATTCATGATTGTAAAGCATTTACTCCGACTTATCAAGTACCAATAAAATCCCGAGCATCCGGCTGGTCAACGACAGCAGGGGCGTAGTCAAGGAGGGTTAACCCCCCCCCCCCCCCCCCCCGAAAATTTTCAATCTTTCTTGCGTATACACGCACACACAAACGCACGCACGAACATACCTAAAGTATGGTTAAACCCCCCCCCCCCCCCCCCCCGAACGGTACATGTAAGGCGAAAACCCTCAGTGGGTTACGGGCCTGTTAGCTGTGTACACTGCTACAAAACTGAAAATAAAAACAAAAAAGACATATGAAATGCGTTTCCGCATGTGTGTACAAAATATTTGCATTGTGGTTTCATGAGCACACAAAAATGAAAAAAGAAAGAAAGAAAAAGAAAACATTCGTCATAGGATGTGTTTACAAAATTACTGATGCACTGTTTTTGGAAGCAAGATCTACAATAAGGAGTGGTTACGTTATAGATAGTTAAGGAAGCGAGGACAATGAAATGATATCACTTTAAAAGCACAATATTCAGGAAAGAATAAACAGGTACAGGGCATAATATTCAATATAGATGAGGAAAAAGGTGCAGCTGCAAAGTAAGCTTCCAGTTTCATATTTGAGTCGGTGAAGTAAAGGTGTCTGTGTTAATCAATTTAATTTCTCCAACTGAGCCAATACTAAGTGCCTGAATTTTGAACTGTCACTTGGTGGACGATTGATTCGGGAAGCGAGTTCTATTCTTCTACGGCCAATGGTAAGAAAGACTTATTGAATGCGGTTGTAGAGCCAGTTATGCGCTGCACACTCATGGAATTGAAAAGCCGACTTGATGTTCGCACAGGTGGAATTAAAATGGAGGTTCGAAGGTAAGGACGATTGTGATACTGGTTATGAAACTGTGCCAGTCGCAGTGTCTTTTTTCGTTGAGCTAAGGAGTCGATACCGATGGATGATTTGGTGGCACCAGCACTGACCCAGCTGCTATATTCAGAACTGATGAAGCAAGCGGTCCGATTCTGGATGCTTTCTAGTGATTCAACTACGTAATTTTGATGTGGGCTCCATACAGCGCAGGCATATTCGAGTTTAGGGCTGACATGTACTTCATAGGCGAGTTTTCAGATGTAACTCGGGGATAAAGGGAGCCTTTAGTGAAGCCAAGTGTTTTCGATGTGTCTGCGACTAATATCGTGATGCGTTCGTACAGTTGAGTTTGCCAGTGATAAGGACACCTAGATAACGGTACAAATTTACGCATGAAAGGGTCGTGAAGCTTGAAGTGTATGAATAATTTAGGGTGGAATGCTTTCGCGACAGTTGCATGGTCTTACGTTTAGATACATTTAGCTTCATCAGCCAGAGGGCGCTCCAAGTTTCTGTTACATCAATGTCTCTCTGCAGAAGTTTCTGGTCAGTGGTAGAAGTTATGCGACGATAAATAACGCATTCGTCCGCAAATAGGCTGTGGCGGCAGCCAAGCCAAGCCAAGCCGCCAGGCAGCGCCACCCTCCGCTGCTCTCCGGAACCTCCAGAGAACCTGAATAAACAGTTGATGTTTGGGATTCACGCCGCGCGGTCGTGTCTTCTTCTCCCGCGCGTACACGCGTCCCAACAGTGGTGACCCGGACGAGGCTTACCGCCTTTTTCAAGCGATCGACGCCATGGAGACTCTCCCTGACGCACCGGCCATCTCCGCCGTCGACATCAGGCTCCCGCCGTTTTGGACAGCGGACCCGCAGCTGTGGTTCCTGCAGGTGGAGTCCCAATTCACCGCTCGTCGTATTGCCGCTGAGCTAACGAAGTACCACCACGTGGTCGCCAGCCTCCCACCGGCAATAGCGAGCGAGATACGCGATCTGCTGGTCGCTCCACCTGCAGAGAACGCGTACACAGCGCTCAGACAGCTGCTCATCAGCCGCCTCACGCCGTCAGAGCCTCAGCGACTGCAGCAGCTACTGCACGACACCGAGCTCGGGGACCGGACGCCCAGCCAATTGTTGCGCCACATGAGGCAGCTGTTGCACACGGCCGGCGCAGCCACCACCGATGCCGACAGCAGACTGCTTCGCGAGCTGTTCCTACAGCGACTTCCGGTCAACGTGCGCATGGTCCTCGCCTCGGCTGCCGACAAACGCCTGTCTCAACTCGCCGAGCTCGCGGACTCGGTGCTGGCGGTCGCTCCGCCGTCCGTCGCGGCGCTACAGCCAGACATCGCCGGCGGCGCGCCCCACGACCACGCTGCATGACATCCGGGAGCAGATATCCCGCCTCGCCGATACCGTCGCAGCGATGCAGGCCCGCAGCACTCCCGAGGAGCGCCAGCGCCCAGCAGTGCAACAGAGAATCTGCTGGTATCACAGGAAGCATGGCAATGCTGCTCGCAAATGCATTCCTCCGTGCGACTATGCGGGAAACGGGAGCGGCCGGCACTGAGGACGACCAGTGTCGCAGAGGCCCCCGAACGTCGTCCATCAGTGTTTTCCTCACCGACCGCGACAGTGGCCTTCGATTCCTCGTGGACACCGGCGCTGAGGTGAGCGTCCTGCCGGTTGGGTCCACCGATCGCCGTGTCCCCAGTGCGTCCCCGCTTCAGGCGGTCAACAACACAACCATCGCCACCTACGGACATCGCTCGCTGCCACTCGATTTAGGCTTGAACAGAACGTTCCGGTGGATTTTCATCGTGGCAGCAGTGAAGTTCGCCATCTTGGGTGCGGACTTTCTTCGGCATTTCGGCCTTCTCGTCGACGTGCGCAACCGCCGCCTTCACGATCCCGTGTCGCAGGCAACTGTGCAAGGCAATCCCTCGCACCACCCTCCGCTGAGCCCCACTCTGCTCGGGCCGTCCGGTGCAGAACGTTTTACTCGCATTCTGCAGGATTTTCCCGAGTTGACGAGGCAGCCGCCAGCCAGCGCCGCGGTGAAGCACGAGGTACGCCATTACATCGCCACCAGCGGCCCACCCGTGCACGCGCGGCCTCGCCGTTTGCCTCCAGAGAAGTTGAAGGTCGCACGACAGGAATTTGAACACATGATGGAGCTAGGGATCATCAGACCCTCGTCGAGCGCCTGGGCATCTCCACTTCATATGGTGCCAAAGTCAACGCCGGGAGACTGGCGACCATGCGGGGACTACAGGGCGCTGAACCAGGTAACGACTCCAGACAGATACCCGGTACCGCACATACACGATGTCACGACGAGGCTTCACGGTGCCACTATCTTCTCGAAGATCGACCTGGTGCGGGCATACCATCAGATTCCCGTTGCCCCGGAGGACGTCCCGAAGACCGCCATCGCAACGCCTTTCGGACTTTTCGAATTCCTCCGAATGCCATTCGGACTCCGAAACGCGGGTCAGACATTCCAGCGGTTCATGGACGGTGCTATACGCGGCCTCAGCTTCTGCCACGCCTATCTTGACGACTTGCTAGTCGCCAGCAGCACTCCGGAAGAGCACGTGAATCATCTGCGCATCGTCTTCCAGCGCTTAGTGGAACATGGCGTGGTCGTGAACATGGCCAAATGCGAGCTTGGTGTGCGACAACTCTCGTTTCTTGGACACGTCATCTCCGCCTCAGGAGTTCTTCCTCAACCCAACAAGGTTGAAGCCGTGCAAGGATTTCCGCAGCCGACCGCCAAGCGCCAGCTTCGGGAATTTCTGGGTTTGGTAAACTTCTACCGCCGTTTCATTCCCCGCTGCGCCCATATCCTTCAACCTCTTCACGACCTGCTGGCCACTTCACGAAATGGCTCGGACACCCTCTCCTGGTCTCAAGAAGCAAAAGAAGCCTTCTGCGAGGTCAAGGACGCTTTGGCAAACGCCGCACTGCTTGAATACCCCAGGTCCGGTGTCCCGCAGAGCGTAATGGTGGATGCCTCCGATACAGCCGTTGGGGCTGTATTACAGCAACTCGTTGGGGGAATCTGGCGCCCGATTTCCTTCTTTTCGAGGAAGCTAACACCTACCGAGCGCCGCTACAGCACCTTCGGGAGAGAACTGCTGGCCGTGTACGCTGCCATACGACATTTTCGCCATTTCCTGGAAGGTGTAGAGTTTTTCGTCCTCACCGACCACAAGCCGCTTACTTATGCATTGCGCTCGCTAAGCTCCGACGGTGGAACGCACACAGCACGTGAACGGCGCCAAATGTCCTATATATCAGAGTTCACGACTGATATCCGCCACGTCAAAGGCGGCGACAACGAGGTAGCGGACGCCCTCTCACGGAATCCTGTGAACGCCATCATGCCCACACTACAGGTTGATCTTCGCGCTTTGGCAGCCGCTCAACGTGAAGATGACGAACTGAAACACCTGTTGACCGCGACCACTGCCCTGAATCTTGAGTGGATCCCAGTTCCCGGATCCGAGGACAAGGTTTGCTGTGACACAAGCGTCAGTAGAACTCGCCCGTTCGTGCCCGCGAGCCTCCGTCGCCATGTGTTCGAGTCCTTGCACAGACTGTCTCATCCGGGGATTAGAGCCACCCAAAGACTGGTGACGGCAAGATTTGTCTGGCCGGGCGTAAATCGGGACGTCCGACGCTGGGCACGCGAATGTGTAGCTTGCCAGCGCTCTAAGATACAACGCCATACCTCGACAGCACTGGGAACACTCCCCACTCCGGATTCTCGCTTTGATCATGTCCACCTGGACATCGTCGGCCCACTGCCACCCTGCCACGGAAAGGCCTACCTGCTGACCTGTGTCGACAGGTTCACCCGCTGGGCGGAGGCCATCCCTATCGCGGACATCACTGCCGAGACGGTTGCGAGTGCTTTCCTGTACCACTGGGTAGCCCGTTTCGGTGTGCCCTCCACGATAACAACAGACCGCGGCCGACAATTCGAATCAGCCCTTTTCACTGCCATCAGTCAGCTCATGGGCACCTCACGCATACGCACGACAGCGTACCACCCCATGAGCAACGGCATGGTGGAGCGCTTTCACCGCCAGCTGAAGGCTGCGCTCACGGCAACCGAGGAACACAACTGGGTGGAGGCCCTCCCACTCGTTCTTTTGGGTATAAGGTCCACCTTGAAAGAGGACATTGGCTGCAGCGCCGCTGAGCTGGTCTACGGCACGACACTCAGGCTGCCGGGAGAGCTCTTTGCGCGCGGCTCAGAGGAGGCATCCATAGCTTGCAGCGACTATGCACTTCGCCTACGCAACGTCATGAGCAAACTGCGCGCGGTACCTCCACGGCCCCCCAGGGTCGCGTGTGGTGCACGTCGACCCACAGCTCACATTGTGCCCATATGTGTTTGTACGACACGACGCGGTTCGGCGACCTCTTCAGCCACCCTATGATGGGCCGTTTCAAGTCCTCCGCCGTGGCAACAAGCAATTCACAATCAAGAGAAACGGCCGTGAGGAGGTCGTGTCGTTGGACCGCATCAAGCCAGCACACATGGACCGTGACGACGCCGTGTTGCCTCCACTAAGGGAATCATCGCCAGGACCCCCCCAGCTTCAATGCCAGCCCAAGTCCACGAGGTGCCCTCCCGGCTGACGCACAGTGGGCGGCTATCAAGAGCACCCACTCGCCTGGACCTTTAACTCCGTTCGGCAACTCACTAGGGGGGAGTGCTGTGGCGGCAGCCAAGCCAAGCCAAGCCGCCAGGCAGCGCCACCTCCGCTGCTCTCCGGAACCTCCAGAGAACCTGAATAAACAGTTGATGTTTGGGATTCACGCCGCGCGGTCGTGTCTTCTTCTCCCGCGCGTACACGCGTCCCAACAAGGCGAACCGTGGACGAAATAGCACTAGCAAGGTCGTTAATGAAGACTGAAAAGAAAAGTGGTCCGAGGACAGAGCCTTG
>JALIZH010029334.1:0-30309 GCA_030522465.1 Rhipicephalus appendiculatus | reverse complement strand
TGTTATCAAGCGTTACAACTGTATTTTTTAGTTCCCCCAAACGCTTCATTTAAAGTGTATCCTTAATTTTTTTGCTGCTATTCTTCTTTCTATTTGATGGTTTTAGTTTTGTGTAGCCAAATTGATTGGTTATTATTTTACCTACCTACTCGAATCATGCATCCAAAATATTTCAGTACCACTTCAAAACACTGGTGAGTTTCTGAGTGCTTATAATCAGTGAAAAAAATAGAAGTATTTTAAAACAGGAAATCAAAACACCACACTTTTTATTACCTTTCTGCACATTATTTTCCAAAACAAATCAAGACAATGTATTTTACTGAGGAATGCCCCTCACCATCTTTTGCACTTTGTGCCGCTGGAGCTCCGCCGCACCTGTTTTTTCACACCCCTTCCTGCGTGATGCAAACTTCATACGGTTTTCGCCCACACTACCGTCATAAGGGAGAACCCGTCGCAGATTCTTGAATCTGTAGCGCAAGGATACCTTCCACGAGTCCTGAGGGTTGTATAAACAATAAAATAATACTTGTTGTACTCAAATTCACCTAACTTATCACAAAGGAAAGATCCATGCCACAATTTCAGTAGGCATTGCACAAATAAGTAAGGAAAAGGCAAATCAGTTCAAACAACGCAGATGACTAAATAAGCGTAAGCTCAGGACCGATGTTGTAGATGTTAGAAAATACACCATCTCCCGCTAAAGGGAACCATGTGTCGATGTGAAGGAGCGGGCGCTAACGCTTGTTGAAAATTGTGTAGACGATGAGGAGGGGCGGTATCATCATCATTGAGATCAGATCAGTGTGTTCGAATAAAGAGGAGGTCGACGGGGGGCTTCACCATGGGGACGGCGGCTCGTCCTTTTCTCAACATTTTGGTGCCGTGAAACCCGGGAAAAAGGACCTTTAGAGGTGAGACAGAGCGGTCTTCACGACTTCCCGACCGCATCTGTAGCCAGGAGGACTTTGCGACGCCGCCGTTGCGTGAAACGCATGTGCGAGGCCTAATCCTACCCGTGACCCAGATCGGAGAGCATGACATCTCGACGATGCCCGTAACTTCGTTGTGCGAAACTTGTGTGGCGGATCCCGCGTTGACGCCGACTTTGCCTCGTGACGCGGCCGGCCAGTGATTTCTCACGTTTCCGACACTGGACCGGATCATGGAAGCTCTATTGGAACGGCGGAGTCAAGTACGCAAGGCCGTCACGCAAGCCATCGCAAACATCGAACGTCTTGTGCATGACGATCGCCCACCAATAAGTGAGTTGAAGAATTTTCACCGAATTTTGACTAACCAGTATGAGCTTCTAAGAGCAATTGACAATGAGGTAGAAGACGCAGTTCACATTGACCATTTGGAAGCGGAGATGGAGGAAGCCGACGTTTATGTGCGCCAGATTATTCTAGCAAGGGTGAGAGCAGAGTATAAGATCGAAGACGTATTAAAGGCTCGGCAGGCTCGTTTGGAGACAATAAGACAACGGATTAAGACAGAAGTAGAGGCGAAAATACTCTCTTCGTCTGCGTCACCACCATCTAGCCATTACGTACCGCATACCAATCATGTCGCACAGAAGCTAGATGAGTCGACCTCACGACAAATAGTGCAATATACTGGCAGCAGAGAGACTAGCATTCCCACTGCGGAAAAAACAATCTCGAAGATAAGCACCGAAGAACAACCTCACAGGCTAGAGACCCCTTTCACGACTTCAGAAGTCTCGTCAACGTGCTGTATCCGTGAAGCGAATGACAAGCCAGCATCAGCAACTCAGGTGTACTTGGTGGAAGAGACTTGCACGAAGGAAAAGCAAGAAGCATTTGGACATTCAAAAGGCGATCCACCGCATCTTGACGATGACTGCACGCCGAAGACAGATTCGGATTTTCTGCAGCCCTCCACTCTGTGCATACATGTTGCCGAAGGATGTAAATCAAAGCCAATTCGTCAAGCGAAAAGAAATGGAAGAAAGAAAGCAACGACCGGGACGACTCAAAAGCAAGCCATTTGTAATGCTCAGAGCTTCTGCTCGTTGAGAAAGCTGCAGACATCAAGGAGAAGAAAGTGGATCATACAGGCTACATCACTGCAAATGCCAAATGATGAGACCGTGTCCCAGCGCCGAATAAAGCAGCCCAGACTGAGGCGGAGGCAGAAGGCTGAAGCACAAAAGGTAAACACAGCCAGGACGAAAAGGCCAAGGAACAGGTTCCTCGGAAAGATCAGATCCATGTGGAAGAGTCTTCAATGCGGACGTTCATGCCAAGGGAAACTGGTCATCGACAGCGCCAGTCCATCAAGGTCCACGCGTTCAAAATCACGGATATGGAACAAGCGTCGGAAGCATCGCTGGAAGACCAGGCAGAGGAGGAAACCGGATGGTCTCACCTGGATTGACTTGGACATGACGCAAATGCTTTTGAACAAATTGTGTGTACTCAGAATCCACGTGTGTTAGTCTTCTTCATCGTCCGACGTCATTGTGGGGGCGTGGAGGATGTTGAAAATTGTGTAGACGATGAGGAGGGGCGGTATCATCATCATTGAGATCAGATCAGTGTGTTCGAATAAAGAGGAGGTCGACGGGGGGGGCTTCACCATGGGGACGGCGGCTCGTCCTTTTCTCAACAACGCTTACATTGGCGGTGGCGTTGACGCTGGTGATCATCGCAGCGTTGCGCAGGACAGAAAACTGGGGAGGCGCAAAGCACGCAGTGATGGAACGGTGTTTCCTACTGGAACATGCCAATCGCTGCTAATGGGCAATGAGAGACAGAAGACTCCGACTTGACACAGAGACCCGCAGTCCGCTTTTAGTTAACGCGCACGCTGCGAATTTTTATTGTTCAACAACGCACAGGGAGAAATCTTCCACCGGCACCACCTTGGAGGTCAAGATCCATTGCCTTATATACGGGGTGGCCAGTGAACGGTTGTGCAGCGCGAGCAGTCGGTTTTTTCAACCAAGAAACTCGCTAGCAAACGCTGCCTGTGTCGGCGTCGCGAGGCGAGAGAGGGGGGGGGGGACGCGCATGCGCAGTGGGAGTGTGGGCGCCGCGGGCAGGGATGCCTAGAGGAGAGAGGGGGAGCGTAGGAGACGAGAGAGAGGGGGACGCGCATGCGCAGTGGGAGTATGGACGCCGCGGGCACGGATGCCTAGAGGAGAGAGGGGGGAACGTAGGAGGGGAGAGAGGGAGGGGAGGCGCATGCGCAGTGAGGGTGTGGTTGCCGTGGGGAGGGATGCCTAGAGGAGAGAGAGGGGTAGAGGAGGTTTTTTATTTTTTTTAAAGGTTTGCGCATGCGCAGTTAGGGGTGGTCACGCCGGCACACCACCACCACCACCGGATTAAGCTTCGCCATAAAATGTTTCACAACTAAAACAACTAAATACGTTACTCGTTGCTCAAACAAACATGGACCATATAATTACCCTAAGTTCCCTGCAAACAAGGTGATGCGTAACCCTTACTAATACCGAAAAAGAAGTACCGGATGTCACTTATGCACTCAATCCATCGTCATAAGTTTTAATGAGTGCATCTTCGCTGTAGAAACCCTTAGTAATTAGCGGCAGACCCTCAGCAACATTTCGAAGAGGCTCATAATTATATTTAACACAGAAATTTAGCCCAAACAACCATTTCACCTAAAATACTGATTTAACCATATCTTGCACAAATGTGGCAAAACCTTAGCAGCCTCAATTTGCATGTACGGTTACATGTGATGGTTTATCACTTTGTGGCATTTTCTCAATGAAACATTAAACACAAAATGAGATTTCATCGTCAACACACTCTGCAAAGAAAGCATCCCTGAACTCAACAAAATTACGATAACTTTGACAGCGTGCTTCTCCTAAGGAAAGAGATATGCAAATCTTGTAGCAATAAAAATGCCTAATTGGTTGAGTTGAAGAAAAAAATACACACATGAACAATTTTCTTTCATTCAACCCGTACAGTTACGCAAAAGCTAGGACCATTAATGTGAGAGAGAGAGAATAAACGTTTTTATTAACAAATGCACACAGAGCCTTCCTTGGGTGGGGCCCTCAGTCCAGGGCTCCATTGCCTTGCGCGACCCTGCGAGCCCGCTGGACCAGCTGCTGCTGTTCCTGCCGGCGTAAGCTGAGCAGTGCAGATTCCCAAGAGGAAGGGGTGGGGTTGGGAATGGGGAGGAACGCCCTGTGGGGCAGAGCATTCCCACGTGGAGTGGTACACTGTCGGTACGGATCCACAGAAGGGGCAGTAGGAGGGGTAGAGAGTCGGATGAAAGCGATGTAGCATATAGAGGCAAGGAAATGAATTGGTCTGTAGTTGCCGCCAAGCGACAGCGTCTGCTCTGTTAAGTGAAGGATGAGGAGGAGGATACGTGTAACGGCTCTGTCGGTAGTACTCCAGCGTGGCGTTGTAGTTTAGGGGCTCTTTCGGTGCGTCGTCTGGATTGGACAGCTCTTCCGATGGTGCCCGGCCGGTCAGCTCTCGGGCAACCGCATGAACGCGTTCATTACCATGGAGAGAGGCGTGTCCAGGAGTCCAGACGATACGCACAGGACGTAATGCGGACGGTGAGACAGAAGAGAGGATATTGTGTGTATGTGCAGCCACAAGTCCTTGAGCGAAGGCACGGCAAGCAGCTTGTGAATCTGTTACAATGGTGACAGGGGAGTCATGTGTCAATGTCGTAGCGTGGACAATTGCCAGAGCGAGAGCTCCCTCCTCTGCCAAACCACTGTCTGTAGTGCGAAGTGTGGCAGACGCCACAAGGGCGTCTGTGTCGTCTATCACGGCTAAACACATGGCTGAATTCTCTGGGTAGCGTGCCGCATCAGTGTAAAGGACTTTTAAGTCTGTAGTACCATCACCAAAGACGCGTGTCATAGCCTGAACTCGGGCACGTCGACGACCGGCGTGGCGGTAGGGATTCATATTGCGTGGAATCGGAGCCACTTTGATGAGTGCGCGGACAGCAGGAGCAAGTTTATGTTGCGGTACCTGTGTGGGCTTGTTGGGAATCGGGTAGCCAAGACGAGACAGGATGGCGCAGCCCCTGACGGGTCTGCCTGAGCCGTTGAAGCTGACTGTTGTGCTGGGCCTCGGTGAGTTCGGTTACGGTGTTGTGGACACCGAGTTGAAGGAGGCGTTGTGTAGATGCGTGTGGAGGCAAGCCGAGAGCCGCCTTCACAGCTGTCCGTAGAAGGATGTCCATCTTTTGGTTTGAGCTAGCGTGAGATTGTGAAAGGGAAGATGATAGGTGAGCCGACTAACTATGAGTGCTTGTACTAAGCGGAGGACATCCTTCTCACAGAGGCCTCTCCTGCGATTGGTGATGCGTTGGATCATGTGTGTAATTTGAGTTATCTGCTGATCCAGAAGGTGTGTAGTGTGCGAGGCCTTGCCATCAGACTGAAGGTAGAGGCCTAAGATACGAATTCGAGGTACTAGAGGGATAGGTCGGCCATCAAGAAACAGCGAAATGTCAGGAGAATCATCGGTTTTGCGGCGCCGCTTGTATACCAATAACAACTCCGACTTTTCCACTGAGCACGTAAGGCTGCCGGCAGCAGCATAGTCTTGTACCACAGACACAGCTTCCTGGAGGGCGTCCTGAATGGTTCCGTCTGATCCTTTGGTTGCCCAAATTGTAATATCATCTGCATAGATGGCATGCTGGATGTTGGGAACCTGTTGTAATAGTGAAGGAAGTTTAGCCATAGCCACGTTGAACGAAGTGGGCGAAAGGAATGAACCCTGTGGTGTTCCTCTGCCTGCGAGACGAATGACGTCCGACCGGAGGTCTCCAATCCCAATAGTGGGCGTGCGGTCAGAAAGAAAGGACCTGACGTAATTGTAGATACGTGAGCCACACTGGGATGAAGCGAGATTGTCAAGAATTAGGTCGTGGGAGACGTTGTCAAAAGCACCCTTCAGATCCAGGGGCCAGAATTGCTCGGACCTGGTTTGAAGTGGGGCTATCCAACACGTCCTCCTTAAGCTGTAATAATACGTCCTGTGTAGAGATACCAGGACGGTAGCCGAAGAGTGTATCGGGAAAAAAGTGAGTGTGTTCGAGAAATGGCTGTAGTCGGGAGAGGACAACGCGTTCAAAGAGTTTAGCTACACATGAAGTTAAAGATATAGGGGCGAAGATTCTGGAGGGATAGCGGCTTGCCAGGCTTTGGAATAAGTATGATTTCTGCGTGTCGCCACTCCTGTGGTAGCGTGCCGTTGTTCCAATGTTCGTTGTAAAAAGCGGTTAAATGTTCGATGGCCTGGTCATCTAAATTACGCAGAAGTGTGTACGTAATCCCGTCTGCCCCGGGTGCTGTGTTACGCTTAATGCTTTGCAAGGCTGCCCTAACCTCTGCTTCTGTAATTTCCTCATCTAGAGGCGTATCGTGTACGTGTGGATAATCACGGTAGGCGGGACGGGCGCTCGTGGATACATAGTTTTGCTTTAAGGTGTGCAGCAGTGTGGTATCGTCGAGCCCTGATTTGTGGAGAATGGTCCGGATTGCGTTAGTAGTATGTGATTTTGTTTGCGTGGGATTTAAGAGCGCGCGGAGTATACGCCACGTTCGAGGTGTACTTAGTGTGCCGTTGAGGCGATCGCAGAAGTTATGCCAATTGTTGCTAGTGAGGATGTTCGCATAGTCATGCGTCTCAGCAGCTAGTTGGGCGATTCGGAGACGAAGTTTACGGTTATGTTTCTGCCGCCGCCACCGCCGTGTCAAGCCTCTGTGGGCATCCCAAAGATGCAGCAGATGCCGGTCCCCATCCGGCGTTTCTGTCGTCGCAGCGATGCGTTTGGTAGCTGTTTGAAAATCGGACTGAAGTTGTGATATCCAAGCCTCAAGGGAGGGAGAGTCCTGATGGGTAGTTGTTGTACGCTTACGCCTAAATGCATCCCAATTTGTTATTTTTATGATGCGCTCTGGGGCGCGCGTGGCTGCTACTTGGAGCTCTGTAGTTAGTATATGGTGATCACTGCCTAGATTCACCATGAGGTTGCACCAGGAATGGTGACTAACCCCCCTTGACTATCGTGAGGTCGGGGCATGTGTCCCTGCTGACACTATTACCTAAGCGAGTGGGTTGATCAGGTTCCGTCAATAGGGTCATGCGAAGAATTGCGAGAGCCTGTGCGAGTCGTCGGCCTTTGGGTGTTTCTGTTGCGTAGCCCCAAGCCGGATGGGGGGGGCATTGAAATCTCCTACAATAACTATGTGTTTACCCAATTTGCATAGTTGTGCAAATAGATGACCGAAGTCATCCTTCCTGGCGTTAGGTGCACTGTAAACGTTAAGGACGTACAGGCTGCTACTGGAGCGAGAGCACGGGACTAATTCGAGAAGTACGTGCGAGATGGAGGAAGCTTTGAAGGGTGTGTTCTATGACAGTGACATGTTTAGAAACTAATGTAGCTGTGCGATGCGGTGTATTGTTCGTTACGTCCGTGTATGTAGTGTAACCGGGAAGCGTAGGGGTACATTGCACTTCTTGTAACGCTATGACATCGGGAGTATTCCGCTGTGTCGCAAGGAATTGCGTTAGAGCTCCGCGTTTCCTACGATACCCCCTGCAATTCCACTGCCATACACGTAGGAGTTGAGGGGTGTCACGCGTTGACCTACGGTTTCTCGCCATGCTCATGCAATAGTGGGGCCTCGTAGTACCCGGAGGCATTTCAGACTGCGCTAAATCTTGGTGGAGGGTGGTGGGAAGCGGGACAGCTGCAGCTGTGGCTGTTGGGACGGTTTTTCGGGACGGTGATAGGAGACGGGAAGGGCGTATGTAAGGATGCGTTCGCTGTGCTTCACGTGTCGGAGACGTGGTGCGTTTGGGTGCAGATGGCGCAATATGAAGTTGGCCAAGTGCAGCCGATATCTGCTGTTTAACATCCGTTACAATCTGCTGGACAGCAGGTTGCAGGGCCTGCTGGATCAATTGTTGGAGTGGAGCTGTTAGTTCAGCCATAATGCTATCCTTCAGTTTCTGCATTTCTACCTGCACCATAGCTGCGAATTCGTTCCTTAAAGAAGTAGCCATTTCGTTCAACGCCTCTCGTGTGCAATAGTCTGTTCGTGCCGTGGTTGGCGGCATGTCAGGATGAAGCTGAGTGTCCACTGACATGGGTTGTGGTGTTCTTTGCTGCGTTGATGTTTGTGTGAGGGAGTGGGACTGATGTGGAGAGGGAGGGAGAGGAGGGGAACTGCTCTGCCCAGCTTACCGTTTGTGCTTTCTTGTGGGAACCGCTTTGCTGGCCATGATCATGCGTTGTCCCGTCCTTGCGCCAGCCTGGAGATCCCCTGCTGGCCAGCGGAACCGCTCCTCGATGACGAGTTTCCTCGCCTGGGCCCCGACTTATCCCTGGAACGGCTCTTTCGCCTGGCTCCACTCCTGGACGCGCTGCGCTGCCGTCCGGGGCTGGGGGATGGTGACTGGGCCTTCCGGATGGGAGTAGCTGACAGGGGTGGTTTGCGTCGGTTGACTGGTGGCAAGCACCGCTGTGGGCATGGTTTGGCAGCCGTCGGGTGGTCGCCCCCGCAAAGCATGCAACAAGGGCGGCATTCGTGGTTGTTAGTTGATATTGAATCCCCGCACACTCGACATTTCGGTGTGTCAGGAGGCTGTGGGCACACATCGTCGCGGTGTCCTGTTTTGTTGCACTTTCTACAGTGGGGAATAGTCCGTTTGTAGAGGTAGCAGCGAAAAGCCTGTCCGTACGCGTTGACGAAGAATGGGACCCGCTTGCCACAAAATGTGAGCACCATTGCTCCGGAGTCGCCGAGGCGTCTGCACGTAAGGACCTCGTAGCCCGGTACTTCAACTTCTTTCAGGAAGTCGTCTGGTGTGATTTCATGGCCTATTCCGTGGACCACACCTTTGCACGAATTATCAGGCGCAATACCATAAGAGGTGATGTCGTAGGTTGCTGCGTGGACTGTAATTTCGGTGATTTGTCCAAGTGCAGTGGCGATGTTTTCAGATGAGGTGCTTACTGTTAGCACGTTTTGATTTTCGTCAACACGAAGCTTGATATCAGGCTTCTCACTTCGTATCTTTGCTGCATGAGCTACGGCGAGAAGTAGCGTCTTGGGGCTAACCTTGCTCAGATTTAATCCACCATGGGGACGTATTGCTATCTTGTAGTCCTCGGCAGGGAGCGGTGGGAGTCTTGGTAGACGCGTCTTAGGCCGGCTCTGGCGTAGAGCGGGCTCAGAAGGCGTGCTGGGCAGCTGTTGAGTCGGTGCAGTATGGGGTTGCAGCTGTCGGCGTTTGTTCGCTCTCTTGGTAATAGTGATCCATGGCTGTGCGTTGTGCTCATTGCTGGCCCGCGTATCGGCGTCTTGGCTGGCCTGCGTATCTATCATGTTGTCCGTAGAGCGAGGGGGGCAATGGGTGCCTCTCGTCGGCTGCGACGCTCGCAGAGACGCTCGCCATCCGCTGTAGAGCGGGGCGGCGTTCTGTCCAAGCCGCGTCGCCTGCTTGTTAGGGTTAGCGAGGCGGACCCCGCCTAAGAACTTTGAACGCCCTAAGACGTTGAAAAGCGCACTCACAGGTTGAAGTCCGGTATAGGCTTGACTGTGGTGACGTTAGGAACAAGTTCCTAGCATTGCAACAGGTCGCCAGGAAGAAATTCTTCTTGAAAATGGACTTGAGCTGGAGCCGATGTGGTTCGCGTCCGTAGGACTCGTTCGCCAGGTGGCGCCCCCATTAATGTGAAAGTGTTTAGGGTCACCCTTGTCGGCTCAGGAATTCAATAGCCAGAAATCCATACCACATTTGCAAACACAGGAAGCGAATGTTCTGGAAACAATGTTGGTAAACGGCACTAGAGTATTGCAGGGACAACTTTTAATAACTACAACCTGTTGTAGTTATTGTAATTAGGGAGCTTCCCTGACTAGTAGACATGACAAATAGGCGCACGACGGACGTATTTAATGGTGTTCTATTTGTACCACCTGGCGTTCTGCCACTGAGGAAAAAAGAATGTTGGGGCAAGCTCAGGCAATGTGACGCCTACGAGATGGCCCAGGAGCAATGTTTTGTTTTTAAGCTTCACTGCAAAGAAGCTTAAAAACAAAACATTGCTAAGACCCAAACATATATGTATAGCAATGCATAAACAATTGACTAAAACGTTTAAACAGATACCGGTGTTTTTAAGTGGATATATCTTTTGGTGACATAAAAATGAAAATAAAGATCCGCAGCGCCACACAGTTTTCGTGAGAAAGTCCTGAACTAGTTAGTGGCTGTTTCAAACTGGCATGTAGCAGCATGACAACTCGATTAAGTTGACAGAGTTGTGGTGTTTTGAAGGGCATTGACTGGATAGTGTATCAAGACTTCCACTGTGACACAGGTATTTTTTGCGCATGCAATACTGTCGAGAAAGAACAGTAACATAAAACACAACATCGTCCTAGGGTAGTAAAGGTCTCGGATACATCTGAGAAAAAGAAATTCAAGAGTTCAGATAGAGCAGTTCCTTTACACGAGTATGATGCAAGGCATTATGATGCAAGCCTCTCTGCTTGTGTACAATATGAAAGCTTTTTAGATTACCCTAGCTTTTTTTGCTTCATATTAAAGGGACACTAAAGGGAAATCTTAAGTCGACGTTGATTGCTGAAATAGCGGTCCAGAAACCTCGTATTGCTACTTTCGTGCCAAGGAAATGCTTATTTTGAAATAAAATCACGTTTCAGTGGTCCGAACAGTGTTAGCGCACTTCAAATCACCCGCGTCACCTGCCTGAAAACAGAACTCCTGACGTAGCAGTTGCCTTGCCCAACGTTGCCCGCCTTTACTGCGCGGCCGCGGACACTAGCAGCAGCAGAGCGAAAGTAGCGGGACCCACAGCAACAACAACAGCCATTGAAAAATTTTCTGCTTGCTCGGTGCAACTGGGCTCCGCTAGATGGCGCCACCTATCCAGCCTTACTAAGCGAAAACGCAATTTTTCAACCACTCGCATCTTTCCCCACAGTAACGCCAGGCGCTTCCTTTTTATATGAGTCAAACAGAAACGGAAAAGGAGCATTTTATTACGTGTTGTAATGCACGGAAGCTTCTTTTTTTACTACAGCTGGTTTGATTACCAGTGATTAATTGTAGCCGGGAGCTGTGATGTCATTGGGATGTCCCACTCGTAGCGCATGTGGTGTCATACATTTACCTTAATTTCTCGATTAGTAGAGCACTGCTGTTGATAATATTGCCACGCGCGTTTCTTATTTTCATTCTCGTTGTACTTGGTTTTCGCCCACAAAGACTGTCCGCATGCCCAGCGCAAACCGCGGCTGATTGTTCTAGAAGCTTCACGATTATTGTAGATCGTTGTGTTAAGATTGCGCGCAAGACGCGAACACTCTAGCTTATTCCAGAGCTTGCACGACGACCAGTGATAAGGCTAGAATGTTCGACGCGTGATGTGTAAAAGCCGGTGCTTTCCAGCGATGATCAGATTATCGACGGCCGACGCTCTGTTCGCCGCTCTCAGTGCAGCGTGTATTGCTGTAGTCTGACCTTCAGTTTCCCGGCCACAAGTTCGGCCAAAATAAAGAGTTTCTTCTTTAACTCGCCGACTGTTGCCTTCGTCGACGTCACGACCACGTGACATCTGGTGGAGGTGCTGCTTCGTCCATGCTCCGGACGCCCCCGCGAGGTACTGACCCAAGCCCAACCCGCGAGGAAGACGACAGAAAGGACAACCCGGAAAGTCGAAGCAGCCGCAGGCAGAGGGGCCTCGAGCCCGAGTACGGGCTTCTTACAGAAAACACCAGGCAAACCAAGACTTCGACCTCAACGGCAGCGACGATGACAGCCCCTGTGCCGCCTGCGCCCGTCCTGCTCCGGCAGCCGAAGGAGCCGCCGACTTTTCGCGGTTCACCATGTGAGGATCCAGAAAGCTGGCTGGAGGAATACGAGCGGGTCGCCACGTTCAACAACTGGGACTGCGACGAGAAGCTCCTCCACGTCTACTTCGCCCTTCAAGACGGCGCAAGGACCTGGTATGAGAATCGAGAGTCCTCGCTAACATCATGGGACCTCTTCCGCTCCGGATTTAAGAACACCTTCACTAGCATCGTCCGGAAAGAAAGGGCTGAAACACTTTTGGAAACCCGTGTACAGCTCCCCAACGAGAATATCGGAATGTACACCGAAGAAATGACTCGCCTGTTCCGTCATGCAGACCCCGCTATGCCCGAGGAGAAGAAGATCCGCTTCCTGATGCGGGGTATCAAGCAGGAACTATTTGCCGGCCTTGTACGCAACCCACCCAAGACGGTCATGGAATTCGTCTCAGAGGCCACGACGATCGAGAAGGCCCTTGAAATGCGTGCGACGCAGTACAACCGGCGGATTCCCTTAACGATCTACGGAGAGAGTCACGCACTGCAATCCGACGACCTGCGCGAGACCATCAGGGCCATAGTTAGGGAAGAGCTGCGTAAGCTGTTACCATCCTCCCAATCTCAAGTGGATTCTCTCGCTGACGTCGTGCGCCAGGAGATCCAGCAATCTCTGGGCGTTCCTCAGCAAGCAGAGCAGCAACCCCAAGCTATTAGCTACGCTGCTGCAGTGCGTCGTAACGCTCCACCACCACGCCCACGTGAAGGCTTCGCACCGCCGCAGTTCCGCCGCCAGACGCCGCCGCCACCACCTCCGACGCCATACCGTCTACCCGCCGGCCAGCGCAACGCTCCGAGAAAGACCGACGTTTGTCGCGCCCCTGACCACCGCCCACTGTGCTATCACTGCGGAGAAGCTGGCCACACCTACCGCCGCTGCCAGTACCGCCAGATGGGACTGCGTGGTTTCGCCATCGACGCGCCGCGTCCACAGCGGGGTGAAAGGCCACGCGACATCGCCGACTACCTCGCAGGAGCTCAGTGGACACCCCGACGACCATCCCGCTCGCCGTCGCCTGGCCGCTACATGTCACCGCACCGCCGGCAGTACGCTGGCCCAAACCGGGGCCGATCTCCTAGCCCTTACTCCGGAAAACTAAAGGCAGCAACCGATGGAGGTGCGGTTGCTGTACGACGAACTACCGAAGATCCTCCGCCGCCGCCGACGACGATGCCGCAACGAAATCTAAAGAACCCGTCGCAAGACAAACGAGGCCCTGGCGTGGAAACTTCGCAGCCCGAAGAAGACATCACTACGCAACGTGGAACCGGCGGAACAAACCGACGCAGCCGTGACCCGACGCCGCGACCTAACCGCAACGCGAGACGACGAACTAGCGACCTCGACGTTCTCATCGACGGCCACGGCGTGACCGCTCTCGTCGACACTGGGGCCGACTATTCCATCGTCAGTGGACCATAGACGTCAGACTCTGCCCAGGCGGCGCTGCGAAAAACGCCGCCACCAGCGCTCTCATCGCCGCCCTGGCCATAACTGGGTAGTGCAAAGGGAGCCGTCCGCAAGCCAATGTGCATAGGCCACTATAGAACACTCCTCTTTCGCTGGTGTTTAGGGCTGTTTCCTAAAAATGAAGGACCTGGAAAGCTTCTTCTGTCAATCCACCCTTGCTTCAGAAAAGTAGTAAGCTCATCAAAGTGAACTGCGGCTACAATGCAAAAGATGCTTCAGTTATTTCGGCGTGCTGCAACTCGCAAGCGCGAGCGAGCATCGCATGACATCGAGTTCGAAGGACTCCGACGTGCGTTCTGTAACGCCTAAATGCGTTAAATTTGGGCATATACATTATGTCAAAGCGATGAATACGTACACGAGCAATGTTTCTTACGATCAGTGGTACAAATTTCACTTTATCAGGCACGAATGGTCCCGGCGATTTTCGCCTTTGCAGTTGCATTCTCCATCCATCTCTCGCTTCCTGTGCGTTGAACTATTTTATTACGCGTCTTCGAATGTTCTGTTGACGGTTGTCTTACGTTTGTATACACTGCAAATGGGGATACGTGCGTGTCCACTTTCTCGGTGTCGAAAGGCAAAACCGTGGCCTCCGAGACAGCTCCGGTAATCGCGGAGACCACGGGTAAGAAAAACCTGACGGTGGTCACGACGAACATTTTGCGACTTACTTTTATGACGCACCTGTTAGCATTTGCTTGTTAAAGACGGAACTTTGAACCTTCAATGCGTACGTGCGCGATGCTGTGTGATGACGACCAGTTCAGATTATGGGTGGTCGCGGAGTGCGCGATGTTTATCGCGTGCTTCACCAGTCTGCATTTAACTGCTGCACGGCGCGCATCGCGGTCTGAGGCTCTGCTGAGCTTCATAGTCAAGGTTACCACGGTTCTGCGTCAAGGCTACTCAAAAATCTAACATTAAACCCACATTATCACAATTTCCCATGCGACCGGCTGTGAAGAACGCGAGTAATTCGCTTACCCAACACGTTCGCAACGGCCCGTATCCAGAACTATCGCCGTTCTGCTTCGTGCAACAGCTACGGAAATCGGTAAAACTGAAGTCCTTTACGTCCGTGGCAATTCACAACGCAACAGTAGCGTCGACTGAGGCCTTTCCTTGTAGCGCGCAGAACTGTTGCGTCTCCTTGTTTTCGCCTTCGTTCTGGCACGCACTTCATGGGGGTTCGGTTGCGCGTCCGACTAGCGGAGAGAAATTCGTAGCTCTTTTTCTGAGCGTTCAATGCGCCAACACACCAAATATTTAGGTCAATCGTTGTTTCCCACTGGCTAGTTGCACCTGGTTGCACAGCAAACTGTGCAAGGGAGCCGGACTTTGCACTACCCAAAACTGCTCCGACAGGTGGCGCTACGTGTCTGCAAAACTCCATAGTCTGACGTCTATTCGCCGCCAAGCTGAAGAAAGTAAAGACCGCTTGGGAGTGGACCGGAAATCCGGACAGCTGGAGGCCACCTGATAACGCCGATTGGAGTCTGCACGGCAAGAGTCAACGTCAGTAACCGGACTTATCCTGCGAGTTTTGTAATCCTACAAAACTGCTCCAGGGATGTTATACTTGGAATGGACTTCCTAAGTGACCACGGCGCCGTCATCGACCTAAGGTCTGAGTCGATAACGCTAACCTCAGACAAAGCGCTCCCACCCCTCGCGACGCCAGGGGAACTATGCATTGAATGTGATAGAAGAGCAGGTGACCGTTCCGCCACTCTCCAGCGTCATTATTTCCGTCGGCACCGAAAACCCTGCGAACCTTGAAGGCGTCATCGAGGGCGATCAGCACCTACTCCTGAACCGTCAAATTTGCGTCGCAAGAGGTATAGCCGAGCTGCGTGACGGTAAAGCAAAGGTAGTGCTGACAAACTTCAGCCACGAATACAGGCACCTCAACATTGGTACGACGGTCGCCTACATCGACGAATGCGTGACCGCAAGCAATGCTTTCGCCCTCTTCGATGCTGCCGAACCAGATTTCGACATCAACCCGAGCCTTACGAAGGCCAAGCAAGACAAGCTCAAAGCTCTGCTCATGCAATTCAAGGACTGCTTCTCGGCGTCGTCAAGAATTCGACAGACCCCAATTGCGAAACATCGCATCATAACAGAAGAAAGTGCCCGACCAGTTCGACAGAGCCCGTACCGAGTTTCTACGCGCGAACGTGAGGCCGTGAAAAAACAAGTCGACGAAATGCTACACGACGACATCATTCAGCCGTCCAAGAGTCCGTGGGCGTCACCCGTGGTTTTAGTGACCTCAATGGACCTCAAAACCGGCTATTGGCAAATCGAAGTCGACGAGAGGGACCGAGAGAAAACTGCCTTTATAACACCAGACGGCCTCTTCGAGTTGAAGATCATGCCCTTTGGCCTTTGCTCGGCACCTGCAACTTTCCAACGTGTCATGGATACAGTATTGGCGGGCTTGAAGTGGCAAACTTGCCTTGTTTACTTGGACGACGTCGTTGTGTTTTCCTCGAACTTCGACGAACACCTCCAGCGCCTCCAATCCGTACTTCAAGCAATCAAGAACTCCGGGCTGACCCTGAAGCCAGAAAAGGGCCGCTTCGCGTACGAGGAGCTTCTGTTTTTGGGTCACGTGATCAGCAAGACGGGAGTGCGCCCAGACCCGCAGAAAACAGCTGCTATCGCCACTTTCCCGCCACCCACCGACAAGAAAGCCGTGCGCCGATTTCTCGGCTTGTGCGCCTACTACAGACGCTTCGTCAAGGACTTTTCACGTATCGCCGCGCCGCTAACCCATCTCACTAAAACCGACGTGGACTTTAAGTGGGAAACGTCACAAGTAGAAGCATTTCAAGAACTCAAACGACGCTTGCAGACGCCGCCGATACTTGCGCACTTCGACGAATACGCCGACACGGCAATCCACACCGACGCCAGCAGTGTGGGGCTCGGAGCCGTCCTAGTGCAGAGGACTGACGGACTTCAAAGGGTTATCAGTTATGCTAGCCGGTCTCTATCCAAGGCAGAAGCCAACTATTCCACAACAGAAAAGGAGTGTCTTGCCATCATCTGGGCTACGTCAAAATTTCGCCCCTACCTCTACGGCAGATCTTTCAAAGTTGTTAGTGACCACCACGCCCTGTGTTGGCTAGCTAACTTGAAGGACCCTTCAGGTCGTCTCGCACGGTGAAGCCTAAGACTTCAAGAATTCGACATTACCGTCGTGTATAAGTCCGGAAGGAAACACTCCGACGCCGACTGTCTGTCTCGTGCCCCCGTCGACCCACCGCCGCAGGACGACCAGGATGATGACTACTTTTTGGGAACCATACGTGCCGACGACTTCGCCGATCGGCAGCGAGAAGACCCGGAACTGAGGGGGCCTAATGGAATACCTAGAGGGCAGGACCACCGTCGTCCCAAAAGTATTCAGGCGAGGATTGACGTCATTTTCTTTGAGAAACAACGTCCTCGTAAAGAAGAACTTCTCCCCAGCCCGAGCCAGCTACCTCATCGTTGTACCTTCGGATCTGCGACCAGAAATTCTGCAGGCCCTGCACGACGCCCCAACGGCTGGCCACCTCGGCTTTTCGCGCACGCTTGCAAGAACACAGAAAAAGTACTACTGGCCGCGCCTTACCGCCGACGTCGCTCGTTACGTGAGGACATGCCGGGACTGCCAGCGACGTAAGACACCGCCGACAAGGCCAGCGGGACTTCTGCAGCCCATCGAGCCACCTCGCCGGCCGTTCCAGCAAATCGGCATGGATTTACTGGGTCCGTTCCCGACGTCGGCTGACGGAAACAAGTGGATCATCGTGGCTACCGACTACCTCACCCGCTACGCCGAAACAAGGGCCCTGCCCAAAGGCAGCGCCGCCGAGGTAGCAAAGTTCTTCGTCGAGAACATCGTCCTGCGTCATGGCGCCCCGGAGGTCCTCATTACCGACAGAGGCACGGCATTTACAGCGGAGTTAACTCAGGCGATCTTGAGGTACAGCCACACAAGCCACCGCCGGACCACCGCCTACCACCCACAGACCAATGGTCTCACCGAGCGTCTAAACAAGACCATCGCGGACATGCTGGCCATGTACGTCGACGTCGAGCACAAGACGTGGGATGCAATCCTCTCGTACGTGACCTTCGCCTACAACACGGCCATGCAGGAGACGACACAGATGACGCCGTACAAGTTGGTGTACGGAAGGAACCCGGCAACGACGCTCGACGCCATGCTGCCCAACGTCGCTGACGAAGAAAACCTTGACGTCACCAGCTACCTTCAGCGCGCTGAAGAAGGCCGACAGCTCGCACGGCTGCGCATCAAGAATCAGCAGACGACTGACAGCCACCGTTACAATCTTCGACGACGATTCGTGGAATACCAGCCCGGCGACCGCGTCTGGGTGTGGACACCGATACGCCGACGTGGACTCAGTGAAAAACTTCTTCGGCGTTACTTCGTGTTCTGTCCAAATAAAACGCCGGCCGCGTCGCTTCGGCGTCGCTAGCGCGAGCTAATAGGCGCGCGTTCGATATGAATAAAAATTCATTCTTGCTGGCACCTCACGCCTGTTCAGACGCTCCTGTTTTTGCTGCATCGGCACGAAGCCTTCTCGGACGCCCTCGTCTGGGAAGCACTCGCACCGTACGCCTGCCTGAATGCTTATCCTGGCTAAATAGAATAACTGGCGACGAAGATGGGATTAGCCGCAGCAGCAACTCGGTGCGACGGCCAGGGGAAGACGGCGTACGACTGTGTGAACGCGGACTAGCGCAGAAGCAAGAACGAGGCCAAGGACGGAGTGGTCGCCAGAAGAGATAAGTGGACTGCTTCTTTACAATGGCTACGCCTCATGTCTCTAGTCGTTTAGGGAGCATGTCGGAGTTTGATCCGAAGGCAGACAACATAAAATCGTACTTCGAAAGGTTCGAAAACTTTATCGATGTCAACGAAGTACCGGCAGCAAAAAAACTTAAGCTGTTCCTCAATGTGGTGGGCGTTCAAACGTACGAGGAACTTAAGAAAATTTTGGTTCCCGAAAAACCCACCGACAAAACTTTCGACCAAGTGCGAAAGCTTTTAGAGGACCACTTCAGTCCACAATACTCAGTCATAGCCGAACGCTGCAAGTTTAATAGGCGAGTGCAGTAAGAAGGCGAAAGCATCAAAGATTTCTTGACGGAACTCAAGCATTTGGCCAGGAACTGCGAGTTCAAAGATTTTCTCAATGATGCTCTGAGAGATCGGCTGGTAGCAGGGTTACGCGACCCAGAGACGCAAAGGGTTCTTTTCGCAACAGAACGCTTAACTTTTGAAGGCGCATGCAAAATCGCACTCGAGAAAGAATTGGCCGACCGCCAAACGAAGGAACTACGCGTAGAAGAGGCGAGACCGATGGAAGTTAATGCGGTGCGTCGAAGTTTCAAGGGAAAAAACCCTGCGTCCAGTGATGAGAAGGATTGCTCAGCTAAGAAAAAGAGCGTCTGTCATCGTTGCGGAAAAGGCCATGATCCAGCTAGATGCTGGTACCGAAACGCGAAGTGCCGAGCATGCGCAAGGACCGGACATTTGCAAGTAATGTGTCAAGCGAATAAAAAAGGCTCGGTAAACTGCATCGGAGATTCGGATGAAGAGTATGAGGAGTCCCAGATTTATCATGTCATATTATGCGCATCAGGAGGAAAACGGGGCTACGAGGTATTGGTAAATATTGAAGGAACGCCCATACCAATGCTCTTGGACACTGGCGCAGCAGTTACTCTTATGCCCGAAAGCGTTTTCATGGAGAATTTCGCGCAGCTAAAATGCAACCGTTCAACAGCTTCTCTCAGGACGTATACAGGAGAACCATTAAGATTGAAAGGAAAGGCAGATGTCAGGGTAGAACATAACGGACGCAGCGAGACGATGCCACTCTACGTGGTAGAGGATCAGAAGAAGCGTCTGCCAACGCTTCTTGGCCGTGACTGGATAGAAAAATTGCAGCTTGACTGGAAAACAGTGTACGCGGTTGGAGAAGAGATAAAAGTGAATTCGCTACGCGAGAGGTTTCCAGAGATATTCCGTAGCGCGCCGGGAGTAGTGACGAACTTTGAAGCAAGAATTGCCATAAAAGCAAACAGTAGGCCAGTATACTGCAAGGCACGGCCAATTCCATTTGCTCTTAAGGAAGAAGTCGCCGAAGAACTGCAAAGGTTGGAAAAAAACGGAATCATAAAGCGAGTAATGCAGAGCGATTGGGCCACACCTATTGTGGTAGTTCCTAAGCAGGGAGGCGGCATAAGGCTCTGCGGAGACTATAAAGTAACCATAAATCAAGTATTGAAGACAGATTCCTACCCACTCCCTCTTCCGGAAGATTTGTACTCGATGCTTGCGGGTGGCAAGGTGTTCTGTGTGTTAGACCTATCCTCCGCTTACCAGCAAGTGCCGCTTAGTGAGGATGCAAAACCGCTCCTGACTGTGAATACACATCTTGGATTGTTTGAGTTTCAACGACTACCATTTGGAATTGCAAGTGCACCGGCTATATTTCAAGCAATGATGGATAAGGTGCTAGAAGGCATCCCTGAAGTGGGCTGCTACATAGATGATGTCATTGTCGCTGGAAGCAACACAGAGGATTGTTACAACACAGTGGCCAAGGTTTTAGAACGGCTGAGTCACTACAACCTCACCCTCAAGGAGGCGAAATGCCAATTTTTTTGTGAATCGGTGATTTACTTGGGACACAAGGTTTCCGCAGACGGAATCTACCCGACATCGGCCAAGATCAAGGCAATTCAAGACGCCCCAGAGCCGACGAACCTTACAGAATTGAGGGCATATTTGGGACTTCTCAATTTCTACGGAAAGTTTTTAGCGGACTTAGCCACGGTAGCTGCGCCTCTGTACGAGCTAATAAAGAAACAGCAGAAGTGGTGCTGGACAAAAGAATGCAAGCAGGCATTTGAAACCACTAAGACTATGATCTGCGACAGTGAAATCCTCACATTTTACGACGTCAGGAAGCCGTTGGGACTCAGCTGTGACTCTTCAGCCTACGGTCTCGGAGCGGTGATTTTTCACGAAATGCCCGATGGAAGCGAGAGGCCAGTAGCGTTTGCCTCCCGGACATTGACAAGGAGCGAACGCAATTACGCACAAGGGGAAAAAGAAGCTCTCGCCATCATTTTCGGCTTGAGACGTTTTCATCGCTACTTGTATGGCCGGCACTTCAACCTTTACACGGATCATCAGCCTCTTCTAGGGCTGCTAGGACAAGATAAACCAGTACCACCGCTTGCAGCAGCAAGAATTCAACGGTGGGCGATGACGCTGGCTGCATACCAATACCATCTTAAATATAGAAGCGGAAAGAACATGCAAGTAGCTGATGCCTTATCAAGATTGCCGCTACCGGTGGAAACGCATGACGACGGACCTGAATGCTTGGCCGTTTTCGATGCCACACCACTCACTGTGACACAGGTTGCAAAAGAAACCAAGACTGACCTTGTTTTAAGGGCGGTTGTCAAATATACGCTCACAGGATGGCCAGCCAGGTACCCTAGTGAATTGCAAGCATTTTGGAGGCGCAAAGATGAACTGTCGATTGAACAAGATTGCCTTACCTGGGGTAACCGAGTCATTGTGCCCAAGAGCTTGCAACCCGATGTTCTGTCCCTACTGCACGACGGACACCCGGGTATGACACGGATGAAGATGCTAGCTCGCTGTTATGTTTGGTGGCCTTCTCTGGACAAGGACATCGAAGATACAGTACGAAACTGTCATATTTGTCAAAGTGTGCTTCCAGCCAAAACCGCCGGTCCATTGCAACCCTGGCCCTATCCTACAAGAGTTTGGCAACGCGTTCATGTCGACTACGCACAAGGGATGGCTCCAATCTAATGGTTCTGGTCGACGCCTACTCAAAGTGGATCGAGGTGTTCTGCCTACCTGCGACAACTAGTGCAAAAACGATGCAGTGTTTAAACAACCTCTTTGCAGCATATGGCTACCCAGAGGAATTGGTGACGGATAATGGTCCGCAGTTTACCTCGGACGAATTTCAAGAGTTCCTGCGACGACGCGGAATTAAGCATACGCGGACGCCTCCATACCACGCCGCATCCAACGGAGCTGCAGAAAAGCTTGTGAGAACAACCAAGACGGCACTTCGGAAGCAAGTACTGGCTGACGACGCTGCGGGGTTAAAGCGTACTATGCAAGAGCGTCTCTGCAATTTCTTGCTGTCATACCGAAACACACCAAATTCGGTTACGGCGAAGACGACAGCTGAACTCTTCTTAAAGCGTTCGCCCCGTGTCAAGTTGTCTCTACTGATGCCAAGCTTTGCAGATAACATGTTGCAGCGTCAGAGCAAAGAGTCTGAGCGACGTAACTACCGAAGAGGGTCGGCCGAGTACTTCTCAGTTGGTGACAAAGTGTTTGTAAAGACGGTGAGAGGTGAAGTAGAATCTTGGCAGGAGGGAATTGTTGAGCAAGTGGTCAGCCCAGCTACATATCTTGTAAAGATCGGAGACTACGTGCGGTTCACCCATGTGGACCACTTGCGAAAACGATGGACTAGTGCAGCTATCTACCACCACCCTCAACCGAATGGCACAGAAGTTTGTCAGGACATAACCGTCCGCGAATCCTCGTACTCCGAGCCTTCTTCAGAAGGAAACAATGTAATTTCAGGTAGTGGCCTTAATGAAGGCACTTCACGGGGGGTGTTTCGGGACGAACACCACGTGCAAGGTCACGACGACGTCGACGAGGACGAAGATGTACCTGACCCAAAAACAACAAAGGCGACAGCGTCTACTTCGGTTAATGACCCATGCACAGCACCACCCTTACGGAGAAGCAACCGTACCCGAAGGCCTCCCGACAGATTTCAGCCTGGAGACATCAAGAAAAACTCTACTTAGACCAATGACCTTTTATTTTGTTAAGGAGGGAAGAGTGTTCTGTCCAAATAAAACGCCGGCCGCGTCGCTTCGGCGTCGCTAGCGCGAGCTAATAGGCGCGCGTTCGATATGAATAAAAATTCATTCTTGCTGGCACCTCACGCCTGTTCAGACGCTCCTGTTTTTGCTGCATCGGCACGAAGCCTTCTCGGACGCCCTCGTCTGGGAAGCACTCGCACCGTACGCCTGCCTGAATGCTTATCCTGGCTAAATAGAATACTTCGGGCCATACAAGGTGCTTCGACGTCTCGGTACTCTGGACTACGAGGTCGTCCCGGACGGCATTACGAACTCTCAACATCGTCGTGCGCGACCTGAAGTAGTCCATGTCGTGCGCCTCAAGCCGTATTACGCGCGTTAGCGAACCTGACGACTGGACTTATTGCTTTATTATTGTAATTTCTTTCTGTATCCCTGTGATTTCTTGTTGCATGTATTTTTCCCCCCGTGTTCTTTTTTAAGCATCGGGACGATTCTTTTTCAGAGGGGGGGCATTGCCACGCGCGTTTCTTATTTTCATTCTTGTTGTACTCGGTTTTCGCCCACAAAGACTGTCCGCATGCCCAGCGCAAACCGCGGCTGATTGTTCTAGAATCTTCACGATTATTGTAGATCGCTGTGTTAAGATTGCGCGCAAGACGCGAACACTCTAGCTTATTCCAGAGCTTGCACGACGACCAGTGATAAGGCTAGAATGTTCGACGCGTGATGTATAAAAGCCGGTGCTTTGCAGCGATGATCAGATTATCGACGGCCGACGCTCTGTTCGCCGCTCTCAGTGCAGCGTGTATTGCTGTAGTCTGACCTTCAGTTTCCCGGCCACAAGTTCGGCCAAAATAAAGAGTTTCTTTTTTAACTCGCCGACTGTTGCCCTCGTCGACGTCACGACCACGTGACAATATTGACGTTTTAGACATTCCCAAACATTGATCTTTCACTCTGATGCAAATTGTTAATTGCCTTTAGTGTCCCTTTAAGAGGTACATCAGGCGAAGCTTTTGTTAACCGTGTTTACATTTGCGATGAACCAGAATATTGCTGTCTGAGCAAGCCCTCGATGAATTTGAACGCAAAAGTATTTTTATGATAATGAATGTGACCAAAATTGCGATTCCCCAAAGCTCGATGTTCCCAGTGAAATAACAACTAACTTACAGCTCCACTTCCCAATACATCCTTGAGCTGCGGGTATTTCTCAAGCAGAAGTGTGGTTACTCTTGAATAAAAATGGCGAGATGGAAACCTTGAAAATATTGAAAATATTATGATTGGTTATTTCTTAGGGGGGTTTAACGTCTAAAGCGACTCAGGCTATGAGACGCCGCGGCAAAGGGCTCCGGAAATTTAGGCCACCTGGGGTTCTAAAGAAATCTAAGTACACGGGCCTCCGACATTTCGCCTCCATCAAAGAGAGAGAGAGGTTTATTCACAGGAAAGCAGGGTGGTCGGCCTCAGCGATAGCATTCTCTAGCCAGATACTCTACACCGGGGGAGGGGAAAGGGGAAGATAAAGAGTAATGGATGACGATGGTGAGTTAGAGAGGCGAGTATATCTAAATACAGATGTTACGGCCAGGATTCACAACCTCCGGGTCAGCAGTCGAGCACCACAACCACTACACCATCAGGGCGGGGTGAAAATGTCATTGTTCAAGTTCCCACCGAGAAATAGTTTATGTTCTTGCCTCTGACGCATGCAGAAGCTACCATTAATTTTGCGAATGCCTACCAGAAGTGCAAGCATTCATTTTTTAACTAAAAGGTCTGGTGATTTAATGACTTTCTGTATAGAATAAAATTTAGTACAACCTCACTAATTCAAAGACTTTCTGAGCAACACAAAATGTTTGAATTAGCATGTTTTTGGAGCCTACATTTTTGAATATGTAAAAACTTCCCACTCAAAGCAGCCAGAAAACTTCCATTACTAATTATGTGATCATGGCAATTTTATGAATTGCCTGCATTTCTATAGTAACTGAGTAGCAATTATAAACGTTTTTGTTCATTCTCCCAAAAAATGGCAAGATTTCGAAAGCCTGGTGGTCACATCTTTTATATTGTTACGACAGCCAGATTTCTGTATAGCATAATTTCATGCTCACTGAACTTATAATTTACAAGGCACTGCTAAACCCACAGCCATCATAAATAGGGGGCAATTTACTTACAGTGTAATCTTATTCATTTCGCAAAAGAACGTGTCCACAATTTTTCGGAACACTGCCGACGAAATGGGGCTGCCAGCGATAATGTTCTCATGAAGACTGCACAGGCTTGGCAGGACAAAAGTGTGCCCATCATCCTCCGATTGTGAAGGCCTATAAGAAAGCTTCAGTTTAGAGCTCAGTTTTCAAGAAAGTACTATAGCTACAAAAATCGGAGTGCCCTTTGTCACTAATGCGCACACACAGAAAAAGTCGTGTTAGCTGTGTCACTGCAAGTCATTCCCAATAACATGCCACTGATGCAATCTACATTTCCGAATTTTTTCAACGAAGGCAAAATATTTCTTCCACAAGACTACGATTGTTATCATAGTCGTGGATACCCAGGCAGCATTTTTTTTAGTAAAATTAAAGGTAGTTCGCGAACATGCATTGACGTTCTTCTCTGAACAGCTAAGTGATCTTACTTGAAGGAAGCCCGCCTTGATTATTTTCAGGAAAGAGAGGTTCAATATCGAGAAAATTTTCGTGGTACAATTAAACCTACAAAAAAGTTCAGCCTGGCGCAAAATAATAAAATTCACTGCTAAAAGTGCAGTGTATATGTGCAAAATTTTGGCGCAGTAGTTTGCCGCTGCGGACTCAGGAGCTGTAAATGTACCAGTGAGCTATATGCGTTGGCACCACCGTAACCACGATTCATCAAGCACAGCAAGCGCTGAGAACACGAAATGCGTTCTTAGAGCACAGCAGACACATATGGCTGTATATGTCGTTAACCATAAACAGTCACGTGTAGCTCTACTTCCCATGCCGCAGTTTAAGGCGTTTTTTTTTTCATCATCGTTTGTCTCTTCCCCCCTACCAGTACACAGTAGTAGGCTATAATATACCATCACGCTGACCTCTCTGCTTTTCAAATCAAGAAATATTTAATTATTAGGTGATTAAAGAGACCCTGAAACAATTTTGTTTTAATTCTTTCAGCCGTTAGGCAAAAGCATTATCAGATCACTCGCACCATGAATTAAGCATCGCTCTTTGCATCAAGGCAGCTATGTGCAATGATATCACGCCAGCCTTCTCAGCACTGCCTTTCTTCCTTAAAGGGACCGACAACTGCCCAGAACATGAACTGAGATGACTCCACTGATGGAAAGATTGTGCGTCGCACTGACTCAAACCAACCCTGTTTTTTTTTGTGAGAGGCGGATTTATATTTTTATTTCTTCATCGAAAGACGTGAAAAATGACCTTTGGCGCCTTTGGTGGCAAATACATGAACGAATCGATGTACCTTGTCACGTGACCGTTGCTTGCTGTAGAAGGTTGATGATCTCTTTGTTGGTACTGAAAATATTGTTCGTTCCTTTATATTAAAAGTCATTACTCCATAAAAATGTACACATAGGCATGCGTTAGTAGTATACATTAAAGCGGCGCTGCCTTCGCGTGACGTAATGATACCATGATCGTCAGCGCGTTTTGAGCAACTTTTCAGCGTGCTCGTGCAACCGTGCACGCAGTTTGCAGGTCGCTAAGATTTTTTAGCGACATAATTTTTCCACCTACACTTTGTCTCATAAATGACGCGCACTGCTACTCGGCGCGGCCGTGCATATGCGTAGTGACGTTTTCAGTGACTTGACTTGGCTCGTGCATCGAGAGAGTTACGACGCCGGGACAAACCACCCATGACACAGGCGCAGGCAACCTTGGGCGCAGGCGCACACAACGCAGTATAAATACAGGGTAGGTGTATAATGTCACATCATCGCATTGTAGCAGCTTGTTGTTTTCAAAAATTGTCGAAAAGCTCCAAATAAAGGTGGTTAAGCGCAGTTACAGGAACTCCTGCGAAAGCAGAACGACGACAGCTTTCACACATCGCGAGAAGGGCTGGCGGCATCGCTATCAATTCTCAGCGTTGTTGGAGGAAAGGTACATGTGTGTTTAGAGCCTTTAAGATCGAAAAATACTGCTTGTAAAATAACTACGTGCTTTTGGGATTAACTACTGCAGCTACAAACACTACGAAGGGTGAGCGCTCTGTCGCGCCGTAAAAAATGGGTCGAAAAAAATCAGTTGTCGGCCCCCTCTAAGAATCGCGGTAGTGGCCCGCCACGGTGCTTCAGTCTAAATCGCCTAACTCCAAGCCATTGCTGGCGACGGCGGTGCTCTCCCTGCTTTCAGCGGTGCTTTCTTATGTGTTGCGATCAACTAAGCCAGGTGCCGTGACAGTATTAGCCATTTCCATGTATTCAGTTTTACACAGAGCATCTCCAAATGCCGACATGTATGCAGATTAACAAAAATTGCTTGAGAATGACCACTGATAAGCGTAAACACAAGCAGCATAGTGTTGCCTGCACGGGTGACATTATGGCCGCTAGCGCATGATTCCTGGCGCTGGTTGGAGAGCGAGAGCCTGACACTAACTGCACCAACAAGCTGACGACTTCGCCTGCCAGTTGTCTTACATGATTTCATTGCTATACAAGTCTGCAATCACTAGATTTGCAGCCCACAATAAGGCTAAAATAGTTGAATGTGTGAGAAAATAAGCTTCGTGACAGACACCATTATGTAGTTCACATCAACATGGAGCGCATTGTAACACTGGCAGACAACGCTCGCTGTCCACCGGAGATTCAGTGACGTACACTTGACATATCCAATCAGATCGGTCGCAGGTGCCCACGAAGTATGGAAGCGAGCACTTAAAAAGTCGTTTGACTAAGCCACTTCGATCTGTAGCAATGGGCAAGTTTATTGCCTTGTCCGACATTACACACTTGCACAGATGTTAAATCTGTGTTCAGTTGATCCTTGAGACTTGCTTTACAGACTCAGTGTGTTTATACCAAACCATCAAGATCGTTTAAGGTGCCTTTAACGGCTAAAACCAATACTATTCATGACCCTTTGAGACTCACTAAAATTCCTAAAAAAAGAGCGCCCTTCCTGTCCATGAGTTGCTTCGTATTATAGTGTGGTCATGATTTTGGCACCAGGTTGACTAATTCAGACATGCACCAACTAGCCCAACAGCGAGTACTACTACAGAAAAATTCTACTATGCCACTGCAATGTGCTTACAGATCAAAGGAAACGCGTATGTCATTTTCGTGGTCTTGGCTGCCACAGGCCACCATACTGTTTGTTGCAGTGTGCTGCAAAAAAAAAAGCTTATACATGAATTTGTAGACGAGATGGGATTTCACTAAAAATGCCACAACCAAACAAATACCTCTGGAGAAGTTGCTGCACACTCTTTCTCAGTGTCCACTTGTGGGTGAAGCTGAATTTTTGACAAGTCAGGTATAGAAAACCAGCCCTGCCCAGATGGCGCGTCGAAAATGCACACGTGGCGCCCCCCAAACGAGTTGGCTGAAAAAGCCCTAGTAGGACAGGGCTTCTGGGCCACGTTTAAGCGCATACGGAGTACGGAACGTTGCGCGACATGTTATCGGCTGTGTCTGCTTTTGTGCCGTGTGCGTTTTTTCTGCGAAATTTACAGCACAGAACATCGAGTTTATGCGCATTGTCGAAGGCAACAGATCGGGAGCTGCGACTGGAGAGCGAACGAGCAGTGATGCCACGGGTTTTCTTGCAGTGCGGCTTCGGCAGTGTCGTGTTCGCGGAAGGGTGCTTTCTCGACAGTGCGCTGCCGAAAGGACGCAAGCTCTGCACGGTAAACTATGTTTACTCTGTCGAGGAAACTGTGTCATGGTATCAACTCACATTCCCAAACTTCAGCCAAATGCCACTCGCAAGTCGAACAAGCATCGTACGACGGGAAAGTACAGGTAAGTGTTTGTTGGAATTGCGCATGCAAAAGCTCGACCCATTCGGCTGTCTGCACGTTATGTTGCCGCTTTAAATGATGATTATCTCAACATAACTGAGGATCCGTTCGGCGAAGCGGCAGCTCATTTGAGCGATTATATCACTTATGTTATCGGCAGCTACAGCTTTCGTGTCGTGTTAACACGCAGGTGAGATGCCGTTTCTTTTCGCGCTTTTGTTTTCGATGTTTTCAACAGTGCTTAGAGCAGAACACTCGTGCATAATCGGTAGTTAAAGTTTTTGTAGTTCGTCAACTCACAGGTGAGAGTCCCTTTCGTATCGCGCATTTCTTCGCGGTGTTACGAACAGTCTATGAGTACTAAAAGCAGATCAGTCTTACACAACCAGTATAGTTACAGCTCTCGTAGCGTGTTAACGCGCAGGTAAGAAGCCGTTTTGTTTCGCGATTTTATTTGCGGTGTTTTGAACAGTATCCTCCTAATCAATCTTCATTTCACTTTCTTTGTAGATGACAGCGAAGCGCGAGGTGTCCGCGTCAACCTGCACTTGCAAGGCCGGCGTGAGTGCACACACGTTGCAGCGGTCGTACTTTGGGTGAACTATGCCGACTCGCCGTCGTCAACAGAATGATTACAAGCTTGGGGTCGGCCGTCATCTAAACCTGACACGTCAGTAAAGGAGCCCGTTGAGGAACTTTTTGGAGGTAGCCATAAGATGTATCCGAGCCATGTGTTCATAAGATACTCTGTGCGCGAAAAGTGAATTGCTTTGCCCACGCGATTTTTTCAGTATATTCTCTTGCTTGCATGTTTAGAACTATGTACGTGGCAATTTATTGAAATAAAATGCGCGATTCTCAACGCAATTCTACATACCTAAGCTGTTACGTGCTTGCTAAGTAAAAGTTTTGTTGTGTTTTACAGATCCAGCGTTGCCGCCACTCTTTCTCGTACGGCCTCGACGGGAATGATTAAAAGATTATGTTTGGGTGGCATCATTCTTCTGTGTGGCGCTTGTACACGCAACAGTACCTTCGGTCCCAGCGTTTTTTTGGGCGCCGATCCCCGCAGTCGACCGCGGTACTGATCGCCGTCCTACTAGCCGTATTGCAACAGGGCCGCCAGGGCGGCGCTACGTGTCAACACAAACTCCAGCGCTGGAAGCCTATAGCGTTCTCAGGAGAGAGATCTATATACTCATTGAACGTCTTGTCTAGTATCTGTAAATGGTAAAGCACAACTGTATTTTATACTGTGAAGACACCTGAGGAAACCATGAATGACAAAGCTGTAAAGTGGCTCTGTTACGTAGGGCCACAAAGCGTTCTAAAAGTGCATAAGCATAGTCACGCTTTCGGATAAGAAAACAGTACAGTAATGTCACCCTCGATATGCTGTTATGCCAGCAAAGTGCACTAATAAACATATGCTTGGCGAGCGATCCTATGCCGAACCCTGAAACGAATCAGCACGCTGAAGGAAGCGCTCCTAAAAGGCTCTTAAAGCAGTTCCACATGCCACGACTATGACAAAAAAAAGGCAGATCCCACGCACAGTGGGAATCGGTGATATGCGCAGCAGAACTTAACGAAACGGCCACGAGGGCAAAAAGACGCAGGCAAGGGCAATGTTTACGCCATGAGGCACGTATGTCTTGATATTGTTCCATTACATGGCATTCATGTTCCTCATACGTGACACGCATGCCATTATTTTCATGTTACAGCCCGAGATTCGTGTTCGTCATGTACTCGTGTCGCGCCACACCGATATAGGCGCAAATGAACGGCCGTCAGTGCACCATGAGCGTGGCATGTAAATCATGATGTACATAACATGCATTTCATGATTTTCGTGCAACCAGCTGTCATTTTCATTCGTCATACAGTCAGGTCACGAAATGCCATATTTGGCACACGTCAAGCTAGCGAACTGGCCGCATGCACACCGTGAGCGTGGCATGTTAAC
>JALIZH010029331.1:0-32300 GCA_030522465.1 Rhipicephalus appendiculatus | reverse complement strand
CACTCGTAGCACTAAAAATAATGAGGGCGCCGGATTGCGCACCTCGACCTTACGTTTCCTTTGAAAGAAAACTTGTTTTTCCAAGCAATTTATGCCGGCACTACATGTGGTCACGTGAATGCGGTCAACCAATGAAGCCAGACTCTCAGCAAATTTCATTCCCATTGCCCCGCCAGCATCCATTCCCTTTAAGAATTGAATTATTATGCTCTTATTTTTGTTTCATACAGACAATCCCTTGAAAAATCCCTTTAATTGAGGAACATTACAGCAAAATTTTTGTTTGTAACTTTTATACTTTATATAATCACAAAATTTGTTAAATGATCTGTCACGTGGCAACATGTATGCTGCAGGAAAGCTAAACGGTTATCATACCTCCGCAAAATTTTTTTTTCACCCCTTCACTCCCAGTTTGAAAAAAAAATTAAGGCAACGTACTGGTGATGCCAAGCCTAATCGAAGTGAAGAGCTGAAAGGCTCTTCATTTTTCACTTCCTTTCTCTTGTTCTCTTCCACTTTCCACCTTCCACCTCATTCATGTATCCGTTTATTTCTATTTCTTTCTCGCTCTTTCTATCTATCTTTCTCTTCCCTTTCTCTATATTTCTTGCTTCCTCTTTCTATCTCTTTCTCTATTTCTTTGATAGAGAAAGAGATATGTATTTTCTGTCTTTCTCCTTCTGTCTTGCTCTCTGTTTTTCTATCTTTTTTTGTTGTGTCTGTTCCTTTCTACGTCTAGTGGGCCTTCGTTAGTACGGAACAAATGGAAACTCCAGCTGTCCCTTACTTAGATTGAAGAAACGTGTGCGCCGTCTTCGAAGGAAAGCCTCTTCGCCGTGTGCTTCCAGTTGCTCACCGAGGTAATTCCACGCAATGAGGCGTATTTTCTGTAGTGCGGGGTCTCACTGTCTATATATTTCTCTGTCTTTCTTTCTGTTTCTTTTCTGTCTTTTCTGTCTTTTTTTTTTCTCTCTCTCTCTCTGGGCTCATTCTCTCACCCGTCATAGTTGTTGCATCCCACACCAGACAAATCGGCACACATGTTCTGGGAGCTAGAGAAGAGGACAAAGAGAGTGTGTGCCAGTTCATGATGACAGTTTTCTGTTCACTCTGCAGGGACTTACAGTCAGCCTAAACAGCTCTGCTGTTAGAATAAACACATCAGAAGCGATGCAGCCTGCAGCACAGTTATCCGGGCTCTTTCATCTTCGAGCACTGGCTGCATGAAGGTCGTCAGCATAACCCTGACTGGATGAAACCTTCTCTAATATTTTATACCCAAAGAAGAGGAATGGTGTTCGTCGTGATGCTTAATTACACCATACATTCATCATCATCAATCTGTTCTACATTCTTTGCTGGATGAAGACATCTCCCAGTGATCTTCAATGTGCCCTCTTCTGCACGAGCCGATTCCAATCTGTTCCTGCAAATTTATTAATTTCTTCGCTCCACCTGACTCAGCTGGCCTCAACTGTGTGTGTTTCCCAATAACCCTTGGTATTTATTCTGTCGTTCTCACTGGTCATGTTATCTGCCCACTTTTTTCTCTTAAAGGCCAACTCCGGCGATTTTTTTGACCGTGTCAGGATAATGGTGCTTTTATGTTCCTGAGACACTCTTGTCACGCGCCCGATAGCTGAAATGCTCAGCAAATTCGAAAATAATTTTTAATAAGCAAAAAGGCGCAATACCGAAACCGAAACCCAACCGAGTGTACTGTCCAGGTATGACGTAGTAGTTTGTTACGAACCGGAAGTCGTGCAAGGCATGCTGGTCCCGCCGGCGCGGAATATCACACGCTCCTCCACAGAGAACAGAAAATCGCGCGCCAAACCAGCGAAGCGCCGGCCAAACACCGTCGCCTTGTGACCAGCACAATATACGCTGTAGCGGCCAAAGTTAGCGAACCATTGGCTGCGTCATTTCCGTCGACCGGCCAACCAACACGTCACACACGCAATGTTGCCAATAATTGTGGGAAGCCGGGTGGGCGTTTGCAGACAATCTTTAAAATTCATTTGCAAACAATCAGCGCATGTCTCAAGCTTGAAATTTGGCATAAATGACGGAAATGTGCAAAGGAACGTACCCAGCGAATTTCATTGAGATCCATTGACCTCGAAAAACCTCCGGAGTTGGCCTTTAACCCGGACCTTAGCTGTTCTGATATTTTGAGTTTTCTCCTTAAAATAATTATTGTCTTTTTAAAGTTGGTTTTGAATATTTCTCCCTGAAAAGCAAGCTTTTGCTGCGAAAAAAAAAAGAATTGAAGCACAAAGAGTCAAATTAGCTTAACGAAGTTTATTGTAATTACTTATGAAAAAAAAAGACCAGCTAGCTTCTACAAAAATAAGACAAGAACAAAAATGCTTTTAGAAAATATTAGCACTCGGAGAAAGTTTCATCACTCCAAAAATTTGAATAATTCTGACAAAGACGAAAAGCCTTTCCATCAAACGGTCAAGGTAGACTCATCCAAAATGGTTTGGGAGCAGTTAGGCAAGGATGAGCTGTGTTTATGATCCAATACAGGCAGTGGCGTAGCCAGGGGGTGGCACACCGGGCACGTGCCCCCCCCCCCCCGAAATTTTTTTTTCGCCATGGCATGCATAGCGAAAAATGGCCATTTCAAGGAGGTGCCCCCCCCCCCGAAATCAAGGAGGTGCCCCCCCCGAAAAAAAAATTTCTGGCTACGCCCCTGAATACAGGGAAGGGGTTCATGTTGATGAGCATACTGGCTACCCTTGTTTTTTTTTCTCTGGTGCACTCTGCTCTCTTTTTATCTCCCCATGTTATGTCTCTTCTTTCTTGGTTCCATTGCATGCTGTGTGGTCCTTAATTTCTCAATTCTCAAGTCTTTTTTGTTATCTTCCAAATTTCTGCCTTGTAGGAATTAGTAGTGGTAGAATTACCTTCGTGAATGAATTATACACTGAAAGTAGGCTGATGGTTCTATAATTCTTCAAGTCTTTGGCATGTCTTTTCTTACGTATTAATGTTATATCGGCATTTACATTAGGTGGCATATTGTGCTGATAGTGGAGCACTTGCCCCGTTTCTTCTTGTAGTTATGTAGCTGAAGTTATCTGGTTTTCATCAATGCAGGATCATTATCATGCAGGCGCTGTGAATGTACAGGATGCAAAATGGTTCATTTTCTCTTTGAGAAAAATAGTATCGACACATTCAAGCTCCTCGAGTATGATATGAGGTGGTAGACGTTGCCCATAGGAAGTGGTTTTAGGTGATAGGAGATAGTATGTAATCGACAAACATACGCGATGCCATTCTAAAAGGCAGGGTGTGCAAACACGAACACAAAAAAAGAAGTCAAGACACCAAAAATGCCGACTTTAACTGCAGAGGTGCACAACAGCGTAAAATAAAGAAGGCAGGAAAACTTATCTGCGCATGCCCATGCAATAGGCGATCCTATCAATCCGACGTACGCGAGGGTCTAGGTGAAAGATAACTGTTAAGGCATTTGGTTTCTTCATAATTTTGTGCAAGTTATTCAATGTTTGATTCATGCATGCACTTCCACTATTATTTATGTGCCATGCCTCAATCACTAGGTGCGTTTCTTCATTCCTCTGCTGATACAAAACTGCACATTCATCGAATTTTGGCGTGTAGTTTGGTGTGATGCCACCTTGAGCTTTCCTTTGTTTTAAACCAGTTAGATTAATTCCCAGTATGTTACACACTTTCACCTGGGAAAAAAATGTTTAAAATCAAGCTGTATATGCTCGGACAGCAGATATATATAATCAAAATTTAAATAATTCTGAATTAGTGTGCCTCATCTGAGTCGCTGTGTGTAAACTGCAACAACTTTGAAACCAAACAATGGAAATATTATCCTAGTGGTTTCTCTGCATGCACCGCATTTTTTGTATATTTGATTCAATATTAAGGGTTCACTTTTCTCACACATTTAATTTTATTACAACATTTTGCTGTTTTGAACAATCCTCCTTTTTTTTTTTCCCGCATAAACTCATAAACACATGAAAAGGTTCCCTAAATTGTATAAAAATGTAACTGCTCAATGCAATTTATGTTATTAGTGAGTGTATTGTTTATGCATTTTTGCAGATAATGTTCTCTTGGGCAGGTAATGAGCGTATAGTGACGTCAATCGGGTACATTTGAATGCGTTTTAAAGAAGGGTTTAAACTAAAGAGCAAGTATGTATGTATGTATGTATGTATGTATGTATGTATGTATGTATGTATGTATGTATGTATGTATGTATGTATGTATGTATGTATGTATGTATGTATGTATGTATGTATGTAGCTGACTGGGCTGTTATCTCTTCATTTGCCAGCTAGGCAATATACACCACTGACATCATGTGAGTTGAATAAATAATTGCATCGTCCGAGACACTAAAGTGAAACAAAGAATTGCTCTAGATTGATACATTGTACTCCGAGAAATCTGATGTCGTTAATTTCACCATGATAGGTTTGTTAATAAAGGAGAAAATCAAGGTGAAAGTTTCCTTTTAAATTTTGCGCCGAAATCATCGGGCGTGACGTCACGAATTTCAAAGTATATTTTTCGTATTTTGTGACATTTACTCAACGATATTTCCGGAAACTTCGTACGTCAAGTCTATGGACCCCTTAGAAGACAATCTATTTCATCATTACTGATTAAGAATTACGTAGATGGCGTCACGGTAGGGTTAGTATAATAACATAGATTTAATCATTGTAGATAAGGCATTAGGCCAACACAAAAAGAAAGTTTTTTTTCGAGCCTGGTGGCAGACATGTCACCGCCCCGTTATAAAGGGGACGCTCGTAGCATCCATCCATCCATGGCTGGTGCGAGAATTTCAACGTGGCGTCGCCACCCGCATTTCTTTTTTTTCGCGTGTTTTCTTGGTTACCAAGCACCTTGTCGCAGCAAGAGTGGTGACTTTGGAATAATGAAAGAGTGTTGCACTAACATTAGGAAAATATAACAGCTTACAATTTAGCGATTTCGTTTCTCCCGCGGCGACCGTTTTTGCCATCGACTGACAGATGGCGCCACCACTAAAATCGGTCTTATTTTTAGCTCGGTATATTTGAGCGCAGTTTTAAATATTTATCCAACACTGCGAAATACAGGTCGGACACGAGAGAAATTGCGATATGAAGGGACGCTCCGTTAATATCTAATATCCCGCGGGGTTGGCCCACGCGCGCGCGTCTCCGCGGGGAAACCGGCGGCGCGTCAGCTCGCGTCGCGTCGCGCATCAGCATCAGCACAACGCACAAGCGTGCGTCCGAGTCCGTTGTGCGGCTTCCGGCTCTGATCTCGTTGTGATCGCATTTGTGGGTTGAAACAGCGCGAAGCCGTACGAGTCGACTGCTCGGTCTTTCGGTTATATTCCGTGTCGCAATTCAACCCGCTGCGCAGAGCACCCATGGCGACGCTCGAGGACCGCATCTTGGGCGAGAAGCTCCAGTACTACTGCAGCAGCAGCAGCGAAGACGAAGATGAACAGGCCGAAAGCGACGGTTCTCCGTCACACGTGCCGGCCGCCGAAAAGGCGCCGCCGCCACCCGACATCAAGCAGCGGGAAGGATGCTCCGTCAACGTGAGTGCCGCGCGCGTGAAGTAGCGAAGTCGAGAGCTTGGTTCCGGCCGACTCGATCTTACGGCACGACACGCATTCGCTCCACGGCGACGCTCGGCATATATCTTGATTTGTATCTGTTTTGTTCGGAAAGAAGCGCTGGCGGGCCGTCAGCTGAGCGTGGAAACTCTCCGCCGACCGCGGCACACAATGGTGCGGCTGTCAATCACTTCATCGGCAGTCGCTAATGCGATCGTGGCACGCACTGGCGTCCACGAAGTCGCTCGGCCTTTCGTACGTTTCGTGGAACCGGTGCTTTTCTGTCATCTTAAGCGTAATTCTCCGAACGAAAGAAAATGCTATTTTGTTGGAGTGCACGGAAACCGTTGAGACTTGTGCAGACACCGTGATTTTGCTTGTAGACACCGATTTGCAGGCTTGAGATTACTTGTAAAGAATCGCACAATGTCGAACCTTCTCATGACGGTGTTCTTTTTAATTGTGAGGATCACTATGTGGAACCTATTGCTAAAGCTAGTTGCTAAAAAGCTTTTAGATTTCGTTGTGTCATCATTACATTTGTTGTGAAATGATTACATAATCCACCATCGGGAACAACTGTGCATTTATGTTTTGTGCTGTCCTCTGCGAAGGAAGGATGTCACTCAGCAGTGTAAAGAATGTGCAGATGTGTAGCCATTTGTTCAACGCAAGCCAATGCACGCTATTTACATTACATTTTGTTTGGGAAAAGTCAGAAGGACCTCGAACTTGTATCTGACATTTTGGAAGGACAATGATCTCCAACACACCGCGACCTCTTTATGATTCAGGTTCACTGTAAAGGAATCTGCTTATCGGCGATTTTGATGCCCTAGCTGTGATCATGTAGACACTCGAACGGTTGAAGAATACAATCAACTAAGTAGTTGCAGTATTTTATGGGACAAACCTGTCGCTAAAGCAAAGGGCAGGTGAAACATGGTTGCAGTGAAACAGAACACCATTGAGGCATAACTAGAATGACGTAGTGCCAGGCAGCAAAAGGTGTGGCTTCCTGACTAACACATTAAAACACATTATGGTGTTTTGCAATTAGCATGGACTAAGGGCTACTCAAGCTTTGTTCGAAGAATAGATGTTCTCAGAAAAAAACGACAAATGAGGCTCTACAGGGTAATGTGGTCTGAATAAAGGAGTGTGGCAGACTCCCCCAGCAAAGTGTGATTTGAAAGCCAACTGAGGAATGCAAAGGACACTAGATCGGTCGCCTCGGTATTTAGGTGCATGTGTTGGGAAGACAAGCAACTTTCAGTGGGGAAAAATAACCAGAAAACTGACAAGTAATTATTTCAGTAACAGCAGCACCTAGGGAAGAAGATGGCAGAAGTTAAAAATGCAGGAGCATCATACTGGAATAGGCGTGGTGGATATGTTGCCAGGAATGTATGTCGAACTGCAAAGAATCAACACAGAAGTGCTTTACAGTACTTTAACGAGCAGCGCACTATTCAAAGTGAAACCAGTGTACTTAAAGTGTTATAGCAAAAAGTTGATTAAACTGTGGGCATTAAATGCGGAGAAAGCACTAAAATGACCGAGCATGTTTTGTTAATTATGAAGCTGCTCCATCATGAGAAAAATGATCATATAGCACCCCCCGTCTAAGGCCTTGAGCTTTTATGATAACAGCTTGAAGCGTAATGAAGCTGTTGTAGAAAATAATAATAAACAGCTGGAGTAAAAGGCTGTCAACACACAAAATTAAGAGCCACTACTCTCTAGAGACATAAATTTCGGGTTTTTATGGTAAACCAAGTATCTTGACAGTTGACGATAAACAGACCGGAAATGTTGAACAATGGCTTTATGGCGCCAACCCCCCAGCTTGCGTCATACAGGATGCTCGTAACATCCATCCATTATATATTCATTAGCCACCAGCTTCCTTTGAAGTGGAGGGTCATAAAGTGCGTCCATTATGGGTCCATCCATACGTGCATGCACATCCTCTGCCCACCCCCGTACTTGTGCTTTTAATAATGGTGCAGCGTACAACAAGTTGAAAAGATGGGAGAACCATATATATTGCAAAATGATCTTGTTGGCTGCTTCGAGAGTGGAACAGAGACGGATGTCATGAATCTTGCGCAAGTACGGACATACTAACTCTCCTGCTGTCAGCAAAGGGAGGTGAGATAGAAAGACGAGGAGTTGCCAAAGACCTTGAAGTCTCTCTGTGGAGCCTTTTTTGGGGATGAGAAAACCCCTGGAGTAGCCAAGAAAGATATTGCAGAAGAATGTGTTGCTGGAAACATCGGTGTTAGCTGACACATTGCAGCGTTGAATTTCAGGAGAAGATTGAAGCTTGAAGAGATGAAAAATTCTTGAACGCGGGTTGTCACTCCAGCGACTCCCTGTGTTCAAGAGTTTTTTATCTATTGTAGTGCTGAAGCACACTAATAAAAAAGAAGAAACACAAAGAAGTCCCTGTGTTGTCTTGGTGTTTCTTCTTTTGTGAGTGTACTTCATCATTACAATATGTCAGTTAGCCAAGAAAGAAGCTGGGGGGATATATGTACCCTTTTTTAAATATTTGTTAGTTTTAAATTCTCAAAATTGATCTTTTATTATAGGTATTGTTTTATTTTCATTTGTGTATATTTCCTTCTGTTTACAGTTTCTTTTACATTAAGGGGTGCAGTGATTATAAAAGGACTAGTGTCCTCCTGTAGATGCTCCCAAAGGTAACTGTGCTCCACATGGGTCCACCATTTTGTTACAAAGCTATGCGGTAAAGTCGCTCCTCGTGCGCCCAGGGGGCCGCGCTGAGCAGTCTGGTCCAAGCGTATCTGACCCTTTGGACATGCATTGATGTGATGGTGCCGCCACCCAGCTAAATCTGGTAGCTAGTTGAATGGAATGCAGATGTCGTGTCGCACCATCATTGTACATTTCTCTGTGGGTGCTGTAGAACATAGGGTGTCATTTTCTGCCACGTACTGAGGTCTTGTTGGGTAGCGGTGTTAGACCATTTGCCACTCTGCTCACTTTTGGACACCAGGACAGACATCTTGTGGTTTTTCTCTCGGGGCTTCTAATGTTTAAACGAGTGCTGACGCCAAGATTTTTCATGTTGTTTCTTTTGTTGCAACAAGTAGCCAGTGACACACTTATCACGGCCGGAAATTGCATTTGCTCGAGTGTGTGACAGCTTATCTGTTTGGAGACGACGTTAGAGTGCTCAGCTGCAGTTTCAGTTTCAGGGAGTGCCAAGAGAGGCAGGACAAGTTTTCTTTTTCTTTTTTGTAAACAGAGCTGGCCATGTGACCGTACAAAACAGTTATGTGCGCACTGCAATGCGTACACGTGAGTGGCACGTTGACAACTGCACTTGCAAGAGAGCACACGTAAGGAGTATGGCAGCAAACACAAGCTCGTGATGTGGGTTGTTGTTGGTTGTTCACATTACAGCCAAGTTGATGATGATCTCACGAGGTGCTGCATTTCATGCTGTTATGTGTCATACATTTTGAAAATGGTTTTAAATGTGTTCTAGGCCATATTTTCCGTTGATATTTTGTAGATAATGTATATGTGTCCACACAAATCGATATGACAAGTTATCTTGCTCACAGAATTTTTTAGCTATACTCATTTAAGCATTAACATATCCATAAAGAAGTAAAGGAATGAAGGATGGTATTACATGTGTCACGGCGTTTTGTATTTTCTCGTTGATTCCCTAGCTGGCATGGCGGAAGTTCTACTAGGGAAGCCCCACATTTCTCATGTGAGTGTGTCTGTGCAGACGGGACCCAAGGGGTGTGCTGAAGGACTGGCAGCGCTACCGGCAACTTCAGAGCGAACGGAGGGAGGAACAGGAGCGGGAACGACTGCAGCTCATCAAGAAGCTGTCACTCACTTGCCGCTCCGAGGTGGGTGTCGGCAACCTTCTCCGTCCGTGCACAAGTACAGCTCGCATTCATTGCAAAGTAGCATGCATAAAAATGGAGACAATGTAGAATCAAAAACACACCCAACTTTGCCAACACAACAACTGAAGATTGTAGGTTCGATCCCTACTGGTGGCAAAGTTGCTTTTTCATCCACTTTAATTTCTTCCCATTTGTGTTATCATTACCACAGTGCGGTTAAAGACTACAGGTGATGTCTCCTACAATTTCCTTGGCTTCATTGTCTCTTGGTTTGACTAGGTTGTGTGTAACAAAAAAGCAAGCCCTTGATACATTCCCGTTTCATGCATTGAAAGGTTTGCGAAATATATAGTGGCATATCCACAGAAATCAGTGTCAGTAGTGCATGCTGAATCCTGCATTGGGCAGTATGACTGGAAGTAAAGTTGAGGGATGTTTTTGTTGCCTTCTGAGCCATAGGATGCCATGGAAAGTGTTTGTATTTCTTCAGTGATATGAAATAAAAGTTTTTTTTTTTTTTGGGGGGGGGGGGGGGTGCACCTGTTGGCCCACAGAAAGAATACTGCCCACCAAAATACCAGCACAAACGTCGCATGTGAAGATCTGAAAGTGTTTCATGTTTTATGGGAGGACATTTGTAGACCCTTGCAATGTATGCGAAAAATTTGCCTGCTAAAAGAGCTTTAAAAAGATCTGATGTTTCTGGTTGCTTAGTAGTATAGCATAACGTTATGCTTGTTTATTCATTTATGAAGCAGTTTCTTCAGTTGAAGTGCACAAATGCTCCTGCTTGTGTTTATGGTGTGAGAAACCATTGCAGTTCCAACAAACTTGCATGCATTGCAGAGCTAAAATAAAGTGCTGGTCAGCAGAAGCATTCCACAGACCATCTTGTACTGTCACTTCAATAGGGCACTTTTATATTTCACAATGAATGCTTATCAGTTTATTTAAAACCCACCCCCACTCGACAGTTTTCATTTTAATATAAATTTAATTTGAAGTTTTGTTCTTTGGTGGATTTATGTTGGCAGTCCTTGCACTGCTCACACATCACTTGTTTTACACACCTTTTAAGAGACAAGCTTGTTATTACAAGTCTGTTATTTGATAAACCTCATTTGATATTTGCATCTTTTTTCTGGTTCCAGTAAAGGTCTTTGTGAGTAGACCCGTCTAACTTTAAGGGTGTTTTTTAATTGGTGTTCTCCACTTTGCCAGGTGTTAAAATGACTAGCTCAACAGTGTAGGTTTTGTTCTTCATTACTTTGTAGCAGTGCACTTAAAGAAGCATTCATAGAATGTTAAACTGTTCACATTGAATTAGTGCAGCACATGCCCAGTGAGGCCAAAAAACGTTAACGTGCATTCACATTCTCAGCCCATGAATTGCGTGTAGTGATGCGCTAATTTGATACAGCTGTTTACCAAGTAGTCTAGGTTTTGCTCGAGTATTGAGCAATGACGCTTCACATGTGGTTCCATTTGTTTGCATCCGCACGCAGCTTGAAGCGGAGAAAAAGTCAAAAGAGGAAGAGGAAACACCACAGGAAGAGGATGACGATTTCCTGCGCGAGTACATGCGCAAACGGATGGAGGAGATGATGGCCGAGATAAACGCCAGGTGACGCCATTTTTCAATGCCCCAAGAGCACACGTGCCAAATGTGGATCTTCCCTTTTTCTTTTCTTTTTTTTTTGTTTTTTGTTTTTTTTCTCTGTTGTCTTTCTGCCTGGTGTCTTCTGCCAGCTTACATCTCGGCAAAAGACAAAGTCAAGAACAATGTGGCTTTCCTTTATCGGACACTCTTCGTGACCGAGTTTTCACTGGCGGCGAACTCTGCAGTTATGGCATTCACCTGCGGGACATGATGTTGGGGATTTGATTCCCAAACGTAATAGCAGCATCCCAATGAAGACAAATTGCAAAGTTGTACATGTGTTTAGATATAGGCACAGTCGAAATTGATTTGGAGCCCTGTGCAACCCTTTGGTTGTTAATCTCCAGTAGATAAATTCATATAGTCACAGATTTTTCATTAGCTAGTTTTCTTTGACCACTTATTTTTCACTGCTTGACTGATTTGACATGCCAAAATAGCACTGTGTGTGCGCATGTGTGTGTGTGTGTGTGTGCATGTGCATGTATGCACATGCATTGAATCTCTGGCTAGAGGAGCCTTTGGGATGCTTATTCTATGTCGTCGTTGGCAGTCGTGGATAGTAGCACTTTTTACACTTTAACGGCAGTGTTAACTCTGTTACATTTATTAAAATGTATGTCGCTGTAATCTAACAAATAATTGGCATTTGAGCGATGGAATAAACAGGGGAAGCTGGTAATGTTGGTAAAAGGGAGGGTGGGAGTTGTTTTTATCTGAATAAGGCGATGATATCTCTTTGCCACAGCACGGAACTTCGAGTTGTTGGTGCAGCACGGATATTGCTGTCAGCGGTTATCCACACCTCTCGAGAGTTATCGCTTGCAAGGCTATAAAAGAGGGACTAACATCTGGCAAGGCAGCACTTGAGAGGAAAGTCATTTGCGCTGCTTCCTCAAGTGGCCAGCCAGCTGCTGGATGTTGACCAAATAAAATATGGGATGCAAATGAGGAAATAAAAGCGAGACAGGCGTGTTTTTAAATTCGCGCTTTCATCCTTTTCTGCATTGTGCCTCGTTTTGTGTTCTTAATGCAGGTAACTTGACCCATCCATCAGGATTGCTAATGTTTCTTCAAATAAAATATAATGCTTATGTTAGTTACATTTTAATCGCTGTGCTTGCAGCAGTGGGGAAATAATGAAGTTACTCGTTCACAGCAACCACATCTGCTTTGTTAAAAGTTGCAGATACATTGCTAACTGCATTATGTTCACTTTTTGATAGTTGAGTGTCTGTGACTAGTTAACAGCTTGCGCTAGATTCAGTGAGTGTACTTTTCTTTGCAAATTTTAGAACTTACTAATGCTCTGCATGAGCTGCACTGTTTCTTCCTTTATGTAGCGCATTCATTTTCATCTGCTGTTCAGTACCTGCTTCAACATAGTAGGTAGCAGTGATCTTGTATTGCATTTAATGTGCTAAAGCAATTCAGTGTCGAGGTGAACAATCAAAAAGGTTGGGAGCTCAACAGGCATGAGGTATTTGAGATGCTTGAGAGCATTTCATATGCGCAGCTGTAATTCCTGTTCCACTTCATGGGTGCTAATCTTGCATTGTGAGGCGGAAATCAGTGCTTCTGTAATATGACTGGCAGCTATAATTTTACCAGAAAGGAAGAACAAAAACTGCACAGAGGCTAACCAAAGTTAGGTTAGGTTAGGATATCCCACGTTTGTGGAAGAAGGAAAAAAGAAAAAAAAAAGCCAGTAAACGTGTACTCTACTATGTCACGGCTCTTGCATTTCCTTTTGGAACTTTTGAAAATTTCTTTTATTACCTGCAGCATCCCTGTGGCATTGTAATTGGGGGGGACGGGAATAGGTACATTATGTTTACAATATCAACAGTTGCAATTACAATAAGAAATTTTGATAAGATATTCACAAAGGACACTCAACATAGCATGCAATCATCGAAATAAAATTTGAAGAATCGCTAGGAAAGAAAAGGCTACAAATGCGAAGATCTGACAGACTGAACAGGTACAAAGAAATATTTACGGTAAAAAAAAATATTCAAAATGAGATTAATGTTATTGGTAACAAGGAATGCATCTTCCAACTAAAAAACAAAACTGGGCCAACTGTGAGAATGTTGCTGCAGGGCAAGAATGTTCTCATTCTTGGATGTTTGGTTGTAGATACGAAACTGTCATTTTTAAACAATTTTTTTTTCTTCTTCATTAATATCAACACATTCTTTGTGCATGGAGTGATGAGTAGAATTTTTAACTGCAGGCTGTATCAACTGTAGTGCTGTGTAGTTGATTCCATTCGCTTTGCGGTTTTAGAAAAAGAAGTGTTGGTGGAAAAAGTGTTGCTTTTATATTCCCAAGTTCTTTTTGTTGCGCAATTTTACACATAAGAAACAGCTGATGCTGCATGGTAAAGGTTAGAAAAGCTTGCATAAAGTGTAGCAAACATATAAACGACAGACAAAAGCTCATTACTTTTGGTTTGTTAAACAGTACTGGTACATCACAAATATAGTACAACTGGAAATATGCAAGCAGTAGAATAAAAGTGACCCATGTAAGATTACACAAGTTATGCATACAAGTGACCACAGTTGTGACTTCGAAATGTAGTATAACAATTGCACGCAAGAAGAAAGACTTACCTCAAAATTCTGAGTATGCGTCCCCTCCAATTTCACTGGCAATTTCAAATTTACATGCCATTCCGGGAAAGCTCCCCCTCTCTCTCCCTTCTACTCCGCATGGATATCACACACCGTGTCCATGCAACACTTAGCCTGTTTGAATCCCAGACAGTCCTGCCTAGCAGCCGGACCTCTGAGCATCTGATATTTTTCTTGCACAATGGTCGCGTCCCGAACTCAGTGCAAGACACCCGTGATGATTTTCGGGGTTCTGTGAGTAAAAGCATGGACCTTCAAGATCCATATTCCACGATGGTACCCTATGACGACTTAGTAAGCAAAAGTAAGGCCTCTAAGATCTGAGCTGCTGCATTGGCTCATCGTCGGAGGTGCTTCCATGCCACACTTACCACGGTCTGATTGCACTGCCATTGTATTTATTTTGTTTGTGAGCCATCGTTATAATGCACCGTGCCACGAATGATATCCGTGTCTTGCATTACTGATCGCAATTGATAGCGGGATCATTGCTGCAGCCTTGACAACAGAATGCCTTTAGATGAGACGAGTGTTGTGAACGTAGGCCCTGTGTTGCTTCACGCAGGCCAAAGTTTGGCCACTTGTCTCGTCTTGAGGATGGCCAAGCATTCTTGGACGCCGTAGACCGGGAAAAGTCTGGTGTTACTGTCATCGTGCACATTTACGCTCAGGTGGGTCGGTTTTGGCAAGCTACGACTTTACATTCACATTGTGACAGTTCTCAAGTACTAAAGTAAAGTTTTCCATTTCTTTTTTTTTTTTTCCATTTCAATTTTTTTTTAATGCTAGTTTTACTCACACGTACAGGCCATGTTGAGAAGTGTCTGTGGATATTGCAAGAGTGTACATGCACTACTTGGAGTTAAAGCAGTAACATATTTTAGTGGCTTGTTCAGTTAAGGCATTCTTACTTGCACTGTCTTTGCCTAATGGTGCACGACTGGTTCACTAACACTTTTCTGTCCTCACCTATTTGCATGAATAGTGCACTATTGGCGATTTAAAATTCGAATTCCCTGCTTTTCAAGTGCACCACACTGGCGACTAGCATCATCCTGTGGGTAGAGAAAGCACTACACTTTCCAGTTTGCTTGTGTGTTCCATTGTTTCATGGGACGTGGGTTTTTTTTAAAGCACCATTGATTGAAGTTGCAAGTATAGGTCCTAACAAGGCGTCAAACACTGCATGAGATTACTTCGTCAAAATTGCACATTTCTTCAGGCTTCAGTGCATCTTCATATTAAATTTGCGACACAGATGGCATCCGTAAACCATAAGATGATTTCACTTTGCGATATTTCAGTAGTGCGGATAGCGCAAGTGCTTCAAACTGGCCTGGAATTTAAATGGGTATCCTTCGGCAAGTTGAGTTTTCCTCTCTGCACCGTTTCACTGCTGCCGTGTACTTATATCAAGATTTGCAACACGTTTTAAGAATTAAAATTTTTATCTTCTGCATTTCAGCATCACTTGCAAGTTGCTGCTTGCAGTGAGCTGTATTTCTCGCTAGTAAATGGACAGTTGTTGACCTTGGCATGGATATTACTGGTTGTACTCCAGAGTGCAATGCCGTGATTCGCAAGAGCCGTTGATTTCTTCCTGTTGAACATAGAAAGTTGAAATTTGCTTACGTATACATTGTGATTATATCATGTACAAAATGTATATGGGAACAAATATTTATTTTCCATGTGTGGGAAGTAACTTTGATACAGTAGAATCTCAGTGAGACGAATCTCAAGGGGAAGTGAAAATATTCGTATCACCCAAAATTTTGTATCACCAAAAACTAGCAAAATCTGTTTTCAAAGCACAACGTATGTACAAAACATTTGATTTACCGTTGTAATAACTTGCATATGTCTTTCTCGGACACACTCAAATGGACCAATAAGGGACTGCGCGTGTCCCAGAATGCGCGCGTCAGAGCTACGTAAGAAGCCAACTGAAAACTAAGTGCTGAAGTCTGCTCCACCATAGTCATGCGCGAAGAGTGATAGGAATGCAAAAAGGCTTTGTGGCTTTTTATAACTTTATTGCCTTTAATCTACCGCTGTGTTACCCGCGTACCTTCGGAGCTGCGTAGTCGCTATCGATGATTGTGTGGATAGCGACTGTGGTTTCTTGCGCAGCAGTTGTGGCAAATGGTATTTTTGTTTTCAATCCGTATGCGCTGGCCAGGCATGTGCCTTCAGAACTATGTTGTTGCTATCTCTGATTGCGTCTTCCACGGTACTGTCCATAGCGGTTGTGTCAAGCAGCATCGCTATGACTCGGTGAGCGTTGTATGCGCATGTATTTTCAGAGTTTTGTTGTCGCTATACACCATCGTGTTGACAGCGATCGTGGTTTCGTCCACAGTGGTTGTGGTAAATGATAACCACTAGGGGTGTGCGAATAGTGAAATTTCATCTCGAATCGAATTCGAATCAAATAGTGCCGAATAGTGGCCAAAAATGTCGAATATCGAATTGAATATCGAATATCAAATATTTTGTTGAAAATTGAAAGAAAGAACAAAGAAATGCAATCTGCTCATGTCCTCGAGCACATAACGCGATTAGCGACTGCCACCGAAAGGCTACAACTTGTCATGCAGAAGCACAAGCTCTTCCTCATGACCTGGAGTCATGCTTTCCCGCCGTGATGCTACGGTGTTTCCTGCAGTTGAAAACATGCGCTCACTGGGCGCCTCAGTAGCTGGTATGGGAAGGCATCGCAAAGCGTTTTTGGCGATACCTGGGTAAAGTGCAGCTCTATACGCTTTTTACTATTTCAAAGGGTTATCCTTTCTTGGGTTCAGGAGCTCATTCAAGCGTGTTTGAAACTCCTGACTATAAGGTCTGGGTTCAGTGCTGGTTATTTTTTTGACGCTAACAGTTCGACAGTCTCCCAGACTGTTCTCTGGCAGTTTCTGCTGGAGCCATGACGTGCGGAAATGACATAATCTCCTTTAAAAGAAACATGCGCTCACTTTAGAAACAGTATATCGGTGAAAGTTTTTGCGGAAGGCCTTCTGTGACGACGTTAGCATTAGTTTTAGCCGCCCCACCCTAACCAAGTTTCACCATTGGCCTGTGTCACGCTTTAGATATTCGTCCAGTCGAATTATTTGAAACTTCGTATACCAGGTATTCGAAAGTCGAATCTAATTATTCGATTGAGTATTATTCGATTCGAATTCGAAAGTCGAATACTCGCACATCCTTAATAACCACAGTTCTGACTGTGTGTGCACTGGCTGCGCACACTTCCGTAGCTTCCGGAGCACGCCGCTCTCGGCCATCGCTCGACGGTTTCGGTACCAAAGTTCGTATCACCTGTCGCGTCGCAGAAAGGTGTTCAGAACATCGGAATTTCAGCCTGTTGGACACTATGGAATTCGTCCGTGGAAATGTGTGTACACTCAAACCTCTTTATAACGAAGTTGCATCTTACACGAAAATAAGTTCGTTATATCCGAAAATTCGTTATAAAGGTTTATTCCTAACACTATATCTATTGGACAACTACTCTTCATTTACTTCGTTATAACCGATGTTTCGTTATATCCGGGTTTGTTATATCGAGGTTTGAGTGTATTCGTATCAGCCCGAAATTCTTATCAGCTGGGTTTGTATCACTGAGATCCTGCTGTACTTTTGTACATGTCTTGCAGTTCTGGTATAAATTTTTTGCATAATATTTTTCATAATGTATTCCATTAAACTTGCTTATTACTACGACTACTGGTGGAAAGAGAATTTATTCCTTTATAAATTGGCACTATACAATTTAGAATGATGTGTTCTGCTAATGGCAAAGGAGAATATTTATTGGACCACCTCAAAAGTTCTACTTTTGTACAGACAGGACAGTGTGAAATGTAGTGTGTCCCTCCTTCACAGGGCATGCCTGGCTGCGAGGCTATGAATGGCTGCCTGCAGTGCCTGGCAGAAGAGTACCCACAGGTCAAGTTCTGCGCTGTCGAGGCCTCTGCGGCTGGCATGAGTCGGCATTTTGTAAGCACTGCTCTTGAACTTGAGGATACGCTGTACGCGATGGTACACATCGCTGCATGGGGTGTCCACTACAGTCACCGTACCATTGTCTTGACTCCCTAGGAACCGCGAAATTATTAAAAAAATTGAGCAGCTGGAAAAAACGAATTCATACTCTTTTACTTTGCTCAAATTATTAAATTACCACAGTCACATCTGAAATAGCCCTCAAGGCTTATCAGTGAACCTTTCAGGCAATTCAGGGGCTTGCTCAGGCTCTCACAAATGTGTTGAGTGCCTGCCGAGAACACTGCATAGTTATGTGCTTCTTGCCAATTCCAAATTTGTATCTCATGACGAGCAACGCCAATTTGCGGCAAAGCTCAAAAATAAAATATGGCTCTCTTTCACGGTTTCTATGCCAAAGAAGTGTTTCGAAACAGTGACGTGGAGCACAAAGGCTGTATCGGAGGAGCGGACAACTCGTTAGGCTTTTCTCGTTGCGTGTGCATGCGTAAATTATGTGCTGCTGTATGAAAATCCCCGCCACTTCGTAGAAATGCAGCATTTGCTGCTGCGTGGGGCTGATCTTTCAGAGGCAGTCATGTGTAGCACATCTCCTACTAAGCTCATGGCGTTAATGCCAGGGCACTTGCTGGGCCGTATGCACGCATTTGCCATTAGTGTGTTCGATGTGCACACTCCATTCCCTGACCGCACACGGGTGCAGCCATGGCGAGCTGCTTTTTTTCTTGCAAGCAATGCATCCGTGTGGCGCACTTAGCTGTCTCGCGCAGTGACAGTGATGGAGCATTTGGGTTTTTGCTTATTGAAAGCGTGCAGTATGCTCACAACTGCACTGGGCCACATGCACTACCGAGCAGTTAGCTGAAGTTGCTTATCGTGATAGGGTTGTCTGATTAAGTCGTACTGGCGTATTTTTCACCTCCTTCCATCACAGCTCCATGCATATCGGATGCTTATCTAAAGGGTACTGCCGCGCTTGCGCAGTGACAGTGACCGTTTCTAATTTTCGATATGCTCACCGCATATCACCTTGGCATTACGGCAGGGCTGACGTTTGGAATCTGCTTCGGCCACATATGGATGGGCTCACAAAAGCACTGGTTTTGAGCCTGCAAGATAATCAACATGGCAGAAGCGGTGTCTTTAAGTAATGCGGTTTCGCACCTGGAATCTGAGTGGAAAGTCTGAAAAATTGGACGCCAAAGAGTTTCAGCATCCAAAATTTCAGACATTCTTATAGATTGACTCTTGGATGTGTCACCTACAAAGTAAAATATGTTATTCTGGCAGCCCCCCTTGTTCAAAGTCCTGTTTTCCTTGCTCAACTACTGACTTGCAAGCATTGCATTGGTGTCTTTTCTGTTACAGTGGTCTTATCAGATAGTATGTATCTCATTGCTTCAGTCTAACATGCATGCTGTTATCCCACAGGAACGCAAAGGAGTGCCGGCATTGTTGGTGTACAAGAATGGCAACCTAATTGGCAACTTCGTACGCCTCACAGATGAGTTCGGTGATGACTTCTTTGCCGTGGATGTGGAGTCATTCCTCGTTGAGTAAGCCGCCATTTTCATTACTTGGTGCTATTGTTTATAGAACAGCGGGGCTGATCCTCGCTGCCTCAGCTCTTGAGCTAGTGTTTTCAATATTTTTTGAAAGTGGAGGGACCGTTCTCAGCTTTTAAGAACGCCATTGTATGCAAAAACTCTTACAGTCTTTTTAACTCGCCCACTATTTAGAGGTAAAGGTTGAGGGTTACTACTTTTCCAAGTTTGCTGCTTTTTTTATGCTGCATTAAAAGTCAATTATTATTAATAAAGTGTGTGTGCATCCTAAAGAGGCATGTGCTTTAACTAGGGGTGTGTGAATATTCAAACTTTCAAATAGTGTTCGCTATTCGATTTGATTTGAATCGTAATTTTACTATTTGAAGTATTTGAACTCCTGGAAAATAAATATATTGGTTAATAATAACAGAAAATAAATGTAATGACGATAAATCAGTATGCAGCGTGCTTGGGCTTGCATTTTGGGGCGCTGAAATGTGAAACTGCTAGCCTGGTGCTCTGAGCGGTCGCTGCGCAACAAGCTTGGCCTGGGGGGTCCACTGCCGATGCGTAACATGGCCATCCACGGTTCCGAGGAGCCAGTGGACGGTGTGACTCATTTCATGCGACAAAGCACATTGCGCCTTTATCGGTTTCACGTGTATGCTAGCACCCGCAAAGTATGTTCTTGCCCGCAAAGTTCGAATTCGTCTTGTACGTCGGTGCTGTAAGCTGAATTAGGCCTAGCCACGACTCCGAGCAGTAAGCTTGACCGTGGTCTGCATAGCCCCGGTGCCCGATGTTTCAAAGTGCATCATGCTCGATCGCAAGTACAAAGAGTCGTTCTGCGATGGATTTCGTCACGAGGTCCGAAATGCAGAGCCTCTAACTGTTGGTCCCACAAGTCAACGCTTAATGCAGCCGGTCCGAGACATGCATCTGAGATGATTGCGACGAGCGCGGCGCAGTATCGTAATCTGCTGATTGAGCTTCCACTTGCCGCTGCCAAACTAAAGCATAATTATATTCCAAGTGATCGTTGACCCTTGAACACAGAACGGGTATGAACGCGTAACTAAGTAGCGGGATTGTCGACAGCTGTGGCCTCGCGACACGCAAGCAGCAGACGGCTCTCTCCCAAAACAAGCATCGTATCAATGGCGAGGCATGCTGGAGCAACATAGTGTGCATAGCCAACAGGAGGCCTCGAAATGAACTTTAAACATTTGCTTTTTGTGACCTTGTTTCTTAAATGGATGACCTAGCTGAAGCAGGAAATTTGAAGACGGAGAAATGCTCTTTCCGACAAGCCCAAAAAGAAGTTTTTTTGTTACTGAAAAGGGCAACATGTTCATGATTATGCTGCTGTGAAGAGTTTGCAGCAGCAGCAGCGAAGTAGCATGCACTCCATTACTGCGACAACAGCTGTGTTTATCTGGTTTAGCTTCGTGCCTCCAGGCAGCACCACCACCTTTGTCATTTGCGTTTATGCTCCTGGTATCCTGATATTTTGTACATACAGTTAAACCTGGATATAACGAAATTGACAAATTCCCGAAAAAAATTCGTTACAAACAGGTTTTCGTTATATCCAGTTTCAGCACGAAAATTCGAAAAGGAAACGCACAAATTAAACAAAAGGGGAACTCAAGGGCAGAGCTCACCCAAAACACTTATTTAGCAGTAAAAAACTGCGTTGTTATTGCGATAGCAATTATATAGACACTCTCGACGGGCTTTTGCCGTCGCTTCCATGTTCCGTATAAAGTCCGAATTGATAGCAAGCCCCAGCGCATCGTAAATTTTACGCATGGGTAAAAGCGCGTGAGTGGGGGGCGACGAGTGCTGCTGAAGCAGGGATCAAACGAGCCGGCCCATCTCTATTGCCCCGAGGCCGCATGCGATAAGGTCCCCCCGCGTATTAGACCTGCCGTCGAATGCTCAAGCAAAGAGGAAACACCCCGCCCGTCTTGAACGAGCATGAAAAGACGCGGAGGGGTCGGGGGGATCACTCGAGCAGCAACAGTGAACTTTGATTTTAACGATCGCAGGCGCGCACGCTATCTCGGCAAGCATCAGCGCTCGGCCCGTATACCTTTCCACGTGCTGCGCTCTCAACGCGAAGAGACTGTGAAAAGAGCACTTCTGCCTGGAGCGGCCGTATTTTCTTACGCCAGCGTTTTGTAGGGTTACGCGATATCGGATCCAAAAGAGTAGGTAGCCAGCCTTACTTCGTACAGTAAAAGCTCGTTAATTCGGATTTCTAGGGACCGGAAAAAAATGTCCGAATTAACCGAATGTCCGAATTATCGAATGGTCGAAATAAACACAATAAATGCAAGAGTTTTTTCAACATACCTTTACTTTACAAAGTAATCGCGGATGCTTGTCTGTTTTCGAGCAGTAATTCGCGCGGACACAATTTTTCTGAGCCATTCAAGGTGCTCAGTAGCTCGCATGCTGTCTGCAGGGCCAAAACAAAATTCTTCAAGGACGACGAGGGCCTCCGCGGCTTTCTTCACAGTACGAGGGGGGCCTGTCTGGCTACAACATATGTACCAAGAGTACTTCTTTTAACACTGAACCTCTTCATCACTTCTCGTCGGCAGAGCCCATTTTTCAGGGAACGCAAAATTTCTACTTTGGTGGTGAAGTCCTGGGCCTCGTACTTGGTACGCTTCGCCGGCGTTGCCATCGGCGGAGAGTGCGGTCACACGAGAACTCGGCACAAAAGCACCACCAACGATCAAGCTAAAGGAGCCGTACTGAATCATTCCTCGATAAAACGGCATTCAACGATGCAGCACACCAACGGGCACAAAGCAACTAAATGGCACCGCTAACCCCACACGCGAAGAAAAGGCGTTCAACCAGTCTCAAGTCAAGCCAAGTCGATAATTGATGTCCATGGCGATGCTGCGTTTAAGCTTCGCTTTTGTTCCGAATTGTTCCTTTTTCGTTTTCGGGTCGCGCCAGCGGCCCGAAAGTCGCCGAATTATCCGATTTGCGGTCAAATCTGTCCGAAATAACGAGCGCCTAGTCTCATAGAGTGACGCGTATATTTACAGGGACCAGATGATGTGTCCGAATTGACCGATTTTCCGAATTAACGAGAGTCGAATTAACGAGCTTTTACTGTATAACATTACAATTTGTTGCTTTCGCATTCATTGCATTGCATTCAACGCGCCATCGTGTTGAATGCAAGTCGACCTCCGAACCTAATCGCGAGTGCCGATTAGGTTCGGAGGTTGACTCGTGCGCGCTTTGCAGTCTTGCGCCGCGCCGCGAGTGTCTAGCGAACTCGCGGCGCATGACTGCAAAGCGCGCGACGAGTCGACCTCCGAAGATCCGTCGTCACCGCGGTCTCGGACAGTTTACGTCAGCGCCTAATCTGACATCTCGGTAGTGACGACACGGTTGTCCGCTTTAAAAAGCGCGAAGCTGAACGTCGTCGGGGGCCACTCCATGCGCGCGCCGCGCAGTGAAACCATGCACGCGTGCACGGCGTCAAAAACGAAGAGCGAACGACATGTATACCGCGGAATACAATTCGGAAAAGCGCTCTCCATATGCTCCGTGGCCTTCACATATGCGACGCGAACTTCAAGCGTACCGACACGGAGCAAGATTTTTTTTTTTTTTTTTTGATGTGTCACTCTAGCGAAGTGCAGTTCAGAGACTTCTGCAGCAATCGAAGAGTGGCGCTGCCAACGATAGTCGTTTTCTTTTTTCTTTTTTTGTTTGAAGGGAGGGGGAGGACACATGCGCGCATTCGCCCGCGGGGGCAAGAACAGCGGCAACGCGGGCTCGAGGGGCGCCGGCCCGCCTGCGCGCCTCGCAGTCACCGGGGCTCCGAGCGCGCCGTGCGCGACGCCGCCGATCGCGCGTCGGCAACGAGGCAACTGCGGAAGATGCATGGTCGTGCCAAAATGGCAAAATCTGGGGCAAAATTTTTAGGTTGTTGGTGGCGAAAATTCGTTATATCAAGGGTGTTTCCCGCTGCCACTTTGTTACATAGAGGTCGCAAATACATGTGTTTCTATCGAGTAATGGCGGGGAATAGAAAAACTTCGTTATATCGAGGAATTCGTTATATGGAGGTTCGTTATATCCAGGTTTAACTGTACTAAGAAGTTCACAAACTAATCTCTGTCCTCTGTGCATGTGCAGTCAATCAATCTTTGATATAGTAAACACGGCTGTGACAAATTATTGTATGTAACAACAAAAACAAAGATGATTTCGCTGATGTTGCTGTGTAACATACATATACCTATAATGAAGTGAATATTGTATATGTTTTAATGAAGTTATTCTCGTGTTACAAGTAACTTCGTTGAAATGAAGGTTGACTGTGTGTAATTGACGTGTGTCTTACGTCTGAGTACGCATACGTAATATACACATTGTCTTGTGACAATGTGTGCATCTTAGTACAAAATAACATTTTGCCCTGCCACTCTCGTTCCCTCACTACCAGGCATGGCTTTCTTCCTGACCAAAGCTTGCGGCTGGCAGAGCGAAGTCAACGCTCAAAGAAATCGGATGACGATGATGATGACCACTGATGCCCCGCTGGCACGCCGATGACCGTCGCCGTTCTCTGCAAATGGCCATCGTGAGCCCGGTCGCTTAACTTAGCCACTGCTGTGGCGCTGAAATGTCCAAAGCACCAGTATCAGTCTCGAATCGGACTGGCCGCAGCACAGAGCTGCGTTTGTGCTCGCCGAACACATCTGCAAGTGAAATGTACAGCAATGCAAAGTGAATGTCAACACTGAGCAGCCACGGAAACAATGTTTAGCACCTGCGTGAGCGTTCGTCAGAAGTTACCTCCCGCTGTTCCTTGGTGAACTGTATGGTACATTGTAATGTTACGTGTGTGGATGTGTTCATTGTGCCTTTGTTGCACAGCAATATTGTTGGTGGTCGTCTAAGCACACCCTATCTCATGAATGTGAGGCTTAATTGACCGGCAATGCAGTCCACAATATGGTACTCAACGGATCTCCCCAGGGTTTCACTGCTCGAATTGGTTTTGCTGCTGCTGTGCAAACGCACCTGTAACTCGAAAAGCATTCATTGTAATGAGTAGTCATAGCTGCTTAAAATCTCTCACTGCCAATCATCATTCACGAAAGACTCATTGGTTGCTGCGAGTGTTGGTAATTTTGTGCCCTTTAAATTGGTGTCAGCACAGCTGACACTTAAACTGAACAATTGTTGGACATAATGGAAAAGAGCTGATGCTTCATTCCGTCATCATCGCCAGGTTTTTCACAATAAACTGTTGTATTACGGGGTACCTGAATGGGAACCACTGAAGCCTTGTTGTGATTCTGCAAGCCTTGACCAGACTTGACTGATATTTAAATGTTCTTGCAAAAAAAAAAATTAAAAAGAAGCCTGTTATCGCAAACTTTCTTCAAAAGTTATAGTTTGCTCTGTTGAGCATTTTGTGACAAGTGGTGAAGCCGAACTGAAGCCTTTGGCCCACTTACTTTGTTTTTTTTTTTGAGTGACGGCAGGAATTCAATCAACTGTATTGTGTAACAGTATTGTGTAATTTACATACATGTTCTGTACTTAAGGTCACTCATTTTGTCTCGTGTCGTACTTATTCACATTTACTTTGCACCCAAACATTTCCGATAAATGCGTGACTAGCGCTTTCGCCATGGTTGATGCTTTGGGGCACAAGCTTGGTAATGCCAAGTGTCGGTGGGCGTGGAATGCAGACTGTGTGATTTAATTCGTATATTTTTTTAATTCGTTTTTTTGACGTCACTCGTCCGTTGTGGTGGAGCACTAGTTACAGGTGCTTTGCTGCTGTCTACGAAGGTCGGGGGGCTCGATTCCGCCTGCAGTGGTCGCATTTCGATGGGGGCGAAATGGTAGAGGCCCGTGTACTGTCACGATGTCAGTGCACGTTAAAGAACACCAGCTGATGGTCGAAACTTCTAGAGCCCTCCACTACGGCGTCTCTCATAATCATATCGTGGTTTTGTGGGACGTAAAACCCCTGATATTATTATCTTTGATGTCACTCATATGCGGGCTTGCATAAAGGGGAGCAAATAGCACAGTACTGGAAAGCAATACGAAGGGGAGAAAAGGAGAGTGTGTGTAGGACATAGTGTGTTGAGCATGGCACTAATGATAACCGATCAGGTTGAACTTTGTTTCAGACGCAGGTTTTTCGCGCAAGCGTTTTTCAGACCCATTTCCCTGGGAAAGAAAGGTGTGCATTATGATTGTGTCAATTGTTTCTGTCTGGTGCCTCCTTAAAATGCACTGAGCAGGCTTTCTCATCGCATGCAATTAGTTCGATTTGAGTGAAATTTACGGTAGCTGCATACATCATGCTATTAGCCAGCAATGCTGCCATAGCATAACTGGCTCGTACCATAAATTCATTGACAAAGGGCGACAGAAGCCCTGCTTGACAGATGTCAGCAATATGCCCCACGGCTTCTAGAAATGTTGAAAGCTTATGAAAAGTGGTGATGCAACCCTGGTGGGGAAGCTGGGAGACATATGGATGTTGGGAGTAAATTTTGATGCATAATTGTGTTTCGCCTGTCTTACTTCACATGCTGTAAACATTTGTTTCCTACCATCTTGTGCTGCTGGTTTTGTGGTTTGAGTCGCAAAAGTACATGTGGCGCTTTGTATTTGTTGATCTCTTATAAAGACACTCACTACATCAAAGTTGCCCTTGTACCTTTCTGTTAGAGTGTACAGAAGTGACAAAGTATACATTTCAGTTACTTGATAAGTTGCTGACTGTAACGGTTTTTCACATAATTGTGTAGAAAAAGGATACTTTTCTTTTTTTTAGCAGAAAAAGGAATGCTTGAAAATTTTTTTTAAATACTGAATATGGGGATACTTGCAAGTCCGTACTCAGATTCTTCTTGTCCTATGTTTTATTGCGCCCCTCAATATGAGCTGAAAATTTTTTAGCCTCGCTAATACCTGTGTCACACGGGCGCGCAAAAAGTCTCTTACGTAAGCAGTCTTTTACGACGTTGAAAGACTTTTAACGAAGAGGCGTTGCGGTACACACGGCACCAACGATCTCCTTTTAGTGTTTTCTTTCGAAGACGCTACCGAAAGCGTGGCGCTAGCAGTTAAAAGAGAAGCAATGAAAATAAAACGATGTATCTCGATATACAAATTAAAGACTTGTTGCATTGCTCGTTTCTTCAAATAAATTTAAGAATAACAGATGGAGAAACCCCAGTGTGAAGGTCACCACGTTATATTCTCGCTGCGTTCTAGTTGCTCACGAGAGTAGAAAAAGAAATAACCATTAAAAGCGTTCATTACACCTTCTGCGGGATATGAAATTTGTTTTTACGAAGAGCCTTGGTGACAGAAAAATAAGCATTTGCTCTTTTTTTTCCCACCATTTGGAAATTGCTGGCACCCACTGGTTTCGAGGCTACTCATTCGGAGCCGTAAAAGAGATTGACGAACTCGGTTTACGAAAAAGACCACTTCTGAAAAGGAGTTCGCTCTCTGCCGTGTGTCTGCTGTCAGGATCTCTTTTTCGGAAGAAGGTCTGTTTGCTTAAAAGACTTTTAAGTGCCCGTGTGACAGGGGTATAACTCCACTCACGATCAACAGGCGGCAAAGAGAAAAAAGTTGGTGTATTGGCAGTAGTGTACAAGATTGGAATAGAAATCATGCTTATTATCTGCACGCATGTGACAAGGCTGCAATTTACAAACATAGGTTACAAGTGAAAACCCCACTTGAGGTCAACAATGTCAAGTCGGCCTTTAGATATGGAGTATAAAGGGGAGGGGATAAGGTTCTGACGTCGGGCCGGGGGCCGCGTAATACTGCCTCGCGGGCCGCAGGTTGATGACCCCTGGTCTGTACAGTAGCAGCAGTATTACAATGCAGTGGCATATGTGGCTACTCTATAAAATAAATTTTTTTTGTTCTTATTTGGTAAAAAATTTGTAGTTCCCTGTTCTCTGTGCAGTTGTGTGAAATCTCCTATGTCGCTGCTTGCCATACTTACATTATTGAAATTTTTTCGCTACTGCTGTTACTTTAGATCACCCTGTCCATTGTGATTGTGCCTTCTTAAAGATGCTTTGGCAGTCTCCAGTGCACATATTTGACACAGAGTTCACACCTTGTCAAGTATATGTAGGTATGTGCGGGACTCGTGGAAGTCCCAGTGTCTTTTTCATGATTTATAAAATCTTGGACATTATAGAACAACAACAATAGTGTGAATGGGTGTAGTATGTCTGGATCTCTAGCTTTTTGGTACACTTGCCAGCGTTGTACGTCATAAGGCCGTGTAGGCCCTGCAGGTCATAAGGTCACGTTTGGGATTTGTGTGGAGATAAATACCCACTACGCAAAAAGCAACTGAAATTTGTACATCGCTGTATGTTAGCTTTGCAATACTATATGATAGGGTGCACTGTTGCTACACAGTGAATGATAGTTTCTATTTTTTTGTGGAATTGGTTCAGGGAGACCCTGCCTGGAGGTAGCAGTGTTTCTTTTTTCTTCACTCACGTAGCTCCATTTTGGCGTGGGAAACTTAATTGAGATCAACACGGTGATCTTCCGTGTGGTTTCTTGGGGACGTTGATTAAGGTGTCACCTGATTATGCGTGCCATTGATGGCCTTTGTGAATGGAACTCTGGTTTTTCTAATTGCTTGCGATACTGTACACCTTTTATTTCTAGTCATCTGAAGCTGTGCATTTTCAGTTTTCGAAAAACTTTCTGAAATCTGTTAAAGTGATGCGACAACCATTTTTGTATTATCTTGCATTGTCTTTTCATTTGATTCAAGAAAGATGCTTGCTTGCTTCTGTGGTGTCAAAACTTGTCTGACTTTTATTATTTTCACACACTTGTTTGTTGCATGCTCACATATTCATAAGCAGTGTTGCCAACTTTATTTCGAGACTGAATTTTTTGGTAAAGTCAATGAAATCATTGCCAATACTGTCAAGGGACCTTTAAATTATGTACGCTGTTGGGGGACACCGTTTCCTAGGCTATCACCACATTAATCATCCATAGAAGCTCCTCACATTTCAACGTTGTCAGTACAATTGAGGAATAAACGACAGGTTTCAAAGGACTTTGACTTTACTAATACTGTATTAACGAAACAACGGAAAATAATTTCTAACTTATGTTCTGCACTTACCTTTGAGATATCAAGGTTACAGATCTTGCATTGTTCGAAATAACACAGGCGACCTGGCTTTCTTAGCAAGAATGCAAATTTTGTAGTGTGGTACTTGTGAAAAAAATAGAACAAATCTCATTCCCTTAGCCTGGTCCGTTTGTACACAGGTGGCGTACAAAGTTGCTACTCTTTGACTCATCTGAAAGATTTATGGGATTATTTCTTTGTTTGAATGCCATGAGAAACAAAGCACTCCATGCAGATTTGCCTTGACTGTGCTTTCGGTAAAATCATTTGCTTTTTTTTTTTTCAAGTTAGAATGAGAATATTTAAATTAGGCAAAAAGAAAAAAGACAACATGCTTTGTTTTATTAATTTGCATGCTGATTCTAAGTATATTATTATAAAGTTTACTGTAGCAAGGTTTTTAATTACTGGCATGCTTGCAAACCTCCGACTTATTTAGTAACACGGCAGCCTTCATGAAGTCAGTGTTTTTCAGAACCTTTTTTTAAACCTTATTTCAACAACCACTAAGCTTCAGGATAAGATATGACGGCTTGAGGCACAGTATCAACGTACAAATCTTCTTCGTGGAAGGTGTACCTGAAAAATTTGTAGTTGGATAAACAAGTGCTGTTGTGCTATCAATGTACATGAATCCTGCATGCAAAACAACTCCACAAAGTATGCAAAGCTGGAAAAACTGAATAAGTTTTATGACAAGTACTGTACTGTACTGTCTCCCTAACCTTGTGCACATGGTTAGGTGAATATGCATTCACGAGAGCTGGTCTGACGTTAATTTTTAGGCCTTGTAAGGGTAACAGCCTATGGCACTGTCTTGCGTGCTGTGTGCAACTTCTTGTTGCAAGTATGGATTGGTTTGTGCAGTTGAAAGTTATTTTGAGAGAATACACCGTTATGTGTACATATAGCAAAAGTGCATCGCCGGAAACCAAACCCCAACAAACCAAGATTTTAATGCCAGCAACCAACAGATGGGACTTCTCACAAATTTTAGAACAAGCCTTTCTGCAAGGCAGTTTGTCGACGATTAGCGCATTCTGTGGGATGAAGTCTGTAGTGATAGCTGTTGCGAGAAATCCACTGGTCTTACACTTTGTCTTACTCAAATGGCAAACTCATTTGACTGTTAGACTAATGCACAATATAGAGAAACAGGGTGTACGAATGAATCCTTCTCCCCTCCCCTCCCCCCACTTTTTTTTTTTGCGGCAAAAGTGATTTCCCCTTGGCTGGTCACTTACACATGCCTAACATTCCTGATAGCTGTAACCTGCTCTTACGAGCTGCTTGAGCATAGAGCACTCTTCTTAAAGTGAAGCCGTCTGTAACTAGGGGATATGTCCGTCTAGTGTGGACAAAAAAACTGAGGAGGGGAAGAGCACAGGCGTGAGAAGAACATGGAGAAAGAGAGAGAGTGAATCAGGTTCTTTCGCCATGAAACACGCAATTGGCCATGCATCTGTAACGTAGGTACATTCTCGCAGTGTATCGCGCACTGTGCTCGAAACTGTGTGTCTGTGGGGAGGAAATCTCGAGAATAAGAGTGCACCCGTGCTGCCAAGCTACGGAGCAGGTACAGCATCATCTCTGTGCTGCATGCTAAACAGCTTTGTGAATACAGGCATGGGTTAATTGCACCGTGAGAACGCGCCTGCGTGTATAGAAAGTACCGAACCCTCATAGTATGGCATGTTTTGTTTCTCCATCATGCAGGCAAGACACCCACTGAGCTATAGACTGATGGCGCAACAAGTTAAAAGAAAGGTTTTAATCCACGTCAAAGTAGTACGAAGCCACAGGCAAAAACCATGAGGTTTTCTTTTCTGTCATGGCCTGATTGTCAAGCTTGGCAGATATGCTTTTCCAGGGCACTCACCCTACGAACACAGGGTGCTGTTCTAGTGTGTGATGTCAGGATTCCTTGTGCTCGATTCTCTTGGCTTTTCATCTCCCGTATGACTTACTACCATCTTGTATTTACAGGCGTACAATTCCTTTGGTAAGGTGGGTATAGCACAAGGAGTAGTACTGGAATATTTGCACATGCCAGTCCTAGGCACTGTTGTAGTGTTCCATATCGTCTCATGTTGTTCCATTTTGTCAACCTGATTGGCTCACTGAGTCGCTGCGACACCTAGGATAGGCCCGAAACCCCAAACCCCAGAATAGCATGCGGAGGATAACCACAAAGCTAGCAGATGGTAGGGGCGTGAGAGACTACCTATATGGACAAATATAGAGTAAAGGGATGCTGAACCTGCGCACGAATTGCATGAAAACTTTTTAAACAGTTTTTCGTCGTAACTTTTCTATCACTGAGCATTTATATGCCGGCACTTGGCAAGCTGTATGTATTCCGTCTGAAATTTGATTCGTGTAAGACACTTTGTGACGACTGTGCCTTAATCCTCACCCTGCACATGTTTTTAGTGATTGTGTAGCCATGCATTCTCCATGCCCATTGTGATGTACGTGCATTACGTTATAGTTACGCTGTAACCAGGAAAGTTGCATTATGGACAGTGTCTGAAGTCTTTCGTCTGATAAAACCATGCTTGAACATGCCTCAGCACACCTTTCAGAGGAACCCTCTCCATCACTACAGACGGCTGATTAAGCTAACTATAACTTCTCTGTTTACCTACTACTTGTTCATGTGCGTCACTGTGTTGGCCTTATAATTTCCATGGCAACATGTTTGCCAGCGTGAACTTGTTCTAGCTCTAGATGAAGATTTCTTACGCTTGTTGAGTATCTTTGAAGTCGGTTAGAATGTGCACAGTAAACAACAATTACAGGCTTTTGTCACCGAGCCAGAGCGTTTCTTATTGCCAGGGTAAACATGCATTTATATTTGTCTGCATGTTAACATTGTGTGCGTGGATTAGAACTGCCCACTGGATCATTTCACTGTCTTGAAGCAGCCTGTTTTGTAACCACACGTACAGCACTTTTAGCAGCATTATTTTTTTAGGAGGAAACAACGTATATCAGTGGTTTTCCTATTCCTCTCAGCCTGTCATCGTGAGATGTGTCACAACTTATGTATATGTTCATCTTTGTTCATTTTGTACCAGGTCGGCCGTCTTTAAAATAGAGTTCTGTAGCATCATGTGGGAACTGCATCAAATGTTTAAACTCTGAAGCAGAATAAAAACTTCTGGTGGAGCAAATTATGTCGATGCTTTTATTGAAAGTTCAGACTGTTTTTCCTGCAGACAGCATTTTTTAGCAACCATTTACGTACACCACTGTTGCCAAAATCAACCAATTCTTTTGTGAAGAAAGGGGCTCCCATATGTCCTTGAGTTTTACAGTAGAGGTGTTAAAGTTGAGGTTGGCCATGTGTCATAGACGCAAAATTATCATCATCATGAAGCGGCACACGCCATCTTTGTCTTTTCATTATCTTCCTCTTCTGCTTTGCTGCCAAAAGACAAGCACTGAGTTTGCCTGGTGAGGAATGCAATAATTTGATGGGCGAGAGAACGAGTATAGAGAGAGAGAAAGAGATAGAAAGGAAGAGAATTTCTTGGTGAAAAAAAAATTTTTGCCGAGGCGAGATTAGAACTCGCATAGTGACGATCTGAATGCAAGCATCCTAACCGACTCTGCTATCCAGGCACACTGGCAGAGCAGAGCATAGCCTTGAATGTAGTATAGTACAGCAAGGCAGTGGGAAAGGGAAGTGAAGGTGAGGAGGATGGGAAAAT
>JALIZH010029330.1:0-18961 GCA_030522465.1 Rhipicephalus appendiculatus | reverse complement strand
CAAGGGCCCTGCCCAAGGGCAGTGCCGCCACCGAGGTAGCAAAGTTCTTCGTCGAGAACATCGTACTGCGTCATGGCGCCCCAGAGGTCCTCATTACCGACAGAGGTACGGCCTTTACGGCGGACCTAACTCAGGCAATCCTGAGGTACAGCCACACAAGCCACCGCCGGACTACGGCGTACCACCCACAGACCAATGGCCTGACCGAGCGTCTCAATAAGACCATCGCCGACATGCTGGCCATGTACGTCGACGTCGAACACAAGACGTGGGACGCCATCCTTCCGTACGTGACCTTCGCATACAACACGGCCTTGCAAGAAACGACGCAGATGACGCCATACAAGTTGGTCTACGGAAGGAGCCCGGCAACGACGCTCGACGCCATGTTACCGAACGTGACCGACGAGGCAAACATCGACGTGACCGCCTACCTACAGCGCGCGCGCGCCGAAGAAGCACGACAGCTCGCCCGCCTGCGGATCAAGAATCAACAGACGACCGATAGCCGCCGCTACAATCTTCGACGACGCTTCGTGGAATACCAGCCCGGCGATCGTGTTTGGGTGTGGACGCCGATACGCCGACGCGGACTAAGTGAAAAACTTCTGCGACGCTACTTCGGACCGTACAGGGGTACTTAGACGTCTCGGCACACTCGACTACGAGGTTGTCCCCGACGGCATTACGAACTCTCAACGGCGCCGTGCGCGACCTGAAGTCGTCCATGTTGTGCGCCTCAAGCCGTTTTACGCGCGTCAGTGAACCTGAGGACTCTGCTTTTTTTCATTGGACTTTCTTGCTTGTGCTTATTGTTTATTGTGCTTTCTTGATTTATTTATTGTTGCATGCATTTTCCCCCCGTGTTCTGTTTTAAGCATCGGGACGATGCTTTTTTTCAGAGGGGGGCATTGCCACGCGCGTTTCTTTCACTGTATTCGGTTTCAGCCCACAAAGACTATCAGCAGTACTCGGCGCAGACCGCGCCTTATTGTTCCAGAAGCTTCTCGCTTGTAGTAGATCGTTCTGTTAAGATTGCACGCAAGACGCTAACACTCAAGATTATTCCAGAGCTTCCGCGACGACTAGTGATAAGGCTAGAATGTTCGACGCGTGCGTTATAAAAGCCGGCGCGTTCCAGCGATGTACAGTTTGATCGACGGCCGACGCTTTGTTCGCCGCTATCACTGCCAATGTGTAGTGCTGTAGCCTGACCTTCAGTTTTCCGGCCACAAGTTCGGCCTAATAAAGAGTTTCTTCTTTGACACGCCGACTGTAGCCTTCGTCGACGTCACGACCACGTGACAATATCAAGGCGAAAGCCTTTAATGTCTCATGCTCACGTCCGTCCGTCCATTCATCCGTCGGCCCCTCCAGCCGTGCCCCGGCACGGTGCCAGGTGGCCGCCGGGGCGCGCAAACGGACGGCGGTCGCGTCGTACTCTACAGCGCTCGCGCTTTGCTGTCGTAGCGTCGCTGTGCCCAGCGTGTCCAATCACGCAAGGAGGGAGACGCGCGCATCGCGTTCCATAATTTCTGACCGACTCCGTCTCAATGGGCATTGGGCACAGGCGTTCGCGGAACACACTTTGTAGTTTACAATGTGTCCGTCAATTTAAGCGCTGGGACGCGGATGGCGTCTGCACCATGCGCAAAGCGCGAGAAAACGAACGCATGCGAAACGGGAGGCAGATTAGTCTCGCGTCTCGCTGCGATTCGCGGTAAAAAAAAAAAAAAGAAAACACGCACACATTCCGTTTGTGGGCCATCCCGCTAAGAGTGTAAAAAAAGAGACATGGCATAGCCAGTCGAATGGCCACAAGCTTTCGCCGAACACCCTTTGGAATGCACAATGTGTCATCCAATTTTATGTACAGCATGATTTGCTCCTTGCTGGCTGCTTCGCATTACATCGATTCCCACAATGCGTGGGATCTGCCGGTTTTTTTAGGGGCGAAGCTCCTTAGGGCATAGGCTAGTCCGGCATCGCGTCGTAGCCACCGTATAGTGGAATGTACCCACTACACGTGATAACGATGACGCTGATGACCATGAAGAATAAGCGCGTTCCAGACCACACATTATTTCTGCCATGGATGAAAACGCACAAAAATATCACACAGTGCCCATTTACATTTACAATCGGTGCAGTGACAATTCCTGAGGCTTCGGAGGTCCGCATACTGGGTCTTGACATTCACCGGTCTGGCAGTGGTGCGCACTGGCTCCGTAAAGTCAGGCAGAGTTCCACAAAAACACTTCATCTGAAATCCGCATTGCATTAAAAGCAGCTGGAGCTCGAACTGATTTAGCTCGACGGCTCGTACGCACAGTTCTGCATCCAAGAATTATATACCAGGCGCAATTTCAGCGGTTAACTTTGGCACAGCTGGCACAGTTGGAGACTATTAACCGTGATGGAATGCGCAAAATAACAGCGTTACCCCGCATCACTCCGATAACAACTTTACAGGAGCACGTCCAGCTTAACACAATTGCAGAGCTAATTTCACGAAGAGAAAAAGCGCATGAAATAAAAAAAGCAACTTGTTCCGGTTGTTGCTGCGTTGCATGCTCACTTTCAACGCGGCTCTCGAATTGATAACCAGCCCGATACAATGCCTCCTGGGAATTCACCACCATCACATCTAATAAGACAACAAATGTACGGCGCAGCGATACATCAGGTATTATTGACGAACGCTATATCATCGAAGCACCTTCCGCTAATACCTGCAAAGTCTATACAGATGCTGCTATCCTACAAGACGGCGGGAGGACATCATTCCTAAGTACCACGCCATAACTTCATCAGTGGTCACCAGCATTATCTATCTACGGAAGCCACTCCTCTTGTAATGGAACTTCAAGCCATCCATGACGCAGTGCGGGATGTCACCTCGAAGCTGCCTACAATTAAGCAACTTGACGTATTCACTGATTCTTTAGCGGCTATCGAGGAACTCAAGAAAAGTTCACAAGGCCATGGAAATCTGCGAGGCGATACACAAGATCAACCGCAATACAGCCACTTGCGTCAGGGTACACTGGACTCAAGGCCATGCTGCGAACCCTCACAATATTGCTGCCGATCAACAGGCACACTGCCCTCCTAATATAGACCTTCCATCTATTCCACTTCCACCTCAACCCCTAAACTCTCTCCGTGCCCGTAAAAATGTTCTCCGGCTGGATACACGCACTCTTATCCCCCCGTGTGTCTGCTCTCTCCCCCTTCATCTTACTAGGGCGGAGGAAGTCGTCTTAGGAGGCTTCGGGCAGGGGTGGCCCTTACACCGGCTCTTATCTCAATGTGGAACTGGTCCCATTTACCAGTAGGTGATACATGCCCGTACTGTTCTGTTCCGGTGATGCAAGCAGATGCATACCATCTGATATGGACGTGCCAAGGGGTTACAGTCGGAACGCTCCCGCCATCTCCTGCAAGCCGGCCTTCGCTACAGTGACACAAACAGTTATGACCGATGGATACATGACAACACATTCCACAAGACACTGCTTTACTTCATACACAACACTGGCCTAACGGCGCACATTTAATACAGATATACACAACAAATATTATGCCTTAAGGGCAAGTCTATGTCGCAAATAAAAAAAGAAAACGATCGTGAACGCGCTCTCCACTACACGTGGTAACGATGACGATGACACTGATGACCATGAAGAATAAGCGCGTTCCAGACCACACATTCTCTTTCTGCCATGGATGAAAACGATCGTGAGCGCGCTCTCGCCCTCGAAAGGCAAAACGGCAACGCCGATAACAAACGTTCCCCCTTGGGTGCTATGCAGGATGGCCCGAGCTTCGGGCACACGAGTTCGCTCCGAGCTCGCACTGCGGCGGTCATGGCACAAAGACAGAGCGTAGCGCGTGATAGCAAAAACGGCTACATGAACGAGCGTGGCGTCAAAAAACGCATGTGGGGTATCTGCGGTGGTAATCAAAGAAAAACCACGTGCGAACACGTCAGCGCCGCCACTCAGTCGACATTTCAACAGTGCAGCGACGTCAGCGTGATTGTCGCGCTATCTTTTTTGCCAACTCAGCATTGCACCTCCCACAGGCATGTTCGTGGGCGTTCTTCCACTTTCGGGCATGTTCTTTCGTTCCACCCGCAGCATGGAAATTTCCACTCTCGAAGGCAACAAGGGTGCACACGCTACACTCTCGTGCAGCTCGTTTCGCTTCTATCAAATATTGCGGATAAATATACGGACAGGTTGTCACCAGGGGCGCTCGCATAATTGCGGCAACGCGGCTATGAGTGGTACGTCGTGAGCGCGGTGAAATTGAATGCGAGACATCGCAGCCACGTGATGATATAACTTTTATTTCTTCGTGCGTGTGTGCACAGTCTGCGCGATAAAGCTGATAGATGAATCATGCCGCTCGCTGGCGTTGCGGCGTGAGCACTGCTCCTTGGAAAGCGCAAACGCGGTGGGTAGACCCGATCTTCGCCGCGGGCGTCTGTCAATCAAACTGATTGACGCGTGAACTCGGGTACAAACTCGTTGATTCTGAGAAAGCCCCAGTTCAACTCGTGACTGTCATGGTGCCGGTGTGACTGTCAAAGGTTTCATGCGGTGGACGCTAAGCAGCAGCTTCTTTGCATATAAAATATTTTGGTCAGCCTTTACTACTTGTGCAAGGCTGGAGCCATAGAGGAGCTTGTGATCACCTAGCTTCTTCCAGCGTTTCAAGTCGGTCGTCTACTCAGTCTGCTCGGTATACGCTTCGAAGTAAAGAACGCATCAGCTCCGTCTAAATTATCATTATACTAATTAGGCAGGACTTAATTACCAAAAATATTGAACAGTTTTGTCTTGATTGGTAAGGTTTTAATTAAAACGACAATAATTACCTCGAGTGCAATTAGCATGATCTTGATTAGTATGCAGCTAATTAACATAAACCTAATTCGCATGATCTTGATTAGCATCATATTATTAAGGTCTAATTAGAATGACTTTACTTAGCGTGCTTATAATTAACGTCACGTTAATTAGCGTGCTATTAGCACGGTCATAGCTTTACATGGCTTCGTCAACATGGTCTTAGTAAGGTATGGCTTCATTAGCTTGATCTTAGCATGCCTTGGCTTAATTAGCTTGTTCATAGCATCTCTTGACTTATTTAGCTAGATGTACCGCCCAGCCGCTTAGCTAATCAGCCGGGCGCACGTCCTCGGGCAGCGAGCACACCATGAAGGGATGAAGAGGGCGCGCGCCAGTCGAGCAACGCGCAAGAATGTGCAGGCTGACCATGATGATTGTACACGTGGCCTCGGGTTTAGCTATGGTCGCGATATTGTAAGGTGCACGGCCGGAACTAATCTCAGAGGCCACCGTGCTAATTATTCTAAAGGATACTTAGTACAGACATTAAAAAGCTTCAAAACGAATTTAAACAGCCCCTGCCTTTAAAAAATATCATCAGTAAACCTTTCTGGCACTTTTATTGCATCGGTGCACTTCTGCACCCAGTGGAGCGACAAACAAATGAAAGAAGATGCCTCTGGTTTTCGCCCAATTTTGTCGACCGTCCATGACGTGAGGCCGCGTTCCACCGTAACAAATGGAACGCAGCGCGCGCTGAAGGGTGGATCTGACCTTTTCGTACTGTTGGCTCGTTCAAAAGGGGGGTGTCGCCAGAGCTCGGAAAGATCCCGAGTTTCGCCAAGCTCGGGCCATCCTGCATAGCGCCCCTGAGCTTAACGTCATATATGACGAAACCAAAATCAGGGGAACCCCATCCTTGTTGTCCGTAGAGCTCTTGAACAATATCATCATCTACCCCATATGTAAATAATAAAACATTGTGTATATATTTTATCAATATGTAAATAATGAAACATTGTGTATATACTGTATGTATAATCGCACCACACCCCCGCATTTGTGTGTCAGGTCTTTGTATGATGATCGGGTGGGCAAAATTTACGGAGGATTGACGGTTTACCAGATTACCTCCGGAGCTGCGCCCACTCATCATCATTCACTTCGTGGTATGTCGTGACTTTTTCGCTGTCCGAGACATGAATCCACATCGACGACGCTGCTAAGGAGACTATAATGTACTAGCAATCCTGCTTTGCCAAGATTACTTCCTTTTAACGGTGGTAGTGCTTCGAACAGCCCTCTTTCGGCCAAAGCATAATGGCTGTTGTGTGCTCTATATGTGGCGTTTTTTTTTTCTTAAGGAACCAAATCAGAAAAGGGATAAATTTCCCGGGAACGTAAAACGTGCCAGCATATTTCTCTTTTGAACGAATTGTAATCAAAATTCGACAGTTCCTCATAGTCACGTGTAATAAAAAAAGGCAGTTTTGAATTTTAAAAAATCAGCGAAATCTCTTATTTGCTTGGATCAAACTGAGTCAGATCCATTAAATAAGTGCTGCTTCAACAAACACGACCAAAACAACCAACGTGACCGGGTCTAATCTGTTTCATTTGGGTCCTAGTAGCCTTCCTATAATTATTTCATTCGACAACCTTTCCGCTGCATATCATGGCCTTCTGTCACTCCGACAGGGTATATTCGAAATAGAACACAACTGTAATGAAGATAATGGGCATCGCTTTATTCTTTGAAGAAGAAGCGATCCGAAACGGTGTGAAATCAAACGAGCTAAGAAGAACATGAAGAAGAGCTGAAACAGTTTTCAGGCAACAAACAAACAAATAAATAAACGAACAAACAAACAAACAAGCACACAACCAAGCATTTATCTGAAGGCCCTCAAGATGCCAAGAACGACAGAACGCTGCCGGCAGTCCAGAATGGTAGGCATTTTCCCTGGTAGGACCACTCGCTCCACAAGTCTAATTATTGTCGTTACACCATTGCAACAAAAGGCAGCACCGACGGAAGCACAAGCACGGTGTTAATGTTGTCGCAGAATAATGCTGTATCGTTCATTTGCTGCGATTTAGACTTCTTTTACGAGCTAAGTCAAGCTCAAATGAAATGTTACAATCTTTAAAAGCTAAATACAAATTTTACTCTGGAATATTTACGATTTTATGCTACATAAATTTTAGCAGCCATAATGATTTGAGGTATTTTGGTGACATAAACGCACTGGCGAAAAAATGTTGAAACTGGCCCGACCATATTGTCCGTAGCAAAAACTTCGTTTTTTCAGTTTCAGTTAAAGCGGACTTGGCTTTTAGGGGCGAAGCTCCTTACGCCGTGGCTCAGTCCCTCCTCCGTCGTAGCCGCCCCCGGCTGAGCTGCTTCTCACAATGTTCACTAGATGGCGCTGCCACCCCCGGTTGGGTTGCTTCTCACAATGTTCACTAGATGGCGCTGCGCTGAGACAGTACGACACTCCCGCCGCTGGAGCGCTAGAGGACGGACGTGTTTTTCGTGGGCTCCGGAATGACAGCGACAGATAAGTTTTTTCTGCACGATTCGAGCTTGCTTTTATTAGTTATATGAGTGCATAAGCCACTAGATTGAAGCTTAATTGGGGTTACAACTTTGTACTGTTTCTTGTGTGACAGTCGCCTGGCCTTTTTTTTTTCGGCCACCACGTGGCTTAAGGGTACAGAAGTGTTTGAAGCATACTGGCGGAGTTTTGTGGTACCTTTTGGCTTTGAGTGTATGTAATCCGAAGTGTGGACGATCTAGCCATGGTCAAAAAGACCGTAAAGTGTTCAGGGTGCGGAATGGGATGGAAAATAGAGGTTTGTGCGGATGACAAGACAGAACAAGCTGACGCCAAGTGTGAGCAATGTGAGTTAGCGGCGAAAATGGAAATAATGATGGCTGCCCAGAATGAGCTCAAGGTAAGAATCGCCGAGCTGGAGAATTCGTTGGCGACAGAACGCGAAAAAAACGATGGCTATGGGAGAAAGGCTTAAGTCAGCTGAGGAAGGGTTAGCGAAGGCAGTCATGGTGAAGAAGGAAGCAAGCGACGGCGGGAACAGGGGGGGCATCAACCCCCATAGTGGGAGACGCGAACGGGGAAACAGGTTTGGGGAAGACAGGTGCTGGGGTCACAGGACCCAGTTCCCGCGAGGTGGTTTTGGGGATGGGAGGGAGCAAAACAGCGGCGGTTGCGCGAGCGGGTGACCGAGGCAGTGACCAGGTGCAGGACAGTCCAGCAGAAAAGTCGGAGCACCTGATAATGGCCGGGGACTCGAATTTAGCTAGATGCGCAGAAGCAGTCAAGGAAAGGGTGAGAGGCGACAAACGAATTTTAATAGGGACGTTCCCGGGACATAGGCTGGGATCAGTGATGAGACAAGCTAGCGCAAAATTCGCAGCTAAAGCTAATGGACGTAACCTCGTGGAGATTGCGGGAGGTCTAAACGACGTCTTGAATGAAGAATCAGCCGAACTAGCGACCACATTGGCGAAAGGGGTCGATGACATGCGCGCCATTTCCCCTCAGGTGCAGATAGTGGTATGCACAATACCGGAGGTACCGGTGCGTGACGGCAACCTGCAAAGAGCGGTTGTCGACGCAAACAAAGAGATATGGCAGATGAGTCGAGAGAAAGGCATCGAGGTAGTGGAAATAAACAGAGAGGTGCACAGGTGGGGGTGGTTTTCGAAGAGACGGGATACGTTTCAATAGGAGGCTTGGTCATGAGGTGGGTTGGCGACTTGCCGGACGCGCAGTAGCTTTTTTGGGAGGCACGCGGGCCCTTCGGTGTCCAGGGTAGCGTGTAATGAGGACAACAACCAGGGGGACTCTGTGACAGGTAGTATAGCGAAAAACCAGAGAAAAGGTAAAAGAAGGGAGAAGGCGCGTGTCGCAATTGGTTACATTAACATGCAGGGTGGCAGAAAAAAGGCAAAATGGTTAGAAATTGAGGGACAGTTAAACAAGGAACAGATAGGTGTTTATGCGGTTACAGAAACACACCTTAGAGACTTGGAAGAGCCACCACATATTGACAATTATATTTGGGAAGGATGCAACAGGATCATATCAGAAAGGAGAGGTGGGGGTGTTGGAATGCTAATTCATAGCAGAGCAAAATGGGATAGATTGAAGCAAACGTGTTCAGACCACCTATGGGTTTCGGGCACAGTAGGTGGAAAGAAAACGTGGCTGGGTGTAGCTTACTTGTGGACGGGGAATAACTGCAGAGAAAAGAATCTGGAGATAGTGAAATGCATAAGCACCGATATTAAAGAATTTGGTCATGATGCCGAAATAATCCTTCTAGGGGACATGAATGCTCACATACATGACCTTGACGGATATTCAGACTCCAATGGCAAGTTATTGCTACATCTCTGCGAGCAACATAGTCTTGAAATAGTTAATAATAATAATAATATCTGGGGTTTTACGTCCCAAAACCACGATATGATTATGAGAGACGCCGTAGTGGAGGGCTCCGGAAATTTTGACCATCTGGTGTTCTTTAACGTGCACTGACATCGCACAGTACACGGGCCTCTACCATTTCGCCTCCATCGAAATGCGACCGCCGCGGCCGGGATCGAACCCGCGACCTTCGGGTCAGCAGCCGAGCACCGAAGCCACTGTTCCACCGAGGCGGACTCTTGAAATAGTTAACGCGGGGCCTAAGTGTGAGGGACAGATCACGTGGGAAGTCGGAAACAGGCAATCGAGCATTGATTATTGTCTCACGACAGAAGGAATCTATGACAAACTTAGAGAGATGAGAATAGATGAGGAAGACATTAACAGCTTGGGAACTGATCATAAACGCATAACATTACAAATGGAATATAAAACTGAAAATAAGAACCTAGAATCAAACATTGGCAGCTCGTATTTAAATGAGAAACAAATAACAAATATAGCCGCAAGAGTCGAGGAAGAAGTAGACAAACTGCCAGGCAAAGACTGGAAGTATAGTGAGCTGCTACATATAATCACGAAAGAAATAGAAAAAGAGAAGAAAGCTATTTCTTGGAAAGGAAAGAGAAAGCCAAAAAGTTGATGGAACAAAGAAATCCTGGATGCGATCGAGAAGCGACGTGAGGCATCACGGCAGCACAGACAGGCAAAAAAAGGAGAAGCGGCCACAGGATGAAGTCAACCAAGTATGGGAAATATATTTAGAGCAAAAATCCATTGTGCAGAAATTAGTCGAGGCAAAAATTAAAGGCGAAAGTGAACGCTGGATGACAGAGATTCGCGAAAAGAAGAAGGCCGCGCCTAGGATATTTTGGAGCCACCTAAAAGCGCTAGGTAGGAAGTCTGTCACAATGCAACATCATATGGTAGATGAAGGAGGAAATCAATTGGAAGGGTATAAAGCGCTAGGTAACATCCGAAAGGTAACAGCCGATTCGTTTAAAAAGGTCACCCAGGGGATTCCCCCGGTGAGTAAAAGTATGCAGAAGAGCACAACCGAGGAAGATGTAGTACTTGAGAATTTCAATTAGAAGAAGGCCGAAGGAAAAATTCCTAAGCGCACTACTCCGGGCTTAGATGGGGTTCCCGTCAGCCTCATTAACGAACTGGGACATAGCACTAAAGAAGCACTGCTGAAAGCCGTAGAAAAGTGCTTACAGGAGAGGGAAATACCAGACAGTTGGCGAAAAAGTAGAATGAACTTAATCTATAAAGGCAGGGGAGAAAAGGATAACATTCGCTCGTATAGACCGCTAACCATTACATCGGTGCTATACCGGTTGGCGATGCAGGCAGTAAAATTAAAAATAGAAACCTGGGTAGAGCAAAATGATATTTTGGGAGGACTCCAGAATGGATTCCGAATCGACAGGCGGTTAGACGATAACCTGTTTGTTCTTACACAGTGTATAGAAATATCAAAAATAGAAAACAGGCCCTTATACGTAGCTTATCTAGACATCACCGGGGCATATGACAACGTTAATCAGGAACTTTTGTGGGATATATTGATGGAAGTGGGCATAGGTGACGACTGTGTACAGCTTTGGAGAGAAATATACCGAGAAAATACAGTTTGTGTAGAATGGGAAGGAATAAGCAGCAAGGTGTCACGGATAGGAGGTGACAACGAATATAAAGCAAAAGAAGAGGAAGACGACGAGCATGAGATGACGTAGAAGCGCGACACCTGAAGAAGAGGAAGACGAAGTGGTAGTTATAAAAACGAAGGTGACGTGGACAAAGGGGCCCTGGGTGTTCCATCGTGAGCGCGTGAGCTGGGCACGAGCGTCGCCGGCTTGTGTTCCGGGCGCTCCAGCTCTCGTTCTGCGGCATCGCACCGTAGACTCCGGCTGGCTAAACGACCGGAAGGCAGGCACGAGAACCCGCAGCGGCCCGGGAGCGCCATCGGCTTGTGCACCGAGCGTCCCATCCGACGGCACCGCACCGTAGGCCTCGTCTGAGCCAGATCCTGTCCCTGGGAGACGCGGGCCAGCACAAGTACCTGCGACGCGCAGGTCACTAAGAGGCCCCCCAGCGTCAGCGACAACGCCGGCACGCGTTCCTCGCCACGGAAGGACGGCGTCACCGAGTTGGACGCCGACGGCAACGCTAGTGCCACCCGGAATGCCTCGCCTCATCATCAATCGGCAAAGAACGCCGTGAGTTGTGCAAGCGACAAACGCTTCGTACTTTCTAGTTGTTTGTCATCTGTATCATAGCGTTATTTGTGCTTTTCGTTTAGCGTGTTCCTTCTTCTTGTTTGTAGTTCTTTAAAGTATAATGTGTGCTTTCTATTTAGGGTATAATTAAAAAATGTGTGTTTATACTGCTCCCGCCTCGTCTGTTCTCTCTGTCCGACCGATATCCGGAGATCCGTGACACAAGGACAGCGTTGACATTAGCAATGGGCTGAGACAGGGATGTCCTTTGTCCCCGCTGTTATTCATGCTGTACATGGTGAGAATGGAAAAAGCGCAAGAAGGTAGCAACATTGGATTTAATCTGTCACACAAACAGGCAGGCGCGATGGTTGAGCGAAAGCTTCCAGGTCTATTTTATGCTGACGATATTGTCTTATTTGTGGACAGTCAAGATGATATACAGCGGCTGGCAGATATCTGCGGAAGGGAAGGTGAGGCTCTAGGACTAGGTTTTAGTGCAACAAAATGTGGATTGATGGTATTCATTGATCACGAAGACCATGCGGTCTTAATACAGGGCCAAGAAATACCGAGGGTAAGCGAGTACAAGTACCGCGGAGTATGGGTAAATGAGGGGGGATATATATATCGAGGTACAAGAGAAAGCATCGGTAACAAAGGGAAAGAGGAATGCTGCAATCATGAAGCACAGAGCGTTATGGGGATACAATAGGTACGAGGTGCTTCGAGGGCTATGGAAGGGTGTGATGGTTCCGGGGCTTACATTTGGGAACTCAGTGGTGTGCATGAAGTCAGAGGTGCAATCAGGAATGGATGTAAATCAAAGGACTGTGGGACGCCTCGCGTTGGGCGCTCACGGGAAGACGACAAATGAGGCTGTAAAGGGTGATATGGGATAGACAGGTTTTGAAGTGAGGGAAGCTCAGAGCAAAATTAGATTTGAAGAGAGGCTGAGGAAAATGAAGGAGAGTAGATGGGCAGGCAAGGTTTTCAGGTATTTGTATAGAAAAAGCGTCGACACGCAGTGGAGTAAAAGAACTAGGAGGCTCACCAGTAAATATACGGCTAGCAGTGTGGGCGACATGGCAACAAGGAGCATTAAGCGAAAAGTCAGAGAGGCGGAGAGGACTTATTGGATGACAGCGATGGAAAAGAAGCCGGATCTCAGTGACTACCGAAAGGGAAAAAACGAAATAAGGACGGAGAGGTTTTATGATAATTCAAGGGGAAGCGCTTTACTGTTTGAAGCAAGGTCGGGTTGCCTTAGAACGCGTAGCTATAAAGCGAGATTCTATAACGAAGAAGAACAATGTACATGCTGTAGGGGGAACTAAGGAAACGATGGAACGTGTACTGATGGAATGTGGCGATATCCACCCAGATATACGTGTGGGCACGAGTCTACATGAAGCCTTGGGTTTTAGGGACAACAATGGAAAGCTGAACACGTCCTCGATAGAAATAAGTAAGAGACGGTTAGAGTATTGGTGGCAGAAAAGTAGAGGTAAAGGACAAAAATGAAGAATGGGGAAAAATAAGGTCATTCTGCCTTAAGAGGCAGAGAGATGGACCGTGAATTCGTATTTTTCTTTGCTACAATAACATAGATTTAATCAATGTAGATAAGGCATTAGGCCAACATAAAAATAAAGTTTCTTTTTTTTTCGAGCCTGGTGGCAGACATGTCACCGCCCCCGTTATAAAGGGGACGCTCATAGCATCCATCCATTCATCCATTCCGATGCGTAGGAGACGGCTCCGCTGCGTGCTCTAGTGTGATAGGAGACCGCTGGATGGCGCGGCGACGCTAGAATCTCATTGGATGGAGGCGCATTGCGCCCATTGAATCGGAGACCGCTTGAGGCGCGGCGGCGCTCGCTCCACCCCCGATGCGGGAGACCCCTCTTTCGCTCGGCAGTCAGAGCGCAATCATCGACGAAACAAGGCGGCGGAGTGGAGGGCTCGGAAAGCGGCTGCAGCGCGGGCTCGCCGTGAGAGCCCGCGAAGCCGAAGCTGCATGGAAGCGTCGGCAAGAGGATCCAGAGACAGTGAGGGCTCTCGCTGCCGAAGCGGCACGGTAGTGCCGGCAAGCGGATCCTGAGCTGAGAGCCCGCGAAGCCGAAGCGGCATGGAAGCGCCGGCAAGAGGACCCCGAGCTGAGAGCCCGCGAAGCAGCGGCGAAACGTGCACACAGGCACGTTTCGGAGGAACCTCCGGAGCTTCGCCCATTCATCATCATTCACTCCGAGGATATGCTGTGTTTTTTTTTTTTAGAAGAAAATCGCCACATACGTAGGATCTGGCAAGAATAGTTCCATTTCTACCGCGCCGTTATTTCGAGCTCAGTTAGCCCGGCGTTTCGCACTACTACTACTAATAAAAATTGGGGGACCCTCCAGCTTCTCCTTTAAGAATTGAAAATGATAGCGATATCCTGTCCTCAGTGCGTACTTCAATCACTTAGTGCATACTATGTAATGGGTAGCATGCTTTAGACCACGAGCACTTATGAGCGGGAAATATTTTCGAACTTGCTACGCACCCACTACGTGGTGTTAAGGGAATGAGCGCAGTAACGCGTGTGCCTTTTGTAAAGGGTGGCCGCTTTGCAGAGGAAGTTATTTTCAATATAATTCCAAGCAGAAGCGTGGCTGTGTGGTAGAACACCTGCGTGCTACGCAGACGACCCGGGTTCGATCCTCACTCGGACCCGGAAATTTTTATTATTTATTTTATTTGCATCTTTCTTGATTTCTCGGTTACGGACATGATGATGATTTTTCGCTCACAACCAACGACGCCGACGCCGGAATTTCTGCGAAACGAGCTCTTTAACGCTATTGCGTTAATAATAATTTGTGGAGTTTGACGCGCCCAGAACCATGGTATGGCTATCAGGCACTTCGTAGTGGAGGACTACGAAAATTTCTAGCGCTTGTGTTGCTTAACAAGTAGTTAAATCAAGGAGGCTCGCGCACTTACAGTGGCGTCAAGCATTTCGTCTTAGCATCAGGTAGCATCCTATATTCCAAAGGAAATTTTACATTTCACTTCTGCTTCTAGTCACTCGTTTTGCGGTCAGAGAAGCACGTCATAATTTCGCTCATTGGCAGTTCATCTCAGCAGTACATGCACCACGCATACAGGGTTACAGGGGTTAAGGTTCGCAATCAGTGTGAACGCTTGCTTAGTTTTCATGCAAATAAATGCTATTAGTCGCACTTCCTAATAAGAAATCGTAGCAGTATATTTTTAGTGGGGCGTCAGGTGGAAAGGTGGATAAAACTGTCTGGCGGGTAGACAAACTTACGTAGTATTGCGTTACAATGTGCTCTACAGAAGGTAAATTTGATCATTGTGTCTATGATAAAGCTTATATATCTATGTAAGTCAGCAAGACGTAACGCTGCCCTTCGTTACTGTTTTCTTCAATAGTAAGCCGGCAGATTTCGCGGGCGAGCATATTCTAACAGTGTGAAGTATAGCGGGTAAAAAAGCATGTGCACACAGCATGAAAAATTAATTCGATAACCGTTTTCACAAAATTTTGATCAATTAGCTTCTCGAAACTAAGATAATTGTGACGTTTGTAGTGAATTCCGCTCGATATATTACGTAGATGGACCTCCAAACACCAGTGGAAAAACAGGAGCATGCAAATGCACAGCAAAATATAGCCAGGTTTAAATTTAGTGCAAGATTTTCTATTATAATTTATATATCCAGTAATAAATTTGTGTTTTGTAAATGAGTTCTTCACATGACTAAACCTAAATGATGTAGTGATTGTAACGTAAATATGCGAACTTTCCCGCATGAAGCTTTCATATTCCAAAGTCGTAGTAAGATTTATTTTCAGTAATCATGCAAAAATATATGACGATTGCGGTGCGTGATAGATCCTGGTGGAACTATGTTTAAGGTTAACATCTGGAGAGGAAAATGATGAGGGCCTTCTTCTCAGGAAACGTGTGATGCAGCAACGTCATGTCAGTAGAATTAAGCGCTAAATGTAAAGTTTCGGTAGTACTAGAATGCCACTGAAACAACGTTCACTTTTGCGAATGGGTCCCAAAGAAGGTACTGCGTTTCCAGAGTTGCATAGACTTTCGTTAGTTCTCTTGGGCAGCCCTATCTAAAAGACTTTTAATTGTTTCCTCCGCAATGGCAATCGGGCGCATTTCACCGGACAGCTGCTGTGAACAATGAGAAGTGTAAAGGAAAACAAAAACTATGCATTTCATTAGATCACAGTTTTTGACAGACTTTGTGCTGTAACAGCAAATACGCATCTTTCTCTCTAATATATATATATATATATATATATATAGTGTTGACATGCGAGTCCCCCCCCCCCCCCCCCCCCGAACAAAATTCCTGGCTACGCCTTTGTCTTACGTGTAAGTTAGAGGCATGCGAATAGTAGCGTGACTGATAACTTGGCAATCTGTTCACGGCTAGCGGAAATATTAGTAAGCACAGTGTGTTCACGAATATAACAGTGTTGCATAAATACTGATTCTCGAAAATTCTGCGAGGATAGTATTCCAAACCGTTGCCCCGGCTCCTCATCTACAATACATGTGTCACCAGGCGTACAGCCGTCATTTTTATTTAAGTGAACACGCCAGCTCGTGGCAGATAGCCTCGTGTAGCACATGTGGCGTGGCGGAGTTTCGAAATTTGAAAACAAAGGGAGAGAGTGGTATCGCCCCTTGTACTTCCGTCACGAATGTGTCATTATTTTACGCTTGCATCTTGATATCCTTCTTCCGTTGGGAAATTTCAGCGAACACTGATTGCTTTCGATAAGGATTGTCGCTATAACAGCTTCGTCCGCCACAACGACATACACTGATAAAAAAAGGTAAGTAGAATTACAAGAAGGGGTGCAGGCATTAGACGGAATGGCACCGCCCTCTCAACTTATTTCCACGTTTCGCAATTCTGCCGCGCTTCACAAGCGGTACGAGGCCATTCGCCAAGCACTCGATAAAAATGAGAGCTGTATACGCTTCAACTAAAGCGAACGTGCAGAGAAAAGAAGTGATGATGTGTGTGGCACCGGTTTGCCATTGAGACAAGATATGCTATTTCTTAAATCAGGGCGTAGCGAGTCGCGTGCACTTCACCGCCACCGTGCCCTCGCCGAACTAAGCGCGGCACGAATTGAAGAAAGCGACGCCCTAGCGCGAAACGCTAATGTAATCACTGGTCCGCTGCGAGCGAGTAAAAATATATGGCTGCGAAATAGAAAGGACGCGCACGCGCACTTCCCACGTCAGATGGCGCGGCAATGCAGTTTTATCTAAAGTCGTCATGGAATACCACTAGCCCGGTCACTTACCTTATCTAAAGTCCCTGGATACTTTTTTTTAAATGCGAAGCATTTCTTAGCGAACTTCGGCGACTTTGAGCGTATCTATCTATCTATCTATCTATCTAGCCGCCTACGACTTTGTGCTCTCCTGGCCGTATCGCTAATGGGATTTATACCAAATTTCGTATGGCATAACATGACTGTATGGCGAACATAAATGGCTGGTCATATCATGAAAATCATGAATAACTTGTCATGAAAAGTATGATTTACATGCCACGCTCATGGCGCGCTCGCTGCCGTTTCGAAAGCTTGATATACACCAAATTTGGGATTGAGCGACGTGACCGTATGACGAACATAAATGACAGGTGGTAATATGCAAATAATGACGTGCATGTCATGTACAACATGATTTACATGCCACGCTCATGGCGCGCTGACGGCCGTTTCGCTAGCTTGATATACACCAAATTTGGTATTGCGGGACGTGACTGCATGACGAACATAAATGCCAAGTGGTAATATGGAAATCATGACATGTCATGTGCAACATGACTTGCATGCCACGCTCATGACACTCTCGTGGCCGTTTCGCTCGCTTGATATACACCAAGTTTGGTATTGAGGTACGTGACTGTATGACTAGCATAAATGACAGGTGGTAATATGAAAATCATGACCTGCATGTCATATACAACATGATTTACATGCCACGCTCATGGCGCGCTGACGGCCGTTTCGCTAGCTTGATATACACCAAATTTGGTATTGACTGACGTGACTGTATGACGAACATAATTGCCAAGTGGTAATACGGAAATCGTGACATGTCATGTGCAACATGACTTGCATGGCACGCTCATGACACTCTCGTGGCCGCTTCGCTAGCTTGATATGAAACAAACTTCGTATTTAGGGACGTGACTGTATGACGGGCATAAATGACGTTTTAATATGGAAACCATGACATGTCATGCGCAACATGACTTGCATGCCACACTCATGGTACTCCCGTGGCCGTTTCGCTAGCTTGGTATACACCAAATATGGTATTCAGTGACGTGATTGTATGACAAGGATAAATGACAAGTGGTAATATGCAAATCATGACATGTCATGTGCAACATGACTTGCATGCCACGCTCATGACACTCTTGTGGCCGTTTCGCCAGCTTGATATACACCAAATTTTAAGGTGAAAGCCTTTAATGTCTCATGCTCGCGTCCGCCCGTCCGTCCATCCGTCCCTCCAGCCGTGCCCTGGCACAGTGCCAGGTGGGCGCCGGGGCGCGCAAACGGACGCCGGTCGCGTTGGACTCTACAGTGCTCGCGCTTTGCTTGCGTAACGTCGCATTGCCCAGCGTCTCTGATCATGCAAGGAGGGAGACGCGCGCATCACATTTCATTCTGACCGACCCCGTCTCAGTGGGCACAGGCGTTCGAGGAACACACTTTGGAATTGACAAATTGTCCGTCAATTTAAACGCTGGAACGCGGATGGTGTCTGCACGATGCCCAGAGCGCGAGAATACGAACGCATGCGAAATGGAGGCATATTGGTCTCGCGTCTCGCTGTGATTCGAGGTAAAAAATTAAGAGAACATAAGTGGCAGGTGGTAACATGTAAATCTTGGCATGCATGTCATCTACAATGCCACTTACATGCCACGCTCGTGGTGCGCTTGCGTCCAATTCGCTAGCTTAATATACAACAAAATTGGTATTGCGGGATGTGACGATATATCGAACATAAGTGGCAGGTGGTAACATAAAAATCGTGGCATGCATGTCATCTACAATGCCATTTACATGCCACGCTCATGGTGCGTTTTCGTCCAGTTCGCTAGATTGATATACACCAAAATTTGTATTGCGCGACGTGACTGTTTGACGAACACAAATGACAGGTCCTATCATGTAAATAATGACCTGCATATTATGTACAGCATGATTTGCTCCTTGCTGGCTGCTTCGCATCACATCGATTCCCACGGTGCGTGGGATCTGCCGGTTTTTTTTTTTTTCAAAGTACCGTCTTTCTTAAACCGAGCCGCCGCGCCGCGCGCCCTCCCCTTTCCCGCCTCTCCCGCCCGGGAAAGG
>JALIZH010029328.1:0-18743 GCA_030522465.1 Rhipicephalus appendiculatus | reverse complement strand
GACAACGCGCACTGCGCCTGCACAAAACTCGTTGCAGGCGCCGGCCGGCGGTGGCGCCGAGCGGCCGCCACATGCTCCGATGTTCCCTTTAAGGTAGGTCACCACCTTTGAGAAAAACTTTTACCGTTTTGGTCCAAAAGTTATAATTATGGTTTTGGTTGTTGGGCTTCGGTAAATTTAAGCTTTATGATTATGAAATTGATAAAAATCAAAAACATAAAATTTATAAAAATCAAAATGTGCCAAAATATGAATGTTGCGCCAACAGTCATAACTAAAAAACTCTTGTTGCAATTCAAACGCGACTTGGCAACTACGTAGTGAGGACAACGTTCTGTGCATCTAACCTCCACGATCATCATATCTCTAAGCTTGGGTGCGTTATCATAAAAAGACTGAAAAAGTTGATATTTGGAAGGTTTGCTTTGCTCACAGTTGGCCACTGTACAAAAAGTTACCGCTAGTTTTCAATAATGCTGCTTGAATGCACAGCTCCACCTATAAAGAAACAGCACAAAAAAATTTATGCGAAAATATTTATTAGAAAGACAGTTATCATTGTTCGCGTAACTGTAGGAAGCAAAAAATCACATTTTGAGAAAAATAGCTTTAAAGATTTGAACCGAATGTCTATGAAACAAAGAAACATTCAACAGACCTGAAATTCACCAGGCTTATAGCTTGGGACCTCTTTTGAAGCGGCATAATCTTCTTTTGAGCGAGATGAAGCACACATTTTTTTCCTAGCTCGTTTCGTGTCTCCAGCTGACTCTCATCCCCATGTTCCACAGTGGGTCCACACTTGGAATATTGATTCCCTAACTTTCATAAACGCTTCTGTTTCGTTCTATACTTCGCCATGTTTCATGAAGTACTATAACTTTCTGCTTGAAAACCCAGAACTAAGTCCAAGAGCTCGAAATGGCACACAAAAAGAACACAGACTGCCGAGTGAGAGCACGCGCAACTTAAACAATAGAGTGCCGCAGCCGAGTAGAGGAAATTTTAAAATAAATTGAAAACGTCATGTTCTACAAGCTTTAGAATGTTCTTAAACACCTTAGCATTACGTAATATGTACGCGAAAAACGTTTATGACGAGATGGTAGATGTCGAATCGGAATCCTTCAGTTTCGGATGTGTCCAGCAGGTGTTCAAAAAATGGTCATAACTTTCAAATGGCTTAATATAAATGCATTATTTTTTTTCTAAATCTTCTTGAATGGACAGGGAGCTTGAAAATAAAAAATCCCAACAGCTCAATTTTTTTCAAAAAATGCGTTTTTGAAGGTGGTGACCTACCTTAACAGTGGGCCGCTGTGTACACTAAAATTATGAATACATGTAACGTTAACACGTGAATTACTTACATGGGCAGGAATGCCATGTTCGGCTTATAGAATACATGTACATTTCGAGTAGTAGATCTTTACAGGTGCTTACTGTGTAGTTTTATTTTTTTCCTGGAAGGTTATCACTGTCTAATGTTTTTTTTTTTTATGTATATATAATGCGACGCGCTTTATTTAACCTGGCCAAGTCTATATAACCGATTTATGTATTATGTCCCCAGTTCATTAATGTGACAGCCACGTATTAAAATTGCTCACTGCAACTTAGTCTAAATGGAATTTTATTTGACTTGAAATCCGCTGTTCCATGAGGGGCACGTAATGTTATAACAAGGGCATCAATGCGTGCTCGTTTACTGAAAAAATGAGGTGACCGCAAGCACACGTAATTCCGCCATCGTCACTGATTGCTGCGATATATAAAAAAAACATGGCTGATCCCTCTGTGAAGGGAATCGGTTTAACATGAAAGTGAAACGTGTCTTCAGAGAGGTAGTTGACCGAGTGGCCGAGTGGTTTCGTGCCGCGCGCTGCGGAGCGAGAGCTCGTAAGTTCTTCTCGTTTTTTTCTATCTCAATGTGTTAGTTTATATTTTACAACGTCATATCCGTGACCGAAATACGTCAGAGGAGCCGGGGGGGGGCCCCGGCATAAAACGCTTTCGTCTTAAACATAAGCTAGAGACTTCATCGTGTTTGTACGGTGATTGCTGGAAACTACAAGTGGTTTCATGGATATTGTTGTGTTGACATATTGTATTTATAACGCGACAGCGTTAAAGAGCTCGTTTCGCAGAAATTCCGGCGTCGGCGTCGGTGTCGGCGTTGGTGTCGTTGGTTGTGAGCAAAAAATCATCACCTTGTCCGTGACCGAAAAATCAAGAAAGATGCAAATAAAATAAATAATAAAAAAACCCGGGTCCGAGTGAGGATCCAACACAGGCCGTCTGCGTGGGAAGCAGGTGTTCTACAACCCACCCACTCCTCTGCTTGGAAATACAGTGAAAATAACTTACTCTGATTGGAAATACAGCGAACATAACTTTCATGCTTCGCAAACGCAAGCGTCATTTATATAGGCGTCGCAATACAACATGCAATATCCCAGTAATACTGCGTCGTACAAGCGTACATTGTCATCGGGCGTCAGAACATGTGACTATCATAACGATTTCGTAGTTTAAAGCCAGCCACCCATTACAAAAGGCACACACCTTACTGCGCGCATTCCCTTATCACCACGTAGTGGGTGCTAGCAAGTATGCACTAAGTGGTTGAAGTGCGCACTCGGGACAGGATATCGCTATCGCGTTCACCTCTTCAAGGCGAAGATTAAGGGTCCCCGAATATTGTTCGTGCTGCTTCACAGCTCTCGTTACCTCATCGCTAACAACATATGCTATCATTGTCGCTTGGCTAACCTTTTTGTACATATCTCAACTTACTCTATATGAATGTGTCTACTTATGTTGAACAAAGGAAGGTGAACTTTTTCTCAGGGCTCGTTTTGTTTTTTTTGTTATTAGACAAAACAAATTAATGCTAAGGACCATTAGGCCAGGGAAAGCGAAATGACTGTTAATTGTTATGTTTAACTGTTAAGTAGTAATATTGAAGTAAATTTAAAATGAATGAAGTTGACGGAAATTACACCTTTCGTCCACGGGATTCGTTGTTGGAGAGTGTTGGTTATACCCCGAAACGGCCAAAATACTCAGAAACTGCCAACGAATTTTTAAGCGCTACTGGGCTTCCTGCGATCTACTGGCCTGTCTGAACGACTCTGAGTGGAACGCTCTCGTGTGTGTGTGTCCGTGATTTGTAATTTATTTTTTTTCTCTCTCTCTCTTTCTACTCCCATATTTCCCCACCCCAGTGCAGGGTAGCATACCAGATCCTAGCATCTGATAACCTCCCTGCCTTCCTCTGTTTTCTCTTTCTGAAACTTGGTATGCTAAGTCTTGCCCCCCCCCCCCCCCCCCACCCACCCGCCTCATAGGACAATTGACTTCATATTTACCGACTATAGGAACTATGTAGGCACTAGCAGACGCCGTCAAAAATCTGTGACGTCGCAGCGATTGGATAGGGAACTTCAAGGTGGCGTCGCCACCCGCGCCCCGTCTTTTGCGCAGTTCTGTGCCCGAAACACCCGCATTTTTTTTTAAATCTTTCTCGATTAGCAAGCCTCTTCCAGCGGCACGCGTGGTGATTCTAGTATAGTGAGAGGGTAATTTACTAATACGAGAAAAATCGTTTTTCTGTTTATTCTCCCTTTAAGGAAGGCGGGGATACAGTCAAGTAAGTAGAATAAAATGTGTGTCGCTTTCAAGACATCTCAGGCAACTGCATATGGGACCGTTTGAATTTTTAAGGGCGCAGCACTTTAGGGGCCCGTGCTGTCGTATGCTGTCGTATGTTATTGTCGTCGCTTGGCGTAACGCACTCTAAACAACGTATAGCGTAGCTATCTGTAGCATATTGAACACGTGCTCGCGCCAAGGAGAACTCATGTTCTTATTGTTTTACAGCGAAAGCTGTTATGAGATCACAACAAGGGTCGTTTCTACGCCGTAGTTGTCCGCCGCCGCCGCCGCCGCCGCCGCCGGTGTCCGTAACCACTATCGCAAGAAATAAGAAAAAAACTAAATAAAGAAACACCTGTGACAGAATGGGAATTGAAGCCGGGTCCTCTGCGTGGCGGCCCAGCACTCTACCACTGAGCTACGCCGCTGCTTGAAACTGCGGTGTAAACTGACCCTACGCAGGCTTCATGTCGGGTAAGGAATCGCGTTAACGTGTGTTGTAAAGCGTTTTAGAGCAGTAAAGTAAGAACCAGGCGTCACACAATGCGAATTGCGTAACGAGTGGGTCGTTCAATGCTCCAACGCATTACAAAAAGCCTGAGGCATAATTCTTCATCGTCGTCATCCACAGCATCAACAAAGTGCACATAATTCGTTACAAGAGTGTAGCGGGCACCGCGCTTTTCTGAAGAATGGCGAAGAATGGCATAGTAGACGCTTCCCCACTACACAAAAATTATGATGATTTATGGCGTAGTGGGTACCATGCAAGTGGGCTTGTAGTAGTTGCCCCATATATTTTTTTTTATATGTGGGGTTTAACGTCCCAAAACCCCCCATATGATTATGAGAGACGCCGTAGTGGAGGGCTCCGGAAATTTCGACCATCTGGTGTTCTTTAACGTGCACTGACATCACACAGTACACGGGCCTCTACCATTTCGCCTCCATCGAAATGCGACCGCCGCGGCCGGGATCGAACCCGTGACCTTCGGGTCAGCAGCCGAGTACCCTAACCGCTATACCACCGCCGCGGACGTAGTTGCCCCAAGAGTGTTTAAAAGGAGCTAAAGGCCGTTCTCCCAGCTTTCGCTGTGGCTGTGCTGCGCCTTCTGCGCAGGCCTGGCGGTTTTTTTCAGCGCCTTGATGATGAGCGCACTTTAGGGGCCCGGGACGTCGTATGCTGTCGTGGCTTCGTGTAACGCAGGCAGAACCACGTATAAAAATGCAGAAAAGAAGAATCGAGCGAGAAATAGAAATAGAAAAGAAAGAAAAATATAGTGAAAAAATACAAATAAATAGAAATAAAGACAGAAAAAAATTAGGCAGATCCCACGTACCATAGAAATCGATGTTATGCGAAGCATGCGGAGGAAGGTGACATTGGTGTAATATTTTAATTGAACGAAACGTTACGAAATTACGCTAAAGATGCGGAAAACGCCGTACGAACAGACATATGTTCAACATACAGATATGTTTTATACAGGCAGTTTACAGTTGCGTAAAGATGCCAACATCAACATGGTGTTACCAACACCAGAAGCGGTAAGCTGATATGTAGCGCTTGTCCTCGCGAGGATGCTAGCCCTGGCTAGTGCTACGTAGACCAACTTCAGCGGATGACGCTTTATGCAATTTACAATAACCCGACGTGACGCCTTATCATATTAGTACACATGTAATGTTTATAAAATTAATTAGCCAGCACTGCAACCACAATTGACGTTTTACCAAAATCGCACCTGCATAGGGCATTTTTACAAAGCAGTTGTGATAACTGGCGTGGCTCTGTGATAGAATGCTTGATTGCCACGCAGAATGCTTGGGTTTTAGTCCTGCTGGGACCCTGATATTTATTATTTGCATTCGTCGGGTCAACGCTACCGATGTCAGTTTTCTCAAGGCTCTCGCATTTAAACTACTAATGTGTGTGCTCGCCGTTCCTGGGTAGATGTATACTTTCAATCGCCTGTGGCGCATACCCACATACCGCGGCCCGTGGCATACGGGTATGTGCCACACGCGTCTGGAGGAAAGGGTTTGAGCACGTACGCGACGGGATTTTCACGTTATTCATGTAATGACCAGCCAGACATATTCGCCAAACCCTCTTACCCTCCCATCCTAATTTTGGTCTACCCTAAGTTAGGTAGGTGGTCACGAGAGCACCGAGACGTAGGCGGCTGGATAGGTAAATAGATACGTAGATAGAAAGGCTCAAAGTGCCTGCAGCTCGCTAAGAAATTCTTCGCATTTAAAACGGGAAAAGAGAGAAACAGAAGAGGAAAGAAAGAGAAAACCGAATAGAAACACTGAAGGCTACCCAGCTCCGCACTTCATACAGGCTCGGCGCCACTAGTGCGAAGCTGCCTTAATTTTTTTAGAATATAACTCTACCGTTCGGATGTAGTGCACGTGAATTACCAATGGTATCGAAAAGTATGAAGAACGAGTCGAACCCTTTAACAACAGATCATGTGCCTGAAGAGAGAAATGCTGCACTCTAAGCAGGGCGATAACTCTGAGTGCAATAGTCGGTCGTCGTTCTCTGATCAGCGAGTCAAGGGTGTCAAATATTTGCACACCCCTTGAACGTTATCCAGCGATATCGCCGGTCATTCTATTTGTTCTAGAAGGTCTTCCATGTGTTCGCCGGTACTTCTATGTGCTGTAGAAGATTGACGTCGCACGAGAAATATTGGAAGAGACTCAACGTTCGCCTCTTTCGAATCAATCGGTTTGTTAGAATGGTTAGCCGATAAAAGCGGTTGTTGAAATAAAATAAAACGCCGCAGCGCATTAGTGTTCTTGTGCGTATTAATCTGCGTTACCAGCAAGGTTAGACCTACAGAAACGCTTGTAGGGAGAGCCACTTCAGCGGAAGCCACCGCATCTTTACCTGCAAGACTACAGCTTCTCTCGGTTCTGAACAAATGAAGGAGGATGAAGCTCTGTAGGCGACCTTCTGACACGTGTATAAATAGTGCTGTGTTAATGTGTTGCTTCATTGCAATCTCGCGCTAAAAAACGCACACATAATCTGCTTTGGGAGTTTTCTGTGTAATGCGTAAGTATAAAATTGGCCAAAGTGTATTGGCGGGCTAGTTGGTTGTTCATGCTAAGTTTCTACAGCGCGACTTGGACGCGGACGGAGCGCTGTGTGTGTCAGCGCTGTGTGTGTGTTTGCGTGTTCCTCTCCGTCTGCGTCCAAGTCGCGCTGTAGAAACTTAGCGTAAGTGTAGTTTCGCTGCAGAAAATGTACAGTGGAGTTTGTTTCCTGCTGGTATAAAGTAATGGAGTCCTTGATCTTTGTTGTAGCGTTCGTTAGTGTGTGGAACTGCCCAATCAAATGCACAACGCAAAATCATTGAAACACATGGTTGTCATCAAGATTTCTCCGCGCCTACGCAAAACTCGACGCCGACACTACACTTATTTGGCCTACAGAGGGCAACCAACATGAAATATTTCAACGAAGACATAGCAAGTGTTCTGCAATTTATTTCTTTTTTTTTCACAGGCATGACCTATCGATATGGTTCTAATACCCTTGTCCGTAAAGTTGCGAGACTGATTTATTATCTTCTCTAGAAATGATTCCCCAAAACAAATCTCGATGCGTATGTGTAGCGCCATCTTTTCGGGCTAACCTGAGGCATTTATGTTAATTGCAGTGGCAGCCGCTAGATGGCACTGCATGTAGAAAAAATAAGTTGTCACTAGTTCATTAGTCGTCTGCGCATTCTACTGTGAGTGAATGTGTATATATGGGCGTCCACGCCGAACCGCGTGTAAACATAAAATTGTGTTTGAAGCTTGGCAAGACAGCCACACAGACGTATAAGCTCCTTCATGACGCTTACGGCAACGAGACATTATCGCGGGCGCGAGTTTCCGAGTGGCACGAGAGGGTCGTTTAGGGCAGAACGTGGGTTGAAGAGGGCACTACACTGTAAACGCAAACTAGCCGAATTGGGCGTTTTAAGGGCTTAATACTACCTTCATTGGGGACCGTACTCCCTTAGGGAGTATTAAGATCGGTGTAATAAAGTTCTGCGTCCTCAATTTTACTTCCTTGAGAAATTATGGGGATAAAAGGTGGAAGAAAGGAGGTAAATTCACGATCTGACGCCATTTTGTCAAGTGGAGTTCAAGGACAGAAAACTCCCATTTCACTTTCTCGGGCATATCTTCCCTTTATTTTATCCGAAGCTATAGTGCTTTCAGTGCTGGCGTGCATGTATGCAACTGCGCGGGCGAAAGAAGTGTTTCTCAAAGTGCTTAATAAATTCATGAACGTGCTAATCAACGACTTCTTCGTCTCGTCGACTGATGCACATTGTTGTACGGAATGCACACTACCGCTGGGCTCGGGTTCACGATGCATTTCGACCACAGAATTACTTCGCTTATGTTGTTTTACCATCAAATCGAAGTTAAACTAAAAGTAGGAGCGTGTACACCCTCGATGTGGCCTATCGGCACCGCATGCACAGTCAGTATACCCTTTTGGATGACGAATTGGGCACAGGCGGTGTGCCTCAACGCACGGAATAAGATCCGGAGAAACGAAAGAAAAAACGCGAGTCTCCTCAAGCGGCTGCTCTGAAAGGAACGAAGCGCCTTTGACCTTCGAACGGCGGCGATAAGAGCGGGACAACCATCGCACGCATGCGCGCGCGGAGGGGAAAAAGAAAGCAAAAAGAAAGAAACGCGAGAAGGGAGTCGCGAGAAACGCGAGAAGTTCCGAAATGACAGCGGATGTTACCGCAGGCTGGCCCCAGCAGCGTGCGTGAGTGATAGCGAAGCGAAGCCGTCATGGGATAACGTCGGTTTTGTGAAGGACGCCTTTCAACTACCCTGCTATGCGTCGATCATGTGTGCACATTTCATGCCGGCAGACTTACTGTGTTCTCGTCGCGGGACGTGAAATGTGTGGTTTGACGACAGTGCAACATGCACTGCGTGTGCAATGGTGTGGCAATGGCCAGGTGACTCAAGCGAGCAGCAGCTGATGGGCGCGCCGCGTTCGCGGCACATTCAGGAACACAAAGGGTACGTAATACTTATGTTTCCTCTGTTTGCGTGACCTTGTCGCTTGGGCAGCAGTAGGTGCTGTTCTGCACATTGCGTCGCGTCAAAAGTGCATTGAAAAGCGAAAAAGAAAGGCCATTAAGCTCATATAACAACGATGTGTGATACGTGTTTCGAATTGGCTGACCGCTTGGCGTGGCCAGCCAATTCAAGCGAGTGCGCCTTAAAACTGAATGTTTGTACGACATAATTTCCTTGCTTGCGATAAAGCATGAATGAAGCAGTGCTTCCAGGGAGTATACACTTAAGCAACAAAAAAAAAAAAAGACAGCTGTTATCACACTGTCATGTGGTAACACATGCATTAAGGCCAGATTTGTTTTCTATTTATTCTGTTCTCATGCGCAGATTATGAGCAAGTAAGAATACTTTTTGACGACAATTTTGCATTGTGCACTTTGTCCTTCTCCAACACAAAAAGTTAAATTGCATATCAAGCCGCACTGACATCATGAGCTTGTATACATTTAGCTAGAAAGAATAAGTCATGTTAATGACACCTTATGATGGCCATATGATGTGTAAGACATGTGCTTAGTTACAGTGTGTTTGATGAAGCACATGCAATTTTTGGTATGGTCACTTCATTAGTCACATATCAGCACTAGAGCTTGCCAAGGTTACATGTGCATATTTATGGAATTTAGGAGATGTGTCACTTGTGCAAGGCTAATTTAATCACATTGATATAAGTCAGTTGAATCTGTTAAACCTCGTTGTTGAATCACCTTGTTCCTTCCCTCTGGTTATTTTGTTTTACTTTTTTGTTGCCATAGTGTTTATGATCAGCACACAGTATTCTGACTCTTGAGACAATTTCTGACAAGGTAAGCAGGCTGGTACTTTGTCCACATCTTCTATTGTCGTCATTACAAGTGCACTGTTTAATTTTGCCATGAATCAATACCAAGTCGCCCAATCTTTAGTCCTAAACAGAACAACAGAACAGCTATGGTTGATGAAGAAGCTAGTGTTCCATGTGTTGTAAGTGATAATAACTGTTGGCGCGTAACATCCCAAAGCCACCACACGATTATGAGAGGCGCCGTAGTGGAGGGCTTCGGAAAGATAGACCGCCTGGGGCTCTTTAACACGCACCTAAAGCTAAGTACGTGGGCCTCAAGCAGTTACGCCTCCATTGAAATGCGTTTAACTCCAAGGTTAATCATACTAAAATTTGCACCCCTTTACACTACAATGCTAACTTCACTGACAGCTAAAACTACTCGAATGATGGTACACAAGACAAAAGTACACTTCTGGTGCTGTTTCACATTTCATTACAGTTGTGTACTTTTTGCCCTGTGTACTTTAAGTGAAAAGTTCACAAGAAACTACTTAGCAGCATCTCACTATTGCATTTGTTTCGTGTTCTGTTTGAAGGTCTGCAATAGTATAGTCAAGTGCATAGGTCGGCACTTTAAGGGAGTACTCACTCAAACTCACTCACCACAATTTTTTCATCCTTCGCACTCACTCACGTTCACACTAACGTCCACTCACACTCATGAGTACGCACTCACGTTCACACTCACCTCCACTCACACTCACGAGTACTCACTCACGTTCACACTCACGTCCACTCACACTCATGTACTCACTCATACTCAACTCACCATGTTCAAATGAGTGTGAGTGAGTGTGAGTTGAGTGCACTCATGAGGTGAGTGTGCCGAGCTCCATAGGTCGGCACTTTAAGGGAGTACTCACTCAAACTCACTCACCACAATTTTTTCAGCCTTCGCACTCACTCACGTTCACACTCACGTCCACTCACACTCATGAGTACTCACTCACGTTCACACTCACGACCACTCACACTCATGAGTTCTCACTCACGTTCACACTCACATTCACTCACACGCATGAGTACTCACTCATACTCAACTGACCACGTTCAAATCAGTGTGAGTGAGTGTGAGTTGAGTGTGCTCATGAGTGAGTGTGCCGAGCTATGGTCAAGTGTGAGCCTTTGCCAAGACATTCATATTTCTGGATATGGAAAGCTTAATGGACTTCTTTTCTATTATTTTCAGGAAGACATTTCTGGCAAAGCTGCAAGAGTTGCTCACCCACTTGTTTGTGTACAAGACACTGTATTGTGGGAACACTCCCCAGTGCCTCACTCTACACTAACGAGGACCTGAAGTGTAATGCAAACCACAGAAAGATATACACCCTTAGTGCGAAAAAAATTACAAAAATAAAGAACCATGCACTCACAGAATGAGTATGAACGTGACTAAAAACGCCATACACGTGTTAAATTTCAGTTGCTAGTACTGCGTTGTCCTGTTCCCTTCATTTCTATTTCTATGTGTGTTGCTGTTTTGTTTTCACTGTTTAACTATGAACTCAATTCCTGACTAATTTACAGGCTCTATAGATTCGTGGTCAAATTCTATTCAACCACATGGCATAGCAAGCCCTAGGATCCAATATGCCAAGCCACCAGCCACTACTTGTAGGAAATTTTTAATTTTAGGCATGTGATTGCCGAATTTCAAGTTGACTTTGCAGCCATGGTAGTGGTATTAACTTTCAATGTGGTAATTATGCGCAAGCCATGAAGTGAGGAATTAAAGATGAAGAACTTTTTTAGGTTGCAGATGACAGTGGCTGGCATGGGAATACTGTAAACATAGCTGTAGTAATTATGTATAATACAAGTATTGGTATATTGCAGTTGTGTGATAATGGCGACAAATTCCCAAGTATATTTCTAAAAAACTGCGTTTAGTTTCAGATATTTGTGAGTAAGTATGTGCAGCCATATATGAATGCAATGTTGTCATTTTGCTGGCATGGCTGAACGCCTTTACAAATTGTGGTAAGTGGATCTACAATCAACACCACAGGTCTCTTTCGGACTTTTCTGCAGAAAACAGAACTGTATGATGATGTGTGACATGTTTTGATGCCATATGGCAAACTAATTCAATTAAAATCTACAACATGCCTCCCTGCATGGTTGCATATTTCTTAAAAGTAATGCTAGCCTTAATGTACTAGCTTAGTTGCCTTCATGTGCAGGCTGACACCAAGTTCCTTGTAGATCCCATTTCTCTGGATTGTGTTTACATACTAGCACTGTGAAGTGCACATGTCAGTGTGCATTATGATGAGATTTGCCACACTACTTTCATGTTGCTTTACTGTTGTGAATTATATATAATGCTTGGGCTGTACTGCATACGTTCTTAGTGTTTTGTATTGGGTGTAGGTTCTGTGCAAGAAGATGGAAATGTACATATGCTTACACTGACATGAGAACTGCTATTGTTTTGGTTCCAATAAAATATTGCGAACACTGTTTTTCTTATCATTCTTATCACAGCTGTTTCGTTGAAGAAGACGGCAATACTACATTTTTTTTTTATTCTTGCTACATCATCTATGCCAGAGGAGTGCCACATACACATGGACTTTCACAAGGGCGAAGTGCATGTGCATTAACCTTTTATTTAACCGGAGACCTTCTGCTAATTTGTGGTGGTTGTACTTGACATTGGGACATGCTTATGCATTCGCTTTAATGCATTTGTGTGATGTTTAACAATAAAGGTTAATTAGTAAGATTGGAGGTAGTCTCCGACTGTGAAAACAACTAAATACTGAATTTGAGTTAGAGAATCACTGTGTGCCCCGCGAAAGTGCGAGTTGCGAATAAGTGGTAATTGTGGATGTAGATTATCGTTCAGCTACTCTGAAGGCGCTGCTGCACCTGCGTTTGGCTCGCGAGAGTACGCGCGCAATAAATGCACTTAGTGTAGGCGCGTTACAATGTCCTTGTAACTCGGGCATCTGCATAGGCGTGCACACGGGGAGGGGGGGGGGGGGGGGTCTGCCCCCGTGCATTGACTTAATAGGGAGGGTGGGCGCAGCGACGAGCCTTCGTCCCCTCCCCCCTTCCCCCTGAAGAGGCACCCTGAGCACGCTTGTGGGCATCTGCGTGAGTAACTTTTATATGCTATGGGCAATAGCGTAGCCAGAAATTTTTTCGGGGGGGGGGGGGGGGTTCAACCATACTTTATGTATGTTCGTGCGTGCGTTTGTATGTGTGAGTGCATATATACGCAAGCAAAACTGAAAAATTTCGGGGGGGGGGGGTTTGAACGCCCCCCTTGGCTACGCCACTGGCTATGGGAGTCGTAGCTGTGAGCGCGCCGGTGGATGACGAGAACGATGGACACAGGCACGCTCGCGGCTCGCGCTTAGGGGGCCGCTGACAGTCAGTCGCGGCAGAGTCTTGAAATGATAAAGATGTGTTGCTCAGTGTTTCGTCCTTGTCTCTGAGGGCTTCTGTGCGGCGGAAGGCACAGACCCCATCAATGGAAACACAGGCGGTCTCGTACAGCTCAGAACACGCCGCTGCCATGGGACGCGTGCAGCTCGCGGCAGAAACAACGAAGATAGCTCCACATCATACGCCCATGGAATGCACATATGTTCGGCCATCTGAGAATACCTTTTGTCACGCTGGTATCCACGAATTTTGGGCGAGTGAAACAATGTCGAAGTACTCAAGAGGGCGCACGTTTACAATTTTTCCAGCGGCACGACACGACGAACCGAATAGTTCGAAGCTGAAGGTGTTTACCTTGGCCTTCGTGACGCCCCTGAGTTTATGTACTGGCCTTGCGAAAACGCTAACACATGCCGATGGTACGAGAACAAAAGTTTGAGGTGTCGCCGACGGGTTAGTAGCTGCTTTGTAGATATATACCCCCGTGAAAAACTACGCAAGATAGTGGTGTCGCTGTGGTGTAATGGATATGATGTTTGCTTTCAGTGCGTGTGGTCGCGAGTTCGATTCCTGTGTCGTGCGTGCTTGTATGCATATGTCATGTTTGTGCATGAATACATCAATGTCCATTTTGTAATATGTCCTAGCGATGAATAGTTGCAAGAAATGTCTCTAAAACGCTAGTGTAGTGCCTCAAATACCTTTTTTTTTTCTCGCCCTCTCTCGGGCCGCGTATAAAGGGGCGTTTTAAAAGCTCTCAAAAGAAGCAGAAAAGCTTCCAATGAACTCCGTTCAAGCCCCCGAAATGAGTTAAATAAAAACACCAAAGTTACCTCCTAAATTCCCTCCTTTGACTCCGTTTACTTTGTAAACAAACCTTGTTAAGCCTTCTGCACCGCAAATCGACTGTGTATCTCATAAACGGAGCTGTTTTATCGCCAGTATACGCTTAGCGAAGCCTCATTACTCAAATCTAAATCAAATACCAGCATTATTTGGGAATGAATGAGTTTAATAATGCAGGCCGATGGCTAGAAAGATTCGAAGTGGACGGCTGTCGCTTCAACAGGCACCGCCATCTTGCCCTGCGTACCCCCATAAAACCTCCTTTGGTAGGGGGTTTTGCGTAGTACCTTTCGGATGCAAGTTAAGAGCCGGGCCCAAAACTCCCAAACAGGCTCAAACCCGTTTGCTGTGTAGGCAGAGGCGCCCTGAAGCCTCACGGAATAAAAACAACGTGGCTCGGATCAGCTAGATCGTACAGCAAGACCACACGAATGCAGTCCGCATGTCATCGGATGCTGTCGACATGCCACCAATTTTGCATCAGACCTTGGGGAAACGAAAGCTAAATGCCAGACTTGTGCCGCACTCCCTCACACAGGATCACAAGGACACGCGGGCATCAGTGAGCGCTGATTTGCTCTCCTAGGCAGGGGAGCTCTCCGAAACATTCGTCAACAGCATCATTGCTGAAGACGAAACATGGTGTTTTCCATATATACGATCGTATACGATCCTCAAACAAAGAGGCAAAGCGCCGAATGGCGGCCCACATGCTCTGCGGCTTCGAGAAAGGTGCGGCGACATAAGACCGAAACAAAGACGATGCTGATCATTTTTTTTTCGATGCCAGATGGCATGCACCACGAGTTCGTCCCACAAGGGCAGACGGTGAATAAGGAGTTTTATATCCGCGTGCTTTTATATCTGGACAATGGAGCCTTCTGCACGATAACGAAAAGCCGCACACGGCTCTCAGCGTGAGCAAATTTGTCGCCAAGCACAGCATTACTGTACTTCCCCCATCCGCCATAATCGCCGGATCTCTCCCCATGCAATTTTTTCCTGTTTCCTCGTGTGAAGAGAGCCCTAACAGGTCGCTGGATGGGGAGCGTGGAGGCCATTCAAGACGGCACGACAAACGAACTGACAGCCCTGCCAAGAGAAGCGTTTTCCAGCCGTTTCCAAGACCTCAAGAAGCTTTGGAAGCTGTGTATAGACTGCAAGGGAGACTATTTAGAAAGGGTGCTGCACAAATCATTTCAATATTAAACACCTTTTTTTTTAAAGACTCAGCCTGTTGTCATGGAAACAGTAAAGACTGTTTGCATGACAGCAACATGTACCAACTGACCCTTCAAGACACCCTTCTGCATAGAAATGCTTGCGCATTTAAAAACAGGCAATTTTCAGACGGCATGGATGCACCGATTGTTTTGCTGTCATTGACTACCGGCTTTAAGAAGTAGTTGTCATCCCCCATGTGCTAGTATGTAACGAGCAGTAAGCTTTCATCTTAGATTATCACAGTCACACGGAAAGAGCGCCGTCACTTGCAAGTGATTAGTAAAAGTTCAGGACGATGAAGCACAGGTATGTTTAGTAAATATTTAATTAGCCAAGCAGCTGCTACCGTTTTACTAAATGTACACAGGCAATACATAATCCTGACTGTGCTTTTATATTTTCACTTACTTTAAGGAGCCGTGCTGAGGAAACGTCCCGGTCAGCTGCTTAAGTACCTTCGAAACTTCGGCGAGGCCTGGCACTTCCTTCCGGGTGGAGACGCGATCACTTTCGTGGACAACCACGATAACCAACGCGGTCACGGAGCCGGCGGCGCGGACATACTGACGTTCTTCGAACCCCGACTGTACAAGATGGCTGTCGCTTTCATGCTAGCGTGGCCATACGGACTGCCTCGCGTTATGAGCAGCTACCGCTGGCCCCGCGAGTTCCGCGACGGTGTTGACCAGAATGCCTGGGTCGGACCGCCGTCCGATGCTGCGTGGAACATCCAACGTGTAGTTCGGCACAGCGACAACACCTGCGGAGGTGGATGGATATGTGAACACAGGTAATGCTCGCATATGTGACTAAGGCCTAGGTCATGCTGCATCGTGTACGCGAACGTTTGTATCCCTTGCAAGTTTTCGCAAGAAAATAGGTGCCCATCTCGGTACTCCGTGCTTTGATCTAGGTGTCAGTGACACGATGCTCAGGCATTTATTCTTTGTTCTATAGAAAATCAAGAAACAAATATTTTGCGCCAGCCGTCATGTTGCCTATCACTAATGTTGCCTATTGAAGGTCGTAGGTGAGGTCCCTGCCAGCAGCAAGTTATTTTTTTCGTCCACTTTTATTTCTTCACATTCGCATTACAATTACTACTAATGACATCCCCTATACTTTCCTTGGCATCATTGTTTGTTAGTTATCCTTGAGATTGCGTCTAACAAAGTAAGACAAGCCCTTAAACTTCCGCTTCTGTCTGTTAGTTCTCATTAATATTCTATGACTGCTCAAGTTGTCCATGCAATTTCCCCTGTAATGGGCAGGAAATGAAGTTCAATAGATAAAAAGTGAAGTTTATACTAGCCGTGTAAAGCTAAAAATTGAAGGACACTTTGCTCATTCCAAAGTGTGTTCGGCGAAAGCTTGTGGTCATTCGACTGACTATCCCATGTCTTTTTTTCTTTTACACTGTCAGTGCGATGGCACACAAACAGAATATGTGCGTGTTTTCTTTGTTATTTTTTACCGCGAATCACAGCGAGACGCGAGACTAACATGCCTCCGTTCGCACGCGTTCGTATTTTCCCGTGCTTTGCGCATCGTGCAGACGCCATCCGCGTTCTAGCGCTTAAATTGACGGACACTTTGTAAATTTCAGTGTGTGTTCCGCGAACGCCTGTGTCCATTGAGACGGGGTCGATCAGAATGGAACGCGATGCGCGCGTCTCCCTCGTTGCATGATTGGAAACGCTGGGCACGGCGACGCTACGCAAGCAAAGAGCCAGCGCTGTAGAGTCCGACGCGACCGGCGTCCGTTTGCGCGCCCCGGCGGCCACCTGTCACCGTGCCAGGGCTCGGACGGAGGGAAGGAAGGACGGACGGACACGGACGGATGGACGTGAGCATGAGACATTAAAGGCTTTCGCCTTAAATAGTCACAGTGTCGCCGCATGGGCGAAGCAATGAAAGCGATAGCAAGACATTGGAATGTCGCACAAAGGACGACAAGCAGCTCGATACTTGCAGCTTCCCGCTTAAGCCCAAAGAAGGGCGCTAGAAAATAACGCGCAGGTATACGCTGAACTAACAACTATCGCAGTTATGGCTTTGCGTTTGAGAACCCGACGCTGTTGTAGATGTAGATGTAGATCCTAAGCTTCTGGCTCACACCCACACTGGGGGATTGGCCAAGAATCGGGTAGCTTAAAAAGATAATAATGAAAAAACTAGAAAAAGAGAGTAATTTCTCGTTTCGGGTAAAAATAAGACTTTTTTCAAATTATTTTTGTTAAAATACAAAAAGTTCGGTCGAAGATACTCTTATCGAATAGGAAATAAATGAATACTATAGAAAAAAATTTCTGGAGTCTGTTTTGGTTAGCTGCAGAGCTTCTGAATCGTGGCTATTATCTGAATCTCTTTGTTCTGTAAAATCTTGCAAGGCCTAGCATACTTTCCCGTCGCTGTGCCCAAGGGTCAGTGTACCTAAGGATAGCAAATTTTCAGTTGTTAAATTTAATCCAATGATGCGCAACGGTGTTTCTAGAAATACCTTTCTTAATGTGGAGTACTTTCTACAATAGATCAGAAAGTGTTCTATGGTTTCGTCTTCACTACAGTAGGAACAAAGCGAGGAGGGTGCCAAGCCGGTTCTGTAGAAAGAAAAATTTAATGATGGAATACGACACCGTAGTCTAGTAATTATGACTTCAAGACCTGTGTTATGACATGCGTTACTTTTCCAGAGGTCGATAGATGTTGAAGCCCCGGGAATTTTTTAGAGAAGGTATATCGAATTCTCGCATCATCATTTGCCTCTGAAATCTAGCCGCTACTATGAAAGCTGTTGTAGGGGTAATATTAATAGCTGGTCCGTCTAACGCCGCTTTCGCTAGTACATCAGCTGTTTCATTTAGAAATAGGTCTCTATGACCAGGTACCCATACTAATCGAACATACGTTAAGTGATCAGCTACTAGGGAATAGAACTCTTTTCAATGGTTTCGAATCACCGGATGCCGTAAGGGCACTATACACGGATAGAGTCCGTTACTATTACGGCGGAATTAATTGATGTGGTCAGTTTACGAAGGGCCAATACTATCGCTAAAAATTCCGCAACGAAGATGGGTGTAAAATCCGGAATTCGGAGGGAAAAGCACCAGTCGAGCTTAGGGCAGAGTAAAGTTGGGTTCTTTACCCGCGGTCCAAGGACCCGCGATTCAGCCAGAGGATGACAACCAGGCAGGTGAATTCCGCACTCGAAGTGCCCCGTCGGAGACGGTCTTTGCGACGACTTGGGAGTAGAGGCTTGGAGATTTGCGAAAGCTTTTGAATGTACAGTAGGGGTTACAAAACAGAAGAAAACTTATTTACAGGTATTTACAGAATCTGGTCGGCTACATTCGACATCGTCGCCTGTACCACCAAGCGTGAACGTGGGTGTACCACCAAGCGTGAACGTGGGTGAATCCACGTTAAACGGGGTTCTCTCCACGCGCCGAGAAAAAGAACACCGCGCACACCTTGCGTCTGACGCAAGGTGTGCGCGGTGTTCTTTTTTATCTTTTTTTGCCTTTTTCGTTCCAAATCACGTGTAAGTACAGAAAGTGGCCCCTTTTTTGTGCGCGTCTCAAGGGCAGTCTCCCAATTGAAAGAAAATGTAGAAGCGTTGCGTGATAGAAAACACGCTCAAGCTCCTTCGCGATCTGCGTACCGCCAGCGG